>CM074283.1:18788729-19388729 GCA_037194245.1 Opsariichthys bidens
AAGATTTAGGTGTAGCTAAACCTGTTAAACCTAAAGGTGAGTTTAAGTTTTAGGCTTGGTTTTGGCTTTGGTTCCGTGTAAATGAGATTCAGTTTTCATGTGTCAGCTGTATATAAGCTTCAATATGTACAGAAACACATCTTTACAGTGTCAAAGTGGCTATAAATCATTAAACAGATGCAAGAAAGGAAGACCATAAACAATTCTGTGTACAGTGTTGTTCAAATGTTTGTGGATTTTTAAAAATGTCTTTATTTCAACATCTACTTACTATTTGCAAAAAGAATTGTAATTTTTCTTCCTTGGATATGCTGACCAATATGCATACATAATCGACATATGCATGTCTACAATAACTGCATTTGCAAATATTACAATGATGGCATTGGATATTTTCAAACATGAATCATACATTTTCTAAAAGTAAAACATTTACAAAAATAAAAATCTAAGGCTGATATCATCTGCAAAACAAAGCTTGTATAGAGACATACGAGTGCTCTTCAAGCTCCCGACCTTCCTCCTGATGAGTGCCTGGATTTATCTGCGGCAATGAATGTAATTTCATTTTCTCCTGAGTTATGAAATCATATTATCACCATATTGAGGTGCATAGCAAAATATGCTAGATAAAAACATGTTAAATAGGAGCCAACTCATCTTTAAATTGTACTTATGTTGCACAAAATATTCCAACTTGTGTCTAACATGCCATGAATATGCGTTTAAGGGAACAGTTTGTTCAAAAATGTAAACTAACTTAAAGAGTCTAAATCAAATGGCAGTTAAAAATCCCTATGATGACAATTGTAAAACAACGGCAATGGCAGTTGTAAAATCTCAAATTTGTTTATGCATCCAAAGACTCAACAAATCATAAAAGATTGACTTGGATTGACTTGTTACAGAAAATGAATGAAATAAAATCTGTTCAACCCAAACATTATCGATTAATACCCATTTTAAACTGATTCAATGTAATTGGATAATGAGAACATACATAAACCTGACAAGTTTAATCAATTTAATCCAAATTTTTTGGATATCTCTGGAAACTCATGAGGGAACACTACTTCATTGTATTTGGCAATGTGAGCACTTACAGTACTTTTGGAAAGAAGCAGTTGATGTAATATCTAAAACTATTGGTAGAGAAATCCCTGTTTGCCCCCAAATCTGTATTCTTGATCTTTTTCCACCTGCCTTATCTTTGAAAGTACATGAACAGAAGTTTGTATACCTGTGTCTAATGCAAGCAAAACGCCAGATTGCATACACTGAAAAAGTATTTGTGGTCCATATTTATCACTCTGGATAAAAGAATCATCTTTCTGTATATCAATGGAAAGACTGACTTACTCATTCAAACAAAAACTAACATATTGTACAAGATCTGAGACTCCTTCCTTGGCTTACTAGAACAGAATAGGCGCTTGAGTAATACCAATACTGTAATCATGCCGAAGTTTATATACGTATATATATATATATATACATATATATAAAATAGAGAGAGAGAGCCTTGAGTCATATATATATATGACTCAAGTTCCCAGACTGCATTGCTTTCTCATATACAGTTGACACCATCAGGATCATTAATTTGTCAATGATTTGTGCTCAAATTATAATTGGACAACAAAGACAAATACCTAACATTAGTGATTCAATCAGGAAACAGGGAAAATTCTTTGCTTGGCAACAATTTTGTTGGCTCATTTATCCTGCTGAACAAACCACGGTTCTCTGGGAAAACAGTTGTCCGTTCATGTTTGTCAGGGTTCAGATTCCGGTTACACAAATGAAAAGAAAATTTTACATCTAAGAAATGGACTTAACTTCTAATTCCCTTCTTGCCTCCAGTAAATGTATTCCAGTCTTTAACTATTTTTCTAGTTTTACTTTATGAGGAGCCCCTTCAGATATAGGTGGTCCTGTGTAATTGTGACCCCTAAACAGTTTTCAGGGTTATTATCATTTTTTAAACAAATTTTTTATTTAGTTTTCAGTTTACCTTTTCAAATTATTTCACCCTATATGAACTTTAGTTTTTTGTTTTGGTGAGATTTTTATAGCTGGATTTTCATGTTTAATGAAGGTGGGTTATAACATTTGAACACTCGAAGGTTTGGGATCAGTAAGATTTTTTGTTTCTTTTATTTTAATTTGAGTTTTGACCTTATGAAAATGCATTTTAGTTTAGTTTAAATGAGTGTTTAGTTTTACAAAATGTTTTGATTTAGTGCTAACTGACAGCTTTACCATTTTGAGACTGAAGCCACAAAGAGACTCTACTGAAGCAGAAGTTATATTTTGTAGTGAAACAGGAAGTAGTAACCTTCACTCAATTACCCCACAGTCCTGCCACTCTTAGTGCTCTGTACGCTCTAACTCTCTTCTGATCTCACTAGGCAGGGAAACAGAGCTCCAGGAGGAGAAAACCAAGAAATGGGAATAGTAAAGGGGGTTGGTGGAGAACACAGGAACAAAGCAGGAATTTAAATGGAACCCCTCAACCTCCCCCTCCTTTCCTTCTCCTCCTCCTCCCTTCGAACCCCCTCTGCACCCCCTGCCCAAATGCCTCCCAGCCCCCGCCTTTTCATGTGCCTGTCAGTGCTCTGCAGTGCGGGGGTAGCTGTACAGCTTGGCTTCAGGGGGAGTGTGGTACGATAAGGGTCTTCACAGTGTGCATGGATGTGGGATGTGGCAGGGAGGGTGTATTAGGGTCATCGCGAGAGCAAGATGGTGAGGTGAAAGGAATGTTTACTTTATTGGGATCCCCCACTTGCTCTACCAAATGGAAAAAGTTTCATTTCACCTGGCTCTGGTTTAGCCTCTTTGTGTGTGTGTATATTTGGTGTAAAGTTCATTAGACCCCTAAATTTTAGTATGGTAGTCCAATAACCCACGTTCCAGAGAGAGGAGCTGATCTAATGGCTAACCAAGAGTACAGATTAACCGCTCTATAAAACAAATGGATTACGAGCACCTACTGGAGAAATTACTGCTCTGTTTTACAAGAGAAATGGTATTCGTCTTTCTCTACAGATGACTGGTAATCTATAGGAAATGAGAGTTCTTCACTTTTTTCCATGAGAGAAATGACCTCCAGAATTCAATAATAGGCAGGGTTTTCTACAATACATGAATAACAGCCATTCATTGTGCAAATATATCAATGGCGAAATCAATTTGCTGGTCTTGATGTGTGACTTTGTACTGTGCTGCAAACCTTGCGGTTTTTAAAATGTTAAAAGCACAGTTTTTAGAATGTTGATAACCAAACAGATTTGGCTCCCATTAACTTCCATTATATTTTTGACCATACAATGGAAGTAAATGGGAAGCATTACCAACATTCTTCAAAATATCTTCTTTTGTGTTAGCCATACAGGTTTGGAATAGCATGAGGGTAGATGATGACATAATTTTAATTTTTTGGTGGACTATCCCTTAAATCAAGTTCTCTAGAAAATGTGCTTGAGCATCTCAAAACAATAATAAAAAGAAGGTAATCTTGTATTGACAATGCAAGAGTCAAGCACTCTGTAAAGTCTACTCCAGCACATCCCAAAGACTTTATGAATTTAAGGTCTGGACTCAGGTGTCTGTAAAAATGATTCTTCATCCTCCCTCCCAACCATTCTTTCACAATTTGAGCCTGATGAATCTTGACATTGCCATTCTGATATATGACCATGATGTGTCTTCCTACATGGTTGTTTACGAAATAAAAAGCTGTTAGAAGAGTTAGAAGAGCTGGGCAGTGTATATAAAAATCAGAATATAATATCATATCTCCATCTGAGCTGGAGTCACAATGAGGTTCAGCTTCTCTTCTTCATGTCACCTATTGTCCTGTGACTAAACTCTTTCTCCTTCCACATAATAGTGATGGAATCTTAACATGTGAGTCAGGAAAACGGTCATCTCCTTCCATGAGTTCCCTCCTCCACCCACCATTTCCCCCTATTGCACAGAAACAGACAGGAAGTGCGTCATAACTAAGGAAGTATACTTCCAGGAAATGGAGCAAAAGCACAAAATAAAGAGGGTGGATATGAATGTGGAGAAGAAATGGCAATCCTTTCTTTTGCTTGTTTGTTTCATCAAAATGTGCAAAACAATGAAATACAACTAAAATAAAAACATTGAGGTCTAACTGAGACCGAACATTCTTAAATAGCTGAACTAAATTCTAAAATAAGTGTAGTGCTGTGATGAAAAGATTAAGGCTCTTGAAATCTCAGCTGTGCAGTTGTGGCAATTAACCTGTGGTGGTGCTCTAGTTCCTATCAACTGTCTTGTGATTAACGTAGTAGCAACCATTAGCCATCAGGTGGCACTGTTAGTTAGGGCACTTCCCAGTATTCTTGACCCAGCACTCGCAAGGTATTCAGTGCTGCTAGCACAGGAAGAGATGAAGTGGACTATTTGGCCCATAAAAAGTACATGGGGCTCAGTTCAGTGACTGGAAATCACAGAGGAGATAGGGCAGGGAGCGGAGGTGAGTCAACCTCATCTGCCTCAGCAGGACTCTAGAGCCTACTCATGCTTTTATCAGCAAGTAGATCAGTAATACATTCACCTCGTCCTCAGAAACTAACGTTGTTCCCGTTTACCAACTGAAAATCAAATCCCACAGTTTTGGGAACAAGGACAAGTGGTTCAATTCAACCCCAATTAATTTGGTTTAAATGAACATCTTAAATATAAAGGGCTCTTCAACGGTTCCAAAATCGCTATGCATAGTTAGAAGCTACTCAACTACTAAAACCTCAACAAGAGTCAACAGTATTATTTTACTTCCCATCAAACAGACAAACCTCATGAACACAAGTTTTGCCAGCTTAACCTATCACAATGTTCTTCTACCACACTTTTAAGTGATCTGAAGTGCCTTTGCAAAACATGGAGGCATAAAGAAGAGCTGGATGATTGTGTACTGTTGGCAAAACTGTCTCTGTCTGAGTTAGCTTTAATGTGAGCTCTAAAATCTTTTCAGCTCTAGAGCAGTGCAGAGCTCTTGTTTACCAGGAAGAGAATGACGTGGGACGTTACATAAGATTGAGTCTGCCTTTCGCAAAAAGTGGTATGGAGCAATCTTTACAAGTTTGTTGTATGTTAACTAGGCTAACACCACACCAAGCAACAATATCACCTTCTGTGTTGGGTGTGTGATGTGCTAAATAGGTTGAATGACTCTTCAGGGTGTGGCAAGGCAGGTTTGTGTGTGTGTGTGTGTGTGTGTGTGTGTGTGTTCACGTGTTGTGTACTGGCAATTTAATCCCAAATAGGTTACTTTTAATTTAGTAATCTCATTTTAATGATCTACAATGCAGGGATAAAAGTGTCTGAATTTCTGAATTTTTCTTTTTTTTTAACACCATGTGGCCACATTGTGGTTGTACACACATTAGAGTCACAAAAGTTTGGTTCATCTTTCATTTCTTTAATGTTTCAATCATGTTATCTTCAGGTGTGCAAAAGTTTTTGCCCCCAGAATGTCATGGCCAAATTACAGATCATTGTGATTGGCTGTTTTATGAGCAGTCTTTATTTAAGCTGGCCCTGCTCAATCTAAGTAAGACATTTGCCCTTACAGTGAGAGAGAATTTGGCAGTACCGCATTTGTAAATTCAGGTATATTTACCCCAAAGGAATGAAAAAAAAAGTTGCCTGGAAAAATTACAATGACATTCATAAGGCTCAGAAGAACCATGATCAGAGCCATAATATCTGAATGGAGAATGTCTTGAATAGTTGCAAATTTTACACTATGTCTACACCTGACGATAATCTATTTTTTCCAAATTTATTTGCTACAAATCAAAAAAAAAATTATACCAACCTCCAACCTCCTATTTATATATACTAAATATTTTTTTCTACGACAACAGCAAAGTTGGAAAAATTTCTGAGCAAACACATAAAACATTGGCTGATGATGAAAAAAAGGCTCAAGGGCACAGAAGAACCATGATCAGAGACGTAATATCCAAATGGAAAATGTTTGGAATAGTTGCGAGTTTTACACCGAGTCTATACCTGACGCTATCGTGGTTGTATAGTGTCGCACAGTTTGAGGCTGTCTACACTGGACGCGGCCATTGTAAATCCATTTGTTCTTCGTGTTAGAAGCAGCGCAGGCATGTGGAGTACATCAGAAATAGAACATGTTAGTTTACTGTCAGGCATTTGTCACATCACACCACATGTAGACATTATCACTGATTATAATGGTCTCTATTGACTTTTATTGTGTCACATTGTGCCGCTTGCGTCTGGTGTAGACACAATGTTGCAAGGAGGATCAATCTTCACCCCTAATCTCCAGAAATTTGGTGTTGCAGTCGTGCAGTTTGACATAAGATTTCACATGGATACAGTTTGAAAAGCATCGATTGAAAAGGATTATAAAATCATACAGTTTGCAGCTAGTTTTAAATATTCATTTTTGTATTTACTAAAGGAATTAAAGACGGACTGGTTTTATGTTCAATTTGAACTTCTTCAAAATTATTTTTATACCAGCCTCCAACTCTAACCAATTTCATTTTGATCATTCAACAAGTAAGAAAAGAAATTGTAAACATTTTATTGTAACAGCAACAAAATAAGGAAAAACGGTTGAAAAAAAAATGGCTTACAATGGAAAAAAACGTGTGTGGTTTTCGGTCACCTTCGCAGTTGTGTTGTCAAATGTTATACACTGCCCCATTTTGTTCAATGCTTTAAACTACTTCAGTATAAACAAATGTGAAAAGTAATGTTGCATCCCTTGTCTACTCAGACATTACACATTATTTTTACATTTCATGTCTAATGTCATATCAGGAAGATGCTGTTCATACCTGTATATCATAGAGATTTAATTTTTACCTAATTTCTAAGTGTTTAAACTGACGGTGATACAAGTCAACCTATGTTACAACAGTCTCCCTTAAACATAAATATAGGTTTGAAGAACTTATTGCATTCGGTGTAAAACTAAGCAAAAATACAGAAAATCAGGCACTTTTTCAGAGCGCTATAGTTAATGTGACTCTCTAAAGTAAAATTGTCCTCTCTCCCCCTCCCTTCTGGTGAGTCAAACTGTAACATTTCCTTCACCATCTCAACTGCTTTGCCGTTTCTCTCTCTCCCTCCCTTTCTCTGTTTGGAGATTAAATGGGCATCCAGCCAGTTTTTCATATTTCCTGGCAGCAAAGGGGCCAGCCAACTTCCTGGAGGGGAGGGGCTTACTGAAAGGTTACATTTGCACAATGTGCCTATGGAAAAACACAGAGCAGGGAGAGAACACGAGAGAGGGAGAAAGAGAGAGGGGAGGGCAGCAGGGGAACAGATAGGTTGAGAGAAAGGGAGGGGGAGCTTGAGAGAGCGTTAGGCAGCTTGGGCTAAACTAAACGACTCTACCATTCTGCTGTGCTCGGGTAATGGAAAAAGCCCTCCAGGGGAATATTCAGCATGCAAGAGTATCGAGTTGCTCTCCATCATTACAATGCTGCCTAACACCCCCCCCCCCCCAACCCCCGCACACACTCCCCTTTCGGTTCCTCCCCCGCAACGCCCCCCCCCCCCCCCCTCCTCCTCCTCCCAAGCTTTATTTTTCCCTCCTTTTTCTCCCGTCCATGCGTCTGTGAAATGAAAAGGCTTTCTGGGAGGCTAGCTGAGGGCCACGGGAGGTTGGCTGAGCCTGGCCTATTTGAAGTCGGTGCATAGGTGTTCATGTGCATGTATGTGTTTGTGTGAGAGGCAGGAGCTGGTTGATTGGTTACGGGAATGGAGCTGTAGCGCAGTTGTTTTGGTTAGTAGATACATAATGGAAACAAACATCCTTGTCATTTAGTTAGTAAAATGCGTCAGTTAGGTGTAAAATGGCAGAGAAATGGCCCGTTCACACCAAGATGAATGTTCTGTGTGGTGAACATTTAAATTTGAATGAACAGATGTTAATGCGTCTGTTCAGACCAACAAAACATTGGTGTCAATGTGATGGAGTTTTTTTTTTTACAGAAAGTTTTTCAAATCTCGTTACCATCGCACGGTGGAAAAAAACTGTCAAACCAATAAGGACTTTTGGTTGCATGACCAGAAAACTATGGCATGGTGGGACTTACAAGCAGACTATCTTTCTAAGCGATATTGAATAGCAGAGGAATAATGGAGAACATTATCCCTGTTCTGTTATATGTATGGTTGTTTGATACACACTATTGCGATAACAAAAATCTGAACTGCTGTTTGAGAACATTTAAATACTGTTTGACTTACTTTCTTCGCAATGACAGTCGAGTGTCAAAAATGGAAAGTTGTGTAATACATTCCTTGTGTACTGATGTTTTTCAGAATTTCCATAAATGACCCATAGTGTCAGAGAGAGAATTTTTATTTCGCATAGGTCTGAACAGCCTAATTGCATGCGAAAATCGGACTAAATTCCAACTGTTCCAAACCTATGACTTTTTCCAAAACTTTTGGATGGGCAGAAATTCTAATTAAAAGTTTACACATATTTCCATTAATGTCATGAAAATTTTTTGTTGTTGTTGTTCAATCATTTGCAGAGATTGCCACCCCATCTTTTGAATTAATTTTGTTCTGTGCTGGTATATAATTAAGGAATAAATATTTTAGGATGAATATGATATTCCCTTAAGGGGCACAAAGAGACTAAGTTTTGATTGGTTCCTTCACATGTTGTTCAGATGGTTTGAAAGTATGAAAAAGTGACCTGTCCAAGTATGAACTTGAATTTGAGACTAATACGAAAAGGAAAACAAATTCCAGTATCACAGTTACCCCCCATTTACTAGGTGGAAAACGAGAAATATATATTGAATGAGCAATTACAGAAAATGAATTTCCGAAAGGATTTGAGACTCGACTAGTAATCATAACAAAAGACTTGAGACTTGACTTACACTCTACATTAGAGGCTTTCTTGGCCAGAATAAGACTTATTTGTGGATTTGCTCTGATCTTTGCATGTCCTTCTTTTACGTAATCTGTGACAAAATAGACCAGCACTAATGATGAAGTGATGACATTTAGAAAGTCAGGCATACTGCACACTGCTAAGAATGGACTGCACCACACCCTTACCACTCCTACTCACTCAGTATTTCAAGCGCAAGAACACTGCTAAATTCTGGAAGGACTGGCAAACCTTCAAAAGACTTGCACAACCAAAAATAAACTGTATGTACTCATGGTGGCCTGGAGTGTCAGTGCAAACATTTTGAACTTAATATTGAATGGATAGTCTTCTTGAACAATACTTCATTCTGCCTTCCTGCCCAGGCTTTGAAATCCCTAATAAGAGAAAGATGGAAAAGGTTTGAACAAGAAGCATAGGAAAAGCTAAATTATTTTCCCCCAAATCAGTTTCATGTCTGTTTGAGTACTAGCACTGCAGCCACTCACTGAAAGTTTAGTACAGTTTAGCACAGCACGGCAAGGCATGTTTCGTCCACAAGACTCCTGCACACTCTCATACTATCTTTTCCCCCATTATACTTCATTTTCTCTCTGTTCCTCTCTCTCTCTCACACACACACACACACACACACTTGTAATGTAGTGCGTGTAAGAATATATCGTCGCTGTCAGGCAAAAGTCTCTTCTCTATATTTCTTCATTTTTATAATCTTTTACTTCATTTTATAAAAATCAATGCTATCGGTCATCCTTTACGTCTTTATGTGGGTTTTACAAAAATTTAACCAATGAAAAGGATTTTCAAGAAATTGTGACTAAACCTTGTAACTCCATTTGATCATCAAACTGTCAGTCAAACCTCATATCTCCACCCGCCTGAAGATGTCTGCTTGTTTGAGATGCAAAGGTCAATAAAGAACTGAAGTTTGAATAAGTACAGAGGTTTCTTTACTCAAGAAACACTATGCCTATAAAGGCTAATGTTTTTTGTATTTGAAGAGAGGAGAAGAGTTTTAGTCTCGTATTTGCCGTCTAGTCTTATACTGTTTTAAATAAACTGTGCATAGCACTTCATTTATTATATCATGAGATTTTGTGCAAATATTCAACAACAAGAAAAACTGAGCTTCCATATGCCTAGCTTCGATAACATTTCCGATACAAGTTATAGAGTTTATGCAATATCCACTTACTACCTCACATGTGGTTGTTCCGGTTACAAACAAAACAGATATCTCATGTCATTCGCTGGACAAAAAAAAAAAAAAACTTAATTTGAGCTTGACACATGCAAGTGGCAGAACATATAACGCAATCCCAACCGATGACACACACTCTGTTTAATTATTTAAAAATACAAGGTTTCCACCTGACAACGACGATGTGTAAATTTGTTGTTTATCATCATCAACAATATCATATCGCTATCTATATGTCCTTATTGTGTGTTTACCTGACTTAAGCTCAAGTTTCACATTAAATGGGAGTAGTTCTTCTAATATATTTTCCTGTTTTAATAGGCCTATGCCATTTGAAGCAATGCATGTTTGTGTAATTTTGTTATTTTAGTGCTGGTGTGCCGTGGGATTTTTTAACTTATCAAAACTGTACCGTGGCAAGTGTAACACTCTACATAAGTGTAATGTAATGTAATGTTTTAATACTGTACAAACTGTGTATTCTGGTCACTTAAACTAAATATTCCTTAAACTCACCCACCACAAAAAAAAAAAACTTTTGGCATTTTTTGAATTTCAAAAAACACTTTAATAGGCTATGTTTTTTTAAAAAGCCATTAGGTTTACGAGGACACAGAGAGTCTTTACGTTGTAATACCCATGTCATTACACATACACACATCTGTGTCCTCATAAACCATATATACAAGAACACACCCACATAAACACTGTTATGTGATTTCAGATATTAAGAATCAATTCGTATTGTGAATGAATCACTCTCAAGTCAATTGCTGTCAAAGAATTGTTCAAATTAATTATAAAAAAAATGTTTTTAATTGGTTTGGGAGAGTTAATTGGCTAAATCGCTAAATCACTTGGTAAGGTTTTACTCTGTATAACAGTTAAAAGGGTATATAGGAGAGAACATTGCATTCCTAAGGTCTCTTTTTGAATGGTATTTGTACCACAGGTGGTACAGTGGAATGCTAAAGGTTTAAGACCTTTGAAAGAAATTGATATTTACTTACAATTCATTAAAACCGGTGATAAAGAATGTTTTAGAATTGCATTAAGACCATACCTTATACAGCTTTTGCATGAATTTGAACTTTTAAAGATATTGTCTAAATTTTCAGCTGCCATTATTTCAATCTTCAGGTCCTCAAGATCCTTCAGCAGTCATTCTAATATGCCGATTTGCTGCTCAAGAATAATTTCCTGTTATGATCAGTGTTATTATAGAAACAGTAGTGCTGATTAATATTGTTGTGGAAACCATGATTATTTTTTGGGGATTTTTTTTAAATTTAAGGATTAGTTCACTTTCAAATGAAAATTACTCCAAGCTTTACACACCCTCAAGCCATCCTAGGTGGGTTTTTTTTTTTTTTTTTTTTTACTTCAGAAGGCCTGTATTAACCCTCCGGAGCCATGTGGAATATGTTTATGATGGATGTATGTGGATGGAGACACTTTCTTCAGCTCATACTCATTTGGTAGCGCATTACTGCCATTATAAAGCTCAGATGAGTCAGGATACAAGAAAGTAATTTACACCTAGGATGACTTGAGGGTGAGTAAAGCTTGGGGTAATTTTCATTCGAAAGTGAACTAATCCTTTAATGGAAAGTTTATAAGAACAGCATTTTGAAATAGAAATATTTTGTAACATTATATATGCCTTTAATGTCACTTTTGATCATTTTGATGTGTATATATATACCACCACCAGCTTTATTGTTTTAGCAAAGATTTAATGACTATCCATATTTATGTTTTGGTCTTTATGATACAAAAATTAGAACAAAATGGCTTCTTTAAGCGAAAATCAGTATTTAGTGTGACCTCCTGGACTTCTTCCAGTTTCTTAAGAAGAAAATCTGAAAAACTTGATTTTGAAACAGATTTTGAAAGTATTCTTGGCCCTCCAGTCCTTTTCCATTTCATTTAGTTTTAAGAGAGCCAGGTTCCTGCTATTGCTCAAGTGTAAGGGGAGGTCACTAAATACTTGTCATTTTAGCCTGTAGAAGTCATTATTTTCTGTTTTTTAATACTGCATACACATTTCCTGTATTTTCTGGTTATATATTAATAAAGAGACTGAGAAATAGTTATATATGGTCATTATACCATTGCTAAAACAACATAATGGTGACCTAAGACTAATAATACTGTGAAATACTTTCTCAACCTACGAGTGAGGACATGTGACTGGAATCAATGGAAGTCTATATAATGTCCTCACTAAGATAGCAATACAGACATGTGTATGTGTGTGTGTGTGTGTGTGGGCGGGTATTCCCTATGTTACGGGGACCAAATGTCCCCACAGATATAGTAATACTAGTAAATTTCGATCTTGTGGGGACATTTTTTGGTCCCCATGAGGAAACAAGCTAATGAATCATACAGAATTCTCTTTTTTGAAAATCTAAAATAGCAGAACATTTTCTGTGATGGGTAGGTTTAGGGGTAGGGGTAGTGTAGGGGTACAGAATATACAGTTTGTAGAGTATAAAAACTATTACGCCTATGAAAAGTCCCCATAAAAAATGAAAACACAACGTATGTGTGTGTGTGTGTGTGTGTGTGTGTATACACATATATACCAGCTCATGAGCCAAAACATTATGATCACTTGCCTAATATGTTGTTGGTCCTTGGTGTACTGCGAAAACAGCACCAACCTGCCGTGGCATGGACTTTACAAGACCCCTGAAGACATCCTATAGTATTTGGCACAAGACATTGGCAGCAGATCCTTCAAGTCCAATAGGTTCTGAGGTGGAGCCACCATGCATTGAACTTGGTGGTCCATCCAGCACATCCTACAGATGCTCAATTGGATTGAGATCATCATGCTCCTCAAACAATCCCTGAACAATGTGTTCAGTGTGGCAGGGTTCCTTCTGAAAGAGGCCACTTCCACTAGGGAATACAAGGGTGTGTACCTAGTCTGCAACAACGATTTAGGTAGGTGGCATGCATCAAATTAACATCCACATGAATGGCCGAATCCAGGGTTTCCCAGCAGAACATTGCCCAGAGCATCACACTCCCTCCACTGGCTTGTCGTCGTCCCAGAGTGCATCCTGGTGCCATCACTTTCCCAGGTAAATGGCATACACGTACATGGCCTTATGTACGTGTCATACTTATCGGACCAAGTGACCTTATTTCCACTGCTCCATGGTTCAGTTCAGTAGGGATACCACAGTGAGGAAATTTGGAGCAACAGTATATCATTCGCGTGCATCAGTGAACCGCTATCAATATGCGGCGTATTAAAATTGCTTTTGAACGTATGCTCGCTTTTCACTTTCGAATTTCCGATTACATGTATTCTGTGTATAGGAAGCAGCGGTACTGACAGCACATTTGACAAGATAAGACATTTGTCGATGTACTGTGTGTTGTGACACATTCCTCTCTTTACCATACTTCAAATTTAGTGTGACTTGTGCCACAGTAGACCTTTTGTATCAATGAGCCATCAATGAGCCCAACACCCTGTCGGCGGTTTTGTGGTCTTTCCTACCCTTCAGACTTGGTAAATTCTCACCAGTGCTGACCAGGAGCAGCCCACATGCCTTTGACCCAAAATACTCTGACCCAGTCGCATTGCCACAACAATTTGGCCCATCAAAGTAGCTCAGATCTTTATGCCTGCTAATTGTTTGCTTTCCATCAACCATCTTATTTCCCAGACCTTAATACATGGCCTTGTCAGGAAACGATCAACAATATTCACTTCACCTGTGACTGGTCATAATGTTTTGTCTCATCAGTGCATAAGCAGCTTTTGTTTGGTACAGAAAACACAAAGTAAATGTCTCAAAACAGTGATGTTTGAGGGTATAATTTTTAATGCCTTTTTCATGAACAAAATGAAGTATCTTGATTTTTTGGTTTGTTTTTAAATGGTTTGGTCCTAAATTTATGCCATTTAATTAAGGTGTTCTTATATAAAACATAACAACTGGAACTCAAAAGATGATCATGTGCTAATTGATGAGTGTTTCCATGGCAAATCCAAAGACAGTGCAGAGCTACGCAAAATAATGCTGTAGTAGACTAATCAAGGACCATTATTCTCAGACACCAACTTTATCAGAGTGAAAACAAATCTTGGTCAGTAAGCCAGGAGAACTCATTTGATCACCTCCATAGACCGCATGCAAACTGAAGCTGAACGAAACAAGTCTAATGCAGCTCTCATATTGTAAATCATCCACACGCTGCAATCAGGCTCTGACATCCTTTATTTCACCGGAGGGATCCAGGCCGTTTTTAACTCGTTTTAATCCCATTGCATTCACTCTGTATCCCCCTCCCCCTCCTCTTATGCTCAATGTGCATGTCTGTTTCCCATACCAGACAGTGTCTAGACCGAAGCAATTACAGACAGCGCTTGAGCGCCTTGCCGCGGCCTGATGTTTGAGGGCCCTGGGACTGTCCTGGCAGCGGACAGTAAGAAGAGGGAAGGGAGGAGGTTTACTGGAAGGCCTTATCACCCAAACATTTCATTTGCTCACATGGTTGGAAGAACGGCTCTTATTGTTCATCTCACCTCTTAATGTTCCTCTCACCTCCAAATCTTCTACTTGGAAAATCAGGCCACTCTAATGGAGTCTGGGAGAAATGAGGATGAGGATGTGAAAGATATAAACGCTTTACTGAACCGGCTCTCCGTGGCCGGGCCTACATCTTCAGGTTTGTGCTAGAAGCTGAAAAGAGAAATTTCACATGCTGGAATAGGAAATTCCCTGCTGTACGGAGACGGAGGAGGGCTTTTGAATCTAAATATGAAGCTGTGAGATTGAGAAAAGTAACATAAATATTTAATCAGGAGCATCTCATTATGGGGCATCTAAGATTTTTATGCATTACGGAGCTTCAGAAAGATCACCTCTCAATTACACATACAAAAGAAAATGTGAAGATCACTGGATTTACACATTTCTTAAGGATCCTAGATCAAGAGGCTGAAATTATATTTTTGTTCTAATATAGTCAAAATTGAGCAAAATTTTGTTAATAGAATATTATCTATTATCAAACATTTGTCTATTCAATGCATTTGAATCATGTCATACTAAAAAATCTCTAAGAATACCCATGAGATCAGCCATGGCTATTCAGTCTGGTTAAACTTTTCACCCCCAGTTTGAAGGTTTTTAGTTTTTTTTTAGTTTCTGTTTTTTGTGATTAATATTTTTGACAGCTAAGCGCCAACTTTTTATTCTATTAGTGTTCTGCCTGCTTTTGAAAGTCAGATTTGGAACAACATGAGGGTGAGTAAAGGATAACTGAATTTTCATTCTTGGGTAAAGAATAAAACTATTCTTTAAAAAATTGAATTGACCTGCTTGTCTGACAAAGCAGTCAGGGGAGTTAGTAGATTAACGTTGGTGAACTTGAAGTTGAAAATTGTGTGTACTCACATTCCTTCTGATGTTCATTCATGTTTATTTGATGCTACAAATGAACTAGTATGAAGAGATGGTTGGTTCACGAGCCGCTTGAAGGAGCTACAGCGATCTGTCGCGACACATTAAAGAGCCGCTATATGGTATTTATGGTTTAAACTTCTTTAAAATATTACAATATTTTAAATATGAAACTGTTTCATATCAAAAGTAGCCTGCTCTGTCTTGTCTGTCAATGCGTTCTCAGTGTCCTCTTTGCTCCAGGATGTTTTTTTCACTCCGTGAGAACATGATGTGTGGCTTGAGAGTGCATGGCTTGTTGGACATAGCAACAGTAACTAAAGGGGGCGGGTTTTTTGCGAAGGGTCGATTGGTTCTGTACAAAAATTCCAACCCAACCCTAAGTGTCCGTCTTGGTCCTTACCCCATTTCTGGTTGTAAAAACTTCTGTCTTCCTCTTTCCATCTGGCCTTACTGTAGCTCTTTCTCGTCCACCTCTATTTTCAGTCTTCTCACCTGCACTTGTTTCACCTTCTCTCTCTCTCTCTACCACCATCTCTCTTATTTGTGTATCTCTCTCTATCCATCCTTCTCTCTTTCCACTCTCTCTCTCTCTTTCTATCGTAACCCAAAACCCCTGCAGTGGTGTACTCCCACCCACTCGTACTGACACTGACACACAGAGGCGGCTGTGTGTGCGTGTGGACAGCACTGCTCTCCCATCGCCATAGACAGGGTGACTTCAGCGGGAAAGAATGCTCTCTCCTTCTGCTCTCTCTATGACTTCCTCCTTTTCCCAGAGCCTCTGCCCTCCACTCAACACAGCACGGACAGCACGCACGCAAACACACACACACACACACACACACACACACACACACACGCACGCATGCGCGTTGGGTTTATA
This sequence comes from Opsariichthys bidens, assembly GCA_037194245.1. Classification (NCBI taxonomy): domain Eukaryota; kingdom Metazoa; phylum Chordata; class Actinopteri; order Cypriniformes; family Xenocyprididae; genus Opsariichthys; species Opsariichthys bidens. The sequence goes on from CM074283.1 coordinate 18,805,187, forward strand.
CTGTACAAACTGTATATTATATCCCTTAACCCTAAACCTACCCATGACAGAAAACTGTCTGTATTTTTTACATTTTCAAAAAATTTACAAGCTGTTTTCCTCATGGGGAGTAAAAAATATCCCCAAAAGGACAAGAATTTCAGATATTAGCAACTTTGTGGGGACATGTTGTCCTCATAATCAAGGGTTAACCTGAACCTATGGAAAATATTATATACAACGTTCAGTAAAATTTATTTTTTTGAAAGAAATTAATATTTTTATTCTGCAAGGACACCGTTTTCAACATTGATAATAAATGCTTCTTGAACACCAAATCCGCACATTAGAATGATTTCTGAAGGATCATGTGACACTGAAGAGTAAATTATATTTTACATAAATAAAATGTTTTATAATATATTAACAGAAAAGTTTTTAATTGTCAGTCAATTAATGTACAGTACATAGGGCTATATTAAAAAGCAAATTAAAACTTTTGAGTAGTATTTTGAGTAGTTACTAAAATGTGCAACATTTTACATTTTTAGTATTTATTTATTTATTTTATTCTTTTGAGGCAGATAATTGCATATTTGCCAAACTACCACATATTATTTGTGCTGTTCATTAGAACATGAAGTGTAGTTGTGAAGATGAAGTGAACAAGAAGATCAAGTGTGAGTGCTTTAAAAGTGCTTTAAAATGTCATTTAGACACACCTTTTATATCTGAATGTACAGCTCTTGGCCAGAATAAACTAGAGTATGCTGTAGATTTAAGCTGATAAGACTAGCAGTGTTTTTCTAGTAAGCCTGGTTCAGTAGTCTTGTTGAGTAAGAATATCTGCCGGTATGCAAGAATATTTCCCGGCAATTAGAAATAATAATAATAATAATAATAAAAAAATCAATATGGAAATGTTTTTACTTTCACTCAAGTATGTTTTTGGATAGATTTGCCCATTCCCATAACAATTTACACTAAATATAACACTAACTAATTTTATAGAGATTATTTTGAAGCTATTTACTTATTAGATGCAAATATTTTATGGAAAGAGTAAATAAATAATTAAATTCAATGGATATACAAGCTGTGATAAAATCCAAAGATTCACTGTTTCACTTGACTGTTTTCAACCTTCTAGAAAATGTCTAATAGTCAATGTCTGTCGTGTCACTGACTGCACGCTGTCCTTCAAGCATCTCTCATTCAACACAATCATTAAGGGGTTTTTTGACTGTGCCCTTGCTGAGACTGTTTTTCTGCATGCAGTCAAGGTACTTTATTTGACCTGCCTTTTCTCCTCCAAAACCCATTCTGATGCCCCAGCAGCAATTAAAGGTACGGGCCCGGAGGCCGAAACGGTCGGTCATTAATGACGATCAATGATGGACCCAGTGGTGTCCAAAAAGGAAATGGTCTAACACCTGCCCCACATCGTTTTCTCCGAGAATAATAATCGTTGCATCTTATTTGCATTTCGATTGTGTTGGTTGTGAAACTTAACTCCACTTTTTCAGACTGTCAGAGTCAGAGAATCACCAGTTGCTGTTTAAATGACATTAAAATTCAAAGTAATCACTTTGGTAATCTAGAACACTTTTCAGATGTAACTGTAGTCTGATTACCACCCATTTAAAATGTAACTGTAATGAAATACAGTTACTCAAATTTTGTATTTTAAATACGTAACTAAGTTACTTGTATTTCGTAACTCCCCAACCCTGCCCATGCGTACAAACACTTTTACTAGAGTGAGAAAAGTAAAGTAAACAGAAGTATTTTAAACTCTGTTTTGATTACACATTTACATTAATATTCCACTTTTATTAATGGCGATAAGCCCTAAAATGACAAAGTCATTACGTGGAAGAAAAACTAAAATGAAATGGATAGTGGATGTGCAACTTTTAATCACTTTTCCTGTGACACAATGTTTCAATGACAGTGAGGAGTGATGGGAGCACAATCATTCCTCTTTAAACTAGTGAGAACGATGATCAGTGATGCACACTTACTTCGATATAATGAAAGACAGAGCTGGATTCGATGGTCGAACGGTCTATTGTCTGGTTTGAACAGGTTCAATGATTATATCTTACTGTACAACCGCAGCTGCACAGAGAGGTTGATGTCTGTACAGGCATCTTCAAACAATTATGAAAAATACCACTGTATTTGGAGGATACAACTTGAAGAAAACGGTAAGATTTATACGTGTCCTTATTAAAATACTTCGTCAGTGAAGTGCCGCGTAAGACAATTGTATTTACACTGCAATAAATAAGTAGGCCTATATCTGTATCCACTAAAATAGCCTAAAGATCCTAAAAGATGTTCACCTGCAAAACTGCATACATTCAAATTCATTCGAATTATTTAAAAGAATTAAAATAGTATTTGGATTGTGGAAATTAATGAATCAACTCTATTCTAAAAACTTTATCTGAGAAGAAAGCTATTTTATAGCAACAATTTTGTTGTTATGGGATTATGGATATATTTATTATAAAACAACAAGGATATTAGATGATTTTTAGTAATATGTGTGGCACAAATGGCCTTTATAGTCCGTATGTAATATTTCCCAATGTCTTGTACTTTTGAGGGTGTTAACAATGGTGTCACGTGGATGGAAACATGCATGGAAATGATATGCTAGGCGTTGTAAGCTCCATATATGGTGATTTCAGGGAGGAGACAAAGTGGAGATTCACATACGAACAATCTTCTGCCGACTGGGATTTATAAAGGGATTTTTGCGCAGGTTCTGGTGTCACATGGTTTTACAAATCTCATTTTTTTCTTGCGCACACCATTTTCAGATTTATGTCGTACATTCACTTTTAGTGAGGTTTATACGCAAAGTTTTATAAATGAGGTCCCTGGATCTTACAGTGTATATACAGTATGTGTTTGAGTCTGTGTTGTGGTTTTATCCTCACACTCCAACTGTGTGTGCATGAGGGGGATTGTTAGTGGCAGCAGGGGGTTATGGGTAGCCTCTTGATTCAGATCCGTCAATATGAGGAACTTTTAACCTCACAGACAGCAGAGAATATAGGGAAGGGAAATACTGCTGTCATCCCACCAATCATGTCTTCAATGATATCAACAGGACATCAGAACATATTGGAAATGTAAATTCTTCCTTTGTAGTCATTTTCTCAACACTGCCAGTGTAGTTAAAAGAAAAATGTATCATGTTTTCCACAAAAATATTAAGCTGGGCAACTGGAATAATCAGAAATGTTTCTTGAGCTGCAAATCAGCATATCAGAATGATTTCTGAAAGATCATGTGACACTGAAGTCGGGAGCAATGATGCTGAAAATTCATCAACAGGAGTAAATTCGATGTTAAAGTATTTCCCCCTTGTATTTTCATAGTTTAAATAGACAGAAAAGAACCAAATTTTATCAATGACGATAGAAGCATCTATTCAAATTGTATTTACATTTTTTTTTTTTAGCAATTTCAAATAAAATGTTGAAATAGTCTCAGATATCATTGTCCTCATCATGAACTATAAAATACAAGCATGTCAAAAATGAACAACATGGACAGGTGTTTTCTAAATGTGGGTCTACTTTCAAAAATGACTGGTCATTAATTTACATATTTGGAGTGCCTCAGAATCTACAAGTGTGTGGGAGATGGGAAAACCCAGAGTGGAGTGAATGATTTCAATTATTGGAGTTTCTCTACATTTGTCTCAAATGGTTGGCAAGGAGTAAGGTGTTGGTGCGCCTGTTTTAGATTTGGCAAATCGTTTTAGTCAGTTGTGAGAAGAAACCGGTTTTAGGTCTTTTTGTTTATCCATTAGATCTGCTCTTCATGTGAACCTGAACTGCTTCATTTGCAGCTTGCTCTGCTTAATGTATAATGACCAGGTTAAGATCGACCCACTTAGATACATGACAAAACTCAATAGCAGCTATTTAGCACCTGAACCTAAAAATGAGCAAATTAGAAGACCTAACCTCAAGTGAAATGATAAAGCAGTTTTTTTTCATCATGAATTTAGATTCAAAATGATCTTTGAAATTTTAGCTTGGTGGCTGAACACAAGTGAATCTGTGAGAATCCAGAATTGACCAGTTTCACACCAATAATGGTGATATTTTGATCTCAACCCTGGCTCTGGACAGTCTCTCAGGTGACCACTTATCGTCTCGTTAGACCCAAACAGCCAAGACGAGACACACCAGCTCTTAATTCTTTCATCTATTATCTCTTTCCCTTTTCTCTCCCCCTTTTTATTCCTTTTCCCTTTTTTCATCCGGGAGGCCCTTTGCTTAGTTTTTTCGCAGTATATTCCTCTCTATTTCAATATATCTGTCACACAGTCACTGCACCACACATGGCAATAAAAAGAGAAGAACAATACGGGCTACAAATACATGTATTTATTGCACATAAAAGAGAATAAACAAGAAAAAGCAAAGAGGTAAAGAAAAAAACTCAAATAGAAAATGTGTGTTTTGGTACTACTTTTATTATGTCAATTTCTCTGTGTGTCTTTTCTCCTTTTCCCTTTGCTATCCTTTCTGTTTGTCCTTTGGTTGAATTCAGTCTGAGCCCAACATTTGGAAGCACTTTTGGTCCGGGGCGTTTCACACTGAAATACTCCTTTTTTCTCCAGAACAGGCTGTTCACTCTCACTCCATTTCCCTCCCTCGCTACTCTCCGTCTCTCACATCCACACAAGCACACAGCGCTCTGTTTAGATTGTGTTTATGTTGCCCACACAAAAGCCTCTCTAAACTCGATTGCATGTTCTTTTCTAGCGCAGTCAGTACAGAGAAGTGAGAAGCAGGAGGTTTAGAGTGATGTGACTCTGCTGTGCAGCGCGGGTTCACTGTGTTCATGTTTGCTCCATCAGGCCTCGGCACACTGTGGGTGATGAAATGAACAGGGGGGAAAGCAGATGCTTGGGTCTGGAATGCCTTCCGCAGCCTGAAACAATTTTAGGGTGGAGAGGAACGAACGGCCTGAGAGGGACGTATTGACAGGGCATACGAGGAGGAATGCGTGATATAGGCTGGATGTATACATTCAGTAGAGCCTATATGTTTGTGGTGCAAGACTGTGCATACATTTTTATTTTGCTTTTATTTTTATATTATCAGTTTTCAGTTTATTTTAAGTTTTAGTAATAGTATTGTGTGCTTTTGCCATTAGTTTTTAAAGTATACATTTCTTACACCGCTTTAAATTATTTTTGTTTTAATTTTAGTCATTTTAATACTTAAATGTTGCCTTGACATCTAACTAAAACAATGTTCATTTAACTACAAGTTCATCTAATATTTATATTTTATTTGATCTCATCTTTTATTTCAATTATCGAAAATGGATTTTAATAGTTTTAGTAAACAACAATACTGTCTTGTTTAAATTAAAATTACTTCTTGGCGAATATTCAAAGATTAATTTACCTAAAATGAGAATTATGTCCTCATACATGTCTGCATTAAGTGCAATTAATGAGGACTGGAGCTTTCAAGCTTCAAAAAATGCAAAAGAACAATGAAAGTTATTCATACATGTCTGCGCCCTATGAAGCCATGCAACAACAGACAGAAATGCAAGTCGTTATTCACTGAAAATCTTGCTCTTGCTCCACTTGATGCCTTCATGAGAAAAGTAGTGATGCCCAATTTGTGAAAAAATCATTTTGGGTTGAACAAAACTTTTGAATGATTGACATCGCCATTTATTGCAAGGGAGAAAAATGACTAGTACATTCCTAAAGAAGATGTTCCGCAGAAGGAATAAGTCGTTTGGTTTAAATCAACATGAGGATGAGTATGTGATGAAAGATTTTTAATTTCTAGGTGAACTGGCCCTTTAAAAGGAACTAGCTGAAAGCTGTGTGTGCAGTGCAGTGGGCATAAAGCTTTATTAAAAAAAAAGGAAAAAAAAAAGCTCCATATTTAAAATAAAATAAAACTGAAATTGAAGTGGGTAAGCTAAAATCTCAATAACATTAAACATAGTGCGATTGTGTCAGCTTCATCAGAGATTAAAACTACAATCGTCTGCTTCGTTTACTTATTTATTAATTTTTGATGCCGGCCACAAAGCGAGATACTAGCTTAGCATACACCCGACACCTCCGCCCGCTTCGCCTGTGTGGCTGTCGCTTTTGAAATAACAACCCTTTTTCTGCTACACTCAATCACCCACACACATACACACACTCCAACCGAATCTCTCTCTTTCCCCCGCTCGCCTGCTCTCTCTCTCCCTATTTCTTGCTCGTTCTCTCTCTTCCATCCACCCCCCTCCCCCTCCCCCTCCCGTTCAGCTTCTATAATTCAAATCCTGTCAGCCCTGTTCCAGACTGCTGGCGCCAGCCTCTCTCTCCAGGAAAAAAAGAGAGGGGGTGGGGGGGGGAAGCAAAGGAAGAAAAAAAGCTCTTTGAGGGACAAAGCCGACAGAGCCACACACACACACACACACACATTCTCTTTCTCTCTCTCTCTCTCTCTTTCTCCCTCTCTCTCGCTCTCTCTCACACACACAGGTCGAAAAGCAGAATGAAGTTTTTTTTCCCTTTTTTAAAAAAAAAAAAAAAAGGCAGCTGTGGGTGGACTTTTCAGGACCCAATATTTTTCCTCTTTTTCACTCCCTTCTTTTTCTCTCTTTTTTCTTCTCTTTTGTTTTAATCTTTCTCTCTCACTCTATTCCCCTCCATTGCTCACACTCTTTGATCTTTCCACTGCCTTAACTGGTCAATGCTATAAAATCCCACTCTGTGATATTTTCTTAGCTAGTTTTATTGACCTTTTAAAATGAGTTACAACATGAACTTAAGTGAATGTTTTAAACCTGGACTAAACTTCCCTTTTTCCATCCACATTTAGTAATGTCTAAAGGGCCACTTACTCAAAATGCTTTTTGCGGTTAAAAACGTGATGTAAGAGTCAGTGGAATAAAAAAAAAAAGGTTTTCTTTAAACTTGAGCGCCACATTTTTAGAACGCTGCATAAGACGTCACATATGGGCGCAACAGTCAAACACGTCCATCTACCACGTTTAGATCGAAAATCAGCAGAAGGGTAGAGCACTAGAATGGAAAAATGCGTTCTGTGCACAAACCCTAATTCAAACTTTGGCAGATTTTATGAGAAGAGAGAGAGAGAAAGGTCCAAAAGTCAAGCGCAGGGCCTACCATAGCTTGTCAGCAGTTAAACTGGGCTAAATATAGCCCACAAGACCAAATCTATCTATTTCAGGTCTTAATGAGCAGTCTAGTCATGTGACGCAAACTGGCAGAAATGACAGCCAACATCCGTGACTCGTCCACTGACTCAAGTGTTCCCTCACTCCTCATCAGACTCTCCCACAATCTCTCACTTGCACGAACTCTGACTTTTGTCCTCCACGTTTGTGCATGACGCAAACACACCCTTGTTTACTTTAAAAGACAGAGCATCCCAAAAGCTTCTAGTGACTCAAACTGCAACATCCAAATGCAAAGTTGAAGTTGGAAATGAGTGTGGTTCATTCTTTCTGAAACAATAAGTGACTCTGACTAGCACTTCTTCTCTCTTTCTTTATCTGTCCCCACACAAACCGATGCTGAGCGCTGCAGCGCTTCTGCGGGACAGGACGACCCCTATGTGTCCCTGCTCAGAGACGGAGCTCCCATGAGACACGAGAGAGGATGAATACTCTCTCCTTGCCCCACACATTCTCCCCCAGCCCACCCCTGTTTTCTCTCTATCATCTGAACGGCTGCTGCTCTCACTGGCTGCAGCGGTAATTGGAACATAATGGAACATTTTTGCCGACTGAACTGAACCCTTTGCCCTTATCACCTTCTGAACCGATCGCAAAATAGGCCCACATTCCACAGCCTACTGCGCGAGTACATACACCTCTCAGTGCTGATTGACCACTTTGGTCAGGCATCATGCAAGCACATTTCATGAACTTTACCTTCATACACACACCAAATATGAGACACACACATGCTTTTCAGAGTTTATGTTTATAAACTTTTTCAAGAGATTCTAAGAAAGATCACAAAATACACACACACACACACACACACACACATATATATATATATATATATATATATAGGGCTGTCGATTTAACGTGTTAATTAGATTAATTATGGTAACACTTTATTTTACAGTGTCATTGTTACACATGTTACATGTAGTTACTGTATTAATAACTATAAATTATGCATAATTACATGCAACTAACCCTAAAGCAAACCTTCATCCTAACCCAAACCCTATAGTAAGTACATGTAGTTAATTATTATTACTCAATACTTAAATATATAAATACACTGTAACACAGACACCTTAAAATAAAGTGTAACCTTAATTATTTACGGTAAAAAATAATGCGTTAACATTTGACACACTTAATGCACTTGCTCCGCCCCAAGACCTATATAGTTCATCTGACATTACATACAGTTGATTGATGACGAATATGATGCAGCGCGATGAAGCCTATAGAAGTCAAAAAGTACCTAAAAGAAAGTCAGAGTCTCTAAAATTAAAGATTAAAATGAAAGAATTTCTCTCATATTTAGTTATGCACTTTCACAGTAACGAGTGCAATATTACACGAGTGCTGTTTTTGTCCCATAGCCAATATAACAAGTGCAAATGCAATACTGATTTTATACATACTTTTTAGCAAATAATCAGAGCAATGAAAATTGCATGTAAATTGGAGTGAAGGGTTTTGCTTGTGTCTTGTAAACATCTTACCGTGATTAAGACCTTAATCACACTATTGGACCTTAATCACACTATTGGTGCACATGTAAACATAGTTTACATACTCAACCTCATGGCCCAAATGTTCATGTGTAAAAAATTCTATGTTCAATCGAACAAAATATTTCTTTCTGAAGCTACTTTTTGTAATGCCTATTTGATGCTTAACACAATAATGACTTCAAATTTTGGGGAGTAATTTCTCAGCCAAAATTGATGCGCGGTAATTATATTAATTATGCACTATATCACATAATTAATTTTAAATAAAAATTTCAATAGCCTGACATTACTAAAATTAAATTCTTTATGATTGTGTCATACTACACAAGATCCATATTTATTGCAATTTTTAAAATATTATTAATGAATTTTCACAAAAAGCCACTAAGAGTTGTGGTTGTACAAATTAAAATGAAAGTGACTGTATCAAGACCTATCCATGTGTCCCACCAACCAGCAGCTGAGCCAGAGGGAACAGGAGACCAAGCCTCATCTGGCCCCACCCCTGCCCTCAATGTCAATTACTCATCATCCCATCAAACTTAGATGTCGCTTTCACTGCAGGCTCATTCTGATATCTTCTTACTCCCATCTCAAACCAAGGAGCAGGGGTCCAAACTCAGAAGCCAAAATAGAGTCGCCCCTCAATGTTGTTCCCCATTACAGTCACTTCATTTGTAAATTGGCTTTTACATGTAGCGTATCCCAGCTGAGCCTCCCCCTGCCTGTCTCCCTAAAGGACCCAGTCTCAGACTGGACACTACAACACTCAGTCAATCAGAGAATCCACCAGGGACACCAAATCGCCTCTTTCTGTCTGTCTGTCTGTGTTTTGTTTGATCTCTTTGCCTCATGGCACAAACAGACACACCAAAAGGCTTCAGTGTTTCACTGTGTTTTGACTCAAAGAGGCCACTATAATGTCGTGCATTTTGCCAAATCAGTTAGGCTTGTTGGGCTTTTTAAGATCTTTCAATTTAATGAAAAAAAATTAGCTCACGCAATTTACACATGAACGCAACCGGAGATGACGGAAAAACATACAAAGCGCAGCAGCTTTTGTTTTTGCTCTGACAGCCATTAGGAATGGTGAGAATACTGTGCTTGGTACGTTTTTCATCTTCAATCAAAACGTGGGTCTTCAGCCAACAAAATTTAAATACTGTCTGGCATGTAAATATTGTTACATTCTAACCTTGCATAAAAAAAGTAATGTCTGGCTAGCTCGCTTCCCATAATGTTTACACATCAGGTCAGTAGGCGGAGAGTAGGCGGACTTTTGTGGCTGGTTGAACGCAAATCGACAACATTTACACTATGAAAGCCATCAAATCTAATGCGTTTTTGACTACCTCTGGAAGTGGTCAAATGTGGACAAGCTCATAACATTTTAGACCCCGTTTACACCTGTACAGGGAGTGCAGAATTATTAGGCAAGTTGTATTTTTGAGGATTAATTTTATTATTGAACAACAACCATGTTCTCAATGAACACAAAAAACTCATTAATATCAAAGCTGAATATTTTTGTAAGTTTTAGTTTTTAGTCTTTAGTTTTAGCTATTTTAGAGGGATATCTGTGTGTGCAGGTGACTATTACTGTGCATAATTATTAGGCACCTTAACAAAAAACAAATTTATACCCATTTCAATTATTTATTTTTACCAGTGAAGCCAATATAACATCTCAACATTCACAAATATACATTTCTGACATTCAAAAACCAAATCAGTGACCAATATAGCCACCTTTCTTTGCAAGGACACTCAAAAGCCTGCCATCCATGGATTCTGTCAGTGTTTTGATCTGTTCACCATCAACATTGCGTGCAGCAGCAACCACAGCCTCCCAGACACTGTTCAGAGAGGAGTGTACTGTTTTCCCTCCTTGTAAATCGCACATTTGATGATGGACCACAGGTTCTCAATGGGGTTCAGATCAGGTGAACAAGGAGGCCATATCATTAGATTTTCTTCTTTTATACCCTTTCTTGCCAGCCACGCTGTGGAGTACTTGGACGCGTGTGATGGAGCATTGTCCTGCATGAAAATCATGTTTTTCTTGAAGGATGTAGACTTCTTCCTGTACCACTGCTTGAAGAAGGTGTCTTCCAGAAACTGGCAGTAGGACTGGGAGTTGAGCTTGACTCCATCCTCAACCCGAAAAGGCCCCACAAGCTCATCTTTGATGATACCAGCCCAAACCAGTACTCCACCTCCACCTTGCTGGCGTCTGAGTCGGACTGGAGCTCTCTGCCCTTTACCAATCCAGCCACGGGCCCATCCATCTGGCCCATCAAGACTCACTCTCATTTCATCAGTCCATAAAACCTTAGAAAAATCAGTCTTGAGATATTTCTTGGCCCAGTCTTGACGTTTCAGCTTGTGTGTCTTGTTCAGTGGTGGTCGACTTTCTGCCTTTCTTACCTTGGCCATGTCTCTGAGTATTGCACACCTTGTGCTTTTGGGCACTCCAGTGATGTTGCAGCTCTGAAATATGGCCAAACTGGTGGCAAGTGGCATCTTAGCAGCTGCACGCTTGACTTTTCTCAGTTCACGGGCAGTTATTTTGCGCTTTGGTTTTTCCACACGCTTCTTGCGACCCTGTTGACTATTTTGAATGAAACGCTTGATTGTTCGATGATCACGCTTCAGAAGCTTGGCTATTTTAATACTTCTGCATCCCTCTGCAATATATCTCACTAATTTTTGACTTTTCTGAGCCTGTCAAGTCCTTCTTTTGACCCATTTTGCCAAAGGAAAGGAAGTTGCCTAATAATTATGCACACCTGATATAGGGGGTTGATGTCATTAGACCACACCCCTTCTCATTACAGAGATGCACATCACCTAATATGCTTAATTGGTAGTAGGCTTTCCAGCCTATACAGCTTGGAGTAAGACAACATGCATAACGAGGATGATGTGGTCAAAATACTCATTTGCCTAATAATTCTGCACTCCCTGTATTTAGCTACTTGTGTTTTGGTCAATCGGATCACATCTTAATATCGGGTGTAAACAAATCGGATCAATAGAAAATGGGAAGAATGCTAAAAATCACAAATATGAACATTCAAAAATTTGGAGTCAGCAAGATTCATTTCTGAAGGATCATGTGACACAGAAGACTGGAGCAATAATGCTAAAAATTAAAGGATTAGTTCAATTCTGAATTAAAATTTCTGATAATTTACTCATCCCCATGTTTATGTCTCTCTTTCTTCAGTCGAAAAGACTCACACACACATATATATACACACACACACATATATATATATATATATATATATATATATATATATATGTATATATATATATACACACACATATATATATACACATATATACATATACATATATATATATATGGAAATACTTTTACATTTTAGATGCTGTCAATATGTTCAGATATCCAAATGTTCAAAAAGGTACAAGTAAACTAAACTCTACATACAAATACCTGAAAAAATACACAACTATTTTAAACCATCCATTTACAGCCTCTTCCTAATTAGCAGGCAAAAAGAACTGACTTTTTTTTTTTAAATTAAGTTGCAACTGCAAGTAACATGGGAGACACTGGAGCTTTCATTGGCCTTAGAAGTAGCTTATCCAATCAGATTTTAGCAAGTGTGTGTTTTAACCCAAACAGCTATGTTTACAAATCATTAGAGTAGAAAGAAACAATACACTGATTTACTGGTGCTATTATTAAGCTTTCATCATGGCTATTATCATATAATAGGGTCATAGTGTCTTCCCTATGATTACTAAAGTAGTGCTCAAACTATTCTTTCATATATTAACATTACACACATTACCTGCAGTTGTCAATTTCTGAGTGATTCTAAAAACAGTTCATTTTATGAATCTATCTCTCTTACAGACACGCGCACACACGCACACATACAAAGGGTCTCTTTGTTGATGAGTACCATGTCAGAATATCTCTTTCAATCAAACAGTTCACCTGTAGCACCACATCTATCATACTTTCTTATGGACAAATTCAAACACTCCACATTGATTGTCCATCCAGTCCTTCAGCCTTGGACAGTCTGGTTCCAGCTGAAGCTCCTAATAACTGAGAAGGCCAAACATGAGGGCCCGTTGGCTGCAGCCGTACCCATCAGCCCCCTCCCACAGACCCCCGGACTAACCCACAGGCCTCTCTGTCTGCTGCTGAGCTTTGGAAACAGCTGTGCAGTCATAACAGAGTGTGCGCCCAGACTCAACTCATGTTTTTTGTTGCTTCAAAGGCAATCTGATACACCATCCTCTGAAAAACGCAGACAGTCACACGCACATGCTTGCCCACATGTATATTCACTGTGTGCGCAAATAGTGCTTAGATGGAATGTTCAGGATACCACTCTTCTGCCTTGCCCAAATCTAAAAACACATAATAATGAGAGAAATTTACTTTATTCCAGGATTATTCCAATTTTACAGTGCATAACATAAACTGGAGAACATTGGAAAAAATACACATTTTTGACTGCAAAAACTTACTTATACATACAATTCACTGAGTTTCCAGCTGAAATAAACACTGTGGTAGTAAAATAACACCAACAACTTTTATAAGTTTTCACAAAATTTATGATAAGGGGGCAGAATATCTATTAATAGATATTTTTCACAGAGTGCATTGCACAAAATATGATCTCAAAACAGATATAGTGCATTATTTGTAAACTAATACATTTTGACGTCTAGCATCACATGGCTTTTCTGACGAAGTAAACTTGCTCAGTAGATCACCTGGTACAGCGATGAGGAGTGCTTGGATCTGAGTTCCTTGAAACATGAGTCACAATAAAATGGCTCAAAGAGTTGTAGAAGCAAGATAAAATGGCATGGTTGCTTCGACAATTTTGAAAGTGATACAAAACGTGCAACAAGCAACAAAATATTTTGCAGAAATGAACCTGGGTTGAAATTGGAATAAGACATAAAAAGCTAGCATATTAAAATCTAACTTTGCATCTAGCTAATAAAAACATTAAATTTAGAGGCATTGATTTTAGGCCATGTTATGTCCATGCGAATTTTTTAAATTAGAAGAAAATGGCATGAAATTGGTGAGATTACTTTGCAGAGTGAATTGTAAGTGCACTTTAAAGGGCTGATTTATGCCTTTTACAGGCTTACAGGACTTCCAGAAGCTCCCAATAATTTTCAATGTTTAATTGGTTTCCGTTGGCTCGAGTTCATTAACGGCAGGTAACTCATATTAGATAAGCTGGTGTGAGTTTCAAAGCCTTGACAGTTTCATTTAAATAAAGCCACAGCTGACAATGAGAAAAGATACCTAAAGTGTGACGTTCCCCTTAGAGGGAAGGTACCCTGCTGTCTCTAAAACAAACAGTTTTTTGTATGTTAGTCAGATGAGAGAAAAAGTACATTAACTTTCTGTGCATTTTAAATTGACCAAATAAAGGAATAGTGGAATTTAAGCCACTTACATATCAAGAAGAACTGCACCTAGGGGGCAGTATTTTCACTTACTACCTCATTGGGGCCACATGAACTATGACTTAATTTGACAATTTTACCAAACCCATTTCTTTTATGCCATTTCAAATTTCTATTGCTACATAATTGCAGAATTAGGGAGGGGATTACAAGAAAAAAAGCAAACTTTTAGCTAGCAGCCTACCAAGATGGTGGTCCAATTGTATTGCTATGAATGGGAGAAACTGCAACACACAATAAGGCAGCTTTAGTAATATCTTAAATAAAAGATCTAATCAGCAATTCGTTGAAGCATTACTGCAGCTACCACTAAAAGTGTCGGTTCTCATAGACACCTGAGACCTATGCTTAGGACCGTACATGCGCATTGGCAGGACCAACCTGAAATATAATCCTTTTTAAAGCTATTTGAGCATAAGAAATAAAATTTTTGAGACCGTCCATGCCTGATTTTTTTTTTTTTTTTTATTGTGAGTTTGGCAACAGTTATTTCCCCTTTCAAATAGATAGGGAGTTGGTCTTGCATCTCCAAAACAGCTGCCCGGAGACACTGCAAATATGGCCGCCGAGTCAACTGACCTTCCTTGAAAGGGATTTTAATTAAAACTAGTTATACAATCATTAGTGTATCCCTAACTTCACCTTCAACAATGAATTCACCTAATTCACAATGAAGTGCCTTTCTCAACTGGGGTCTAAAATTTAGGACACACTTCTTTTGTCTAACGGATGCATTAAACCTGTGCAAATCCACTGAAATGTCAGCATTAATCTCTAATGAACAACCCAAAGACAAATCGCTAGTTTAAACAAAGCGAAATGCTTGTAGAAGCAGCATGCTAGACTTTCTTTTGCGCTCTCTCCCCTCCCCGCCTCCCCCAGCAAGTCGAACACATAGGGAGAGAAAGGGAGAGATAGAGCGAAATACCGAGAACGCAGGCACACAAAGGCAGGCGCTAGCTTTCCATCGCTGGCTTACTAATCGGCTCCTTTGTTGTGCTCGTTGCATGCCTGTCCCTGTCACATGACCGCGTTTCCATGGCTACCGAGGTCTGAGTAATCATTTGCGCAATGACCTTTATTCCCTTGAGGGAAGAGGAGGGGGAGGTTAGAATGAAAGCAGAGCCAGCAAAAGCAGGGAGAGGCGGGGGGAGGAAGGGAGGGTGGAGAACTGGTGAGCAGTGGAGCGAGGCAGTGGGGACCTAGACAAGAAAAAGAGGAGAAGGAAAAAAGCAAACTGATTTTCTCTTAGCAGTACTGAGAAGAATCCGTTGGGTTTGGTTAGATAACGAACAGAGCGCGCAAAAACAGGCTGAGAGGGAGAGGAGGGAACGAGGGACGCAGCGGCGCTAGAAGAGATAGCTAGAGATAGAGATGGGCCAACTGTGGGAAAAGAGGAATGAGCTTTGCGCTCAAGCCGCTTGAATGAAAAAACCTTATAAACCCAACAGCAGCCTCTCTATGATCTGACGGTTTCTATATTGAAGAATAACACGCTGGCAGCGAAAGCTATTGCAGATCTGATGCCGAACCAACGCTGGATACGGCTTGAGCTTAAGACTAATAGTTTACCAATGACTGCACGATAATCACTTCTGAAATCTCTCACACATGAACGTTATGCCTCAGAGATGAATAATGATCACGGTGGAATACATGCTAAATGGTTACTGCTGATGAGCACCTTTGTTTACATCTACTCCCCAGTTATGTTGTAGCCGTCACACAGAATGAGCCCGGCACGGGTGACACATGCTGACAGTCTAAGCTCAGTCATGTTTGGGTCACTGAGTTTCTCATTTATTCTCTTTTTCGCTTAGTTGTTTCTACTATTTCCTGATGAGTGTTATGCTAATGTTTTCGTGTGAAAATTCAGTTAGCAGCTCTCTTTGCAAACACTCGCAGATTCAAGAGGGCCTCCTACTGTTTCTCAGTGGTTTTTCTATGTATACAGTATGGAGGTTTCATAAACACAGCTCTTTTTTTTTTTGAGATAGAAGTGTTTGTTTATTCCTAAGAGATCCCAGTTTGCTTTCATTGATCTTTTCTCATAATTGAAGTTTCAATAACCTGAATGCTGCTACAATTCACACTCCTTCCTTTAGGGGGCAGTAGTCTACTTTTCTGACTTCTTTCTTAATGGCTTTCTGGACCAGTGGAAGAGAGATACTAGGATGTAGTATTTTTTGTGTGTGAATATGCTGCCATGAGGGCTTGTAATTTCACACTGATGTGAAAAAGCTCTACTACTGTATCAATCTGTATTTTGCTGTTTCTTTTAATAAATGTGTAGCCTAAGACAGATTCACATTGCAAATGTTTTTTTTTTCTTCTTAAATTTATTTACAAAAATAACTAAAACAATTAAGAAAAGTGAAATATTATCAAATGACAACTCATTCATTTTTATTATTAATAAATATTCTCTAGGACACAATATCATTCCCTCAAGACATTATGAGTACAACACAACTAGAGTTTTATTCAAAGAGTTTCTGTCATTTACTCATGTTGTGACCCCACTGTATGGACAATAAAATCTATTTAAATGATCATTTGTGTGCTGCAGGAGAAAGAAAGTTTTGGAGAGACAGTAAATGTTTGAGTAAACTATCCATTTAAGGCAGTCAGGCATAAGTTAGTTTATCTTTCTAAGACTTTATGGAAATAGTTGTAGTTGTTGCTGTCTTTTTATATACAGAAGGGGGATACACAAGCATTTTGTTGTCCTCTGTAGAGTTTTGACTGCTGATAGAAAGCAGACCACTGTGCCGTTCAGCCTTCGGCAAGGACATCTTTTCGAAGATCATAGAAACATAAGGATTCACCATGCAGACCTCAAGAGAATGAATAGCAACTTCCTTGAACACCAATCAGACACACTATGGACACACCAAAACACACATACACAGTCTTTCTTTCTTGCTCTCTATCATGCTCCTTGACAAACATGCTCATTTTCTCCACACAAGCATCCACTCTCTTCCATACAAATCACACAGACAGACACACACACACACACCTCTACACATAGACTCTGCCTATCTAAAAAGACACACCAGCCAGCTGGGACACTCAGTAAAAGAGAGAGAGAAAGAAGGAGGGGAGAATATTGGGCAGGAAGTAGCACGGTTGGATGTTTGATGGGGTCGGCAAGACCGTTAATCACAGAAATGGTTCTGTTAGCCATGACAGCTGAATCCACCGCAAAGCACACAGAACGACGCTGGCACACACATGACGTCATCCTTCCTTCCAGATCCCCTGGATTAATATTCCAATAATAGGAGCGAAGGGCTTGCTGAAGGTTGAGACGACATCCCTCCATGTATTGCTCACTGTTTCACCAAATGACCTGGGCAACCCAGAAGCCGCATGGCTTGGAGTGCTACGCAGTGACTGACTTTTCATTTCCAGTGTGTAATATTTAATTTAGACACTACTGAACTGTTATTTGTAGTGGTAATATGCATCTTTATAGCTATTAGTATTGATTAGTAGCTTTTAGTATACGTAAGCCTTCAGTTATGACTTGTATTCAGCTATTAAATCACCAGGGCAGCTTGATAAATTGTTTTTCCAAGTTATAACCACACCAGCTCATATATCCAAAAAGGTCTGAATAAGGAACCATTCATTTACATTGTTGAGGGTAAGCTCACCTGAAGGCCACCCCTCCTCCAACACATTTGCTGTGTTTACCCCCGTCCATGCTGCTCCTGCAGCTGTCGACCCCCTCTGACCTCCTGGTCCAATCAATAGCTCTCCTCTCAGGCCTTCTGTTGGAAGGTAATTGCTAGTCTAAGTTACCTCACCTAGACAAAAGACAAACAGGAGAGATGAATATTTTATAGTACAAGTACTTTAGTGAACTAGTGAAAATAACAAAATACAAAATACTGGTATTTAAAAAAATGATGAAAAACAAAACGTGTTCAATTTTAAGAACGTTATGCAAACATGCTAGTTTTATATCATTTGAAACTGCTATGGCAGCAGAAGATACATGGGCATCAACTTGTATTATTAACATTGTTTAGATTGTATCTAAAACCTAACCCGTTCAGACGGTAATTCACAAATATGAAAATGTCTACATTCAAGCATTTCAGACAATGGGCTTAAACAGCTCACCCTTTTAGTTCACAAACACCTGTGACCTAAATATGATTTTCATATCAATCCTAAAATTCGGCATTAGTAACGTACTTGTAGCACCTTCAGTTTCACGTGCACTCGAGAGCCGAGGATCTTCCACTCTTTGCACATTTTGAGTCATTCTTGTAAATTGTTAACTGCAGACTCGCTCTGACTGGATCATTTGAATCATTGAGTTGTTGATGTGAGAACATACAATCGGATCAGTGCAATTCACGAATGAATCGTTCAGCGCGATTCGCAAAACGATTTAACAGGGTAACAATCCGCTTTGTTCATGAATCGGACACTACTATCACTTCTTCGAGAGGGAGGCGATTTCTTCCGTTTAAAATAAAGAGGAATGACATGTTTTTATGAAATTTAGTGGAGTAAAAAGTATGATATAATGCTTTGGAATGTAATAAACGTGAAGTTTTCAGAAAATAAAAACGCATATAAAGTACAGATACTCAAAAAAATGTACTTGAGTACAGAAACAAAGTAAAAAATACTTTGTTACTGTTCACCACTGAATAATAGTAAGAAATGTTTCTTGACACCAAATCACCAAATCAGCAAATCAGAATGACTTCTGAAGGATCATGTGATATTAAAGACTGGATTAAAGAAGTAATCACAGGAATAAACAGTTTTAATATTTCACAATATTGCTGTTTATTCTGTATTTTTGATTACGTAAATGCAGCCTGTAGACGCACACACATACACACGCATATCTGTCTGTTGGACCAGTTGCTCTTTGACCCCAAACAAGGTCACTGGCATAAAAAACACAATCTCCTTGACTGAGAGGGTCCACTTTGAAGGCCTATGGGGAACTGAGAAGATATAATTGATTATGTGGGTTCGAGAAAAAGAGAAAAAATTGTATGTAAAGCGAGAGACAGAACTTATTCTGTGCCCTATGCTTTTCGATTTAAAAACAGAGCCTCCATTGTGTCACTACAGCCTCTGGCAAGAGTTGGTGCTCAAGTCTAAGACTGACAATGAAAGGGCCTTAGAACCGTATGAAGTTCAAGCTGTAGCTCTGTGTATGTGTTCGTGCCTCCGCGTGTGCGGGGGGAGGTGGTGAGGCTGGTTCAGACACCAGTGCTACATGATTCACTCCACAAGACATCTGGCAAAACTGAGCAATTTGGCTGTGTATGCCTGGTTTCCCAGCAACTCACTCCTGCGTCCCAGTTCAAGAAGCCACAGCTAAAAGAGGGGATGAAGGAGGCTTTTGGTTTTACTCCAGGAAGGTCACAGAATAGAACTGGTCCTGTGATAGAAAGAAACACTTTTTATTATCTAAACTTAATTGAGGTTGAGTCTATAACTGACAATATCAACCCAATCTTATATGTATTTCCTTTGAGATAAAGCACAAAACTAACTGAATATCACTGACAACAAATGGCTGTTCATTCCTTGCTTGTGGTATTGTTGGACATCTGCAAAAACCTGTGTTGGTGTTTAGTAAACTTCATACAACCAACAGTAACAAACATTTTGTTTCACAAGTGGTCTGGAGAGTGGAGGCAAGAAGAAGAGTGCAGGTGTGATTGTTACAGGGACGATTAGCAGGGTTAGAATAGCATGCTCGTTGATTATCAAAAATAGTAATATACTGGATTACTGTATAATACCCAATTGTAAAAAAAAAAAAAAAGCTGTTATTCAGCAAAAGATTTCTATTTGCAATAAGTGCTGTTCTCTATTCATCGAATAATGTATCATGGCTTCCACAAAAATAAGTAGCAAAACTGTTTTGAAAATTGATAATAATAAGAAATGTTTTTTGATCAGCAAATCAGCATTTTAGAGTGATTTCTGAAGGATCACGTGACACTGAAGAATGGAGTAATGATGCAAAAAAATCAGCTTTGCCATTACAGGACAAAATTACATTTAATTTTTTTTTTTTTTACAATATTACAATTTTTACTGTATTTTCTATCAGCTTACTATACTATCAAAATGAAGACAAAAAAGGCAAAAATAAATCTTTAAAAAATAATACTAATAAAGAAATACATTCAAGAATTACAGAATTTGATATGATCCAAAGAGAAACTGTTTGCTTTGATGGAAGCAAGAACATCGGACCATCATATGGGGTAAGAGTCATATGGTACGCTACATGGAAATTTGTTGATTTAATGAGATAACTAGAATCTCAAACATTTATTCGTTTAAAATTTGCTTCTTAAGTTTTTAACCCAGCTTTCTTTACTTCCATTTTTAAACTAGATTCTTTCAATGTGGTCACAGACTTTTGCACTTCACTGAAAATACCTGCCTGCACTTTGAAAAAAAAAAAACTGAAAAAAAAATTGTACTTCACGAGACAGACAGAGATCAGACAGAAAGGGGAAATGAAGAGAAAAGGGTTTAAAGAAAGAAATGGTCATCAGTCCATCCATCTGCCAAGCGAAATCTGGTAACTCCCTCTATCCATTTTTTGACCACAGCTGTTTAATCCCCCCTTTCCAATCGCTCGCACACGGACACGGACACACAATAAGACCCCCCGTGTAGTCACCACCCAATGCTGTCTCAGTGAGATAAAGCAGTCATTGACAGCCACGTGTCTCAGTGTTGAAGTCTGTGTGCCGGACAAGTGTCCAGACAGCTGACCAGACATCAGTCTGCCAAACCAGCCAACAGACACACCTTAAAAAGCTCAATAGGACACGATGAACAAAGATTAGCATTGGATTTCATGCACACACTCATAAACCGGTGCCAGAGCTGGTGCCCAATGTAGAGCCACTGTGCATTTCCATTGAAGAGGGCAGTCCAAACAAAGACTAATGTTTTTTTGTTTGTTTGTTTTTTTTGTGGCCAGGTTATTTAGTCAGACATAACTATTACTCTTGAAGAAAATGTTGTGATGTTATTTTCAAGAAAAGATGCATCAATTTTTGGTAATGATATTGTATTGACAATACAAGAATCAAGGACTCAGTAAAGTCAATCATAGACTCTTAAGCGTTTGTCAAAAAAAAAAAAGTAGCTGTTTGGAATATAATTTATATAGTAATATTCCAATAAAAAACTATTATTATATATTGCCCCTTTCGGTAAATATGAGCAAAACCGACATTTGTTTTTGCAATTTCTCCTCTTAGTCTTTCATTCAAATTTATTTATTTACATCAAACATTTAATTAAAGTCAAAAAGTTGAAAGAAAAAAATATCATAAAACAAGTCTGAAATATATGCATATAACTCCCTTCGTCAAGATAACAGCTCTGGATCTTCTCCGATAACGCGTAATAAGGTTGATGAACATATGCCAAGAGATCTGTGACCATTCTTCCACACAGAATCTCAGATCCTTCAGATTCTGAGGTCCATGCTTGTGGATTCTTTTCTTCAGCTCATCCCACAGGTTTTTTTAAGGAGGTTTGGGTGAGGGGACAGCTATATCCATGGCAAAACCTTCATTCTGTGATGTTATGACCTCTTTTGTTGTTTAATTTGTGTTTTGGATAATTGTCATTCTGGAAGATCCAAACCACAGCCCATTTTAAGATTCCTGACATTGCCAGTTAGGCGTTGATTTAATATCTGCTGGTACCTGGAATTTATGATACCGTGTATCCTAACAAGTTGTCCAGGGTCTTCGCAAGAAAATGAGCCCAACAACTTTAGAGATCCACCACATTACTTCACAGTGTGGATGATGTTTCTGTCTATACCAAACCCACCTCTGGTGTTTTTTCAAAAAGCTTTATTTTGGTCTTATCTGATCATAAAGTTCCAGTAACGGCAGGCTAGTTGTGTGTGGGGCAAATATAGACAGACATCCTATTCCAGGTAGATTGTTACCATCTCCTGTTGATTTAATCAGTGTCACATGATCCTTAATTATTGCCCAGATAGTGGAAATGAGTATTCCATCAATTAAACTATTATCTTACAGCCGTTTCATGAATTGTGCTGCTCAACAACCTTTTGCCAGAGATCATTCATGTATTCTCGGGTCTTTCCCATAGTTATGGATTACTTCATAGTTATGGATTGTGTCACTTCATATTTAGAGACCAGTGAAACAGGACGTTATGACTTATCACTTAAGTGTTCCTGATTACTAAGCTGAACTTAAAAACATACCATATAAATAGAATATATTCCAGTTAGATTTTTCTCATTAGAATTTGTAGGGGTGCCAATAATTTTGGAACACATATTTTGGAGAAAAACATATTTATTTAAAAGATTCCACATTTATATTTTGTGCAAATTAGCTTCAATTAAAAGTTAGATTTAGAAAGGCTAGTGAATATTTTTAATGAAAGACTAAGAGAAGAAATGGCAAAAACAAATTTTCACAATCAGTCAGGCTCATTTTTAACATTTTATGCTGTGTTGATGCTCAAGAAACATTTTTTATTATTATCAATGCTGAAAACAGTTGTGCTGCTTAATATTTTTGTGGAAACTATATATATTATTTCAGGATTCATTGAAATTTATTTGAAATAGACTTTCTTTTGTTATTGTTAAATTCTTTATTGTCACTTTTGATCAAATCTAACTGAAAAACAAAAAGGATAAAATAATAATGAATTTTTCTTCAAAACATGTTACTGAGCCCAAACTTTTGAAAGGTAGTATACAGAATGCAGTATAACAAAAAAACTAATCATTAGCCAAACAACTTTGCAACACATATTTCCATTGACATATGCATGACTGGTTCCAATCAAGTACAGACATGACCATTTACAAAACACATTGTTGGTATATGACTATAATTTAAGCAAATCCAATGGACATTTCAAAACATAAATTGGCTTCATTTGAGAGGAAGTGTTTTGTCTTTAATGTGATCCTAAGCACTATGGTCCAATTTGGGACTAATTGGAAAAGCAGTTCACCTAAAGGTGTCCGAATTTAGAGCAGTTTTTTTTTTTTATCAATTTTTTAGTTTAGTATCTATGGCCAAATAATGTCATTAGCACATAGGTCAAAGGTGAACCTATGTACCTCGCTATATTTCAGAAAGCAAAAACTCTCCTTCCCTCTCTTCCCTCTTGGTTGCACTGTGTACTCGCTCTTCTCCTTCTTTCTCTGGAACGTTCGACCCTCCCTCCCTCTCTCTGTCTCCTCTACATTCACTCCTCTTCCTCTCCTCTGTTTTCTCCAGGGTCATTGCAATTACTCCTCACTCCTTCTCTCTCTCTCTCTCTCTCTCTCTCTCTCTGTCTGTTTCACGCTTCGTTTTTATTCTCCTATCGTATACATGTTTGAGATATACTAAAACACATCTCTCTTACCAAGTCTACATATTTCGCCTCCCATATTCGAAATATTTTTGGTCTGATCAAGTCTTATTTCTGCTCACCTTGTCTCATTTACTCTCCTGCAACTTCTATTCTATTCTTTCTTCTTCCCTCCTCTCCTCTTCTCTAGACTTAAACAAATTCTCACTTTTCTCTCGCCCATACTTTTCCTCCAATTATTTACCCTGCATGCCGCCCCTCGTTTCATCCGCTCTCTCTCTCTCTGGTACGGGGAGGAGAGCGCTGCTGCAGGACTGCAGGGCTCAGCAAAGCCACATTCTATTTTCTGCCACTTCCTCTTCCTCTTCCAACCGTTTCTATGGTTACAGCAGGAGCCCACAGAGGCCGCTCCCTCCTCAGTCATGGAAGAGGAGCCAGGGTTATCACTCTCCTTTCTGTAGAATTCTATTTCTTTTTCACTCTTATCTCTCACTCTCTCTATATTTACATCACTCCGTCCATCCATTTCTTGGTGTCTTTTCTTGTTACATTGCGCTCTCTCGCTCTCCGTGTCCTTCGTGACTCCTCTCCCTCGATCTCCTTTCTCTCCTGAACGTCCTCTATCCATTATACTTTCTCCCATCCATTTCATTGATTTGACATTTCATCCGGTGTTCTCGTTCAGTCAATTTCCAATTTCAAAGTAAAAGTTCAAAGTATTTTAGACATGCAATATTACCAAAGCATCAATATACAAAGAAAAACAGAGAGAGAAGACAGAGTAACTGTCCTTTCACCTTCAGGTTTCTGTTGCTGTCAGCTGTTTGAGGCCAACACACATAGGAAAGAAGCTTTTTCAAGGGCGAGAAGGAAAAAACGTGACCTCTATTCTGCTACTGAGACACACCAAACCAACCACCTGCTGAGTTACACTCACAAACATGGAGCGTGGTGACATTTCTTGGCGTTGACAGGGAGAGGCAACCAACACCGCTTGCAATGGATTTCAACAGGCATGACGTTCATTCTAAAACGGGGCCTGTGCAACAAGCCGCATGAGTCACTGGGCAAAGGTCAATGACAATGAGAAGGCAGCAAATTCTTCTCCATCTTTGCAACCATTAATGTGCATAAACATTGCTTCATGTCTACTCTTCAGGGTCTCTTGCTCAATAGCGCCAGCTCCCTGAAGCAGTTCTATTTGAGCCGGATTGTAAGACCCTGTGCGGTTTCTTTGTTCACAGTGCAGTGTTATACTTCATGTACTTCTTTCTTGATACTTCATTCTGTGTTGGGGTGGTGGAACGTACTCAAGGCAGATCTCTTAACCGACAAGGTCCCCAAACAATATAGCGCTCGCGCTATATGATCTTGCATTGATCTTACAGCTAAAAGGAGGCGGTTTTAAAACCTCATTTAGCGAGGTTTAATGGATGCTAGTTATGAGGATATTTCAACATCTTTGAAAAGCTTTTACTTAGTTCAATAGGTCATATTTTCTAAGACAAATCAGCTGTTTGTGTTATTTTTGTAAGTCTCTTACAACATCACAGGAAATATTTCTCAAAGAAAGTTATTTTGATCTTAATCAAAAGTCCATCAGTCAACTGGAACGAACCTATTTGGACTACAGTTGCTCATTTGGATACTGAGCATGACATTGTAAATCAAAGGCCATACGACAAAGCTCACAGGGAGGTGGGGTCGAGCCACTGGCTGCCCAGCATTGGGCTTTCAAGCACTGACGGTCATATTGTGTCACTCGGAGGCTTAATGAGGTTATGAAACACTTCACATACGGTGATATTTATTGACGGTTTTCTTGAGCTCATCAATTCATATGAGTTACAAGATTAGTTCACCCAGAAATAAAAATTCTCATTTCAAAGCTATATTAATTTCTTCTTTTTTGACAAAATACTTTTTCAAAAATGTTATTTTGGACCCCATTAACTAGTACAAACTTCTTATTCACAACATCTTTTGTTGACATACATTAAGGTGAATAAACGATGGCAGAACGTTCATTTTTGGGCAAACTATTGCCTTTAATCTCATTCAAAAGTGTGTAAGATACATGACCATCCAGTGTGTCTGTGTCTGTACGGAAGAAGAAAAGTTTCCAAAGTCTCATTCAGAGATGTTTTTGTTATATAGTCACTCACAGTGCCGAACCAGTGACTGTGTGATTCTGTTTGTCTAAGGTGGACATGTCTCTCAAACTTTCTCTCTTTTTTGCTCATAATATTTAATGACCACACAAAGGTGACTCTGTGTTAGTTTTTCTCTTATTTGCTCATCAAGAAATATGCATACCTCCATTGCATTTTATTATCTATTCTTAAATGACACCATAGTGTATGTTACTAATTAACATATGGGTCAGATATATAGGCCATATCAGAACCATATTTCTATTTAAGCAGTTGTCTGTGCTGCACAGTATAAAATTACCATAATTACAATTGGTTTTATTATTTTTATGGTCTCATCAGTATCTTTTGCTTTGCTTTTCTCCTTCCCTCTCTTCTTTGGTTTTAATCTTCCATGTGCTTCATCTCCCCTCGTCATCCTGTTCATCTGTGTTGGTTTGAGGACATTCAGCTCAAGGTTGTATTTCATGTTGTGGTGTGAGCTCTTTTGTCTCAAACGTCTGCAGGTCTAGTGTTTATGGGGAAAAGGTAAGGTCTCCTAAATCAGTTGGCTTGCTGGTTTTACAAGTGTGAGAAATGACACAAAACAGCCTTCTACACTACCATTACTACTCTTTAAAATACAGCACACTGTCAGATACAAATACAGCATCATGATCTGAGAGCAGTATGATGTATATAAAGAAGAGATAAGGGCAAGTTGTGAAACGTCTAAGGGGTTTTTTTTTATTCAATTTCTATATGAGAAAAATATACTTTTATTATATAGTTGACTCTTGCCTACACATGTGCTAGTGTGTTTTTGTGTGTGTGTGTTTACTTGTTTACCCAACAGGAACAGACACTACCATTCAAGTGTCAACTGGGTAAGATTTTGGTAAGAATGTTTTTGAAAGATTTCTCTTCTACTCAGCAAGGCTAAAGTTCAAAAATCAAAAACACAGTAAAATCAGTAATATCGTGAAATGTATATTCTAAAATGTAATTTATTTTGTTTCTTTGATGGCAAAACTTAATTTTTAACAGCCATTTTACAGTTTTCAGTTTCGTTCCGATTTGATAGATGATTTTGTATATATATGTATATATATTGATTAATTTCTTTAAAAAAAAAAAAAAACCTTACTAGCCCCAAACTTCTGAACATTATACACTGAGAAAAAAGCCACAAAAGATGTCACCATGGTGGTACCCTTTAAAATGTACACCTTTGTACTTAGTACCTCCAAGGTACATAATACTACCAAAAGTGTACATATTAGTACCTAAATGGTACATATTAGAACCTTTTTAAAGGGTAGTCCCAGTGACAACTTTTGTACCATTTTTTCTGGGAGTGTAAAGTACTGTTGACAGTAAACTGATGACAAGATATTTTTTTAAAAACCTACTTACACACATGCTCAACCAACTCTAATCAATGCTGCTATTAAAAACCCAAAGCAAACAAACTACATATAATTAATAATAGATGAATCATTACATGTGCTAGTTGGTTCATCATCTATGGTAAAAATTTAGCATTTTTCTTACTCTCAGTTGTCTTATGAAGGATCATGGCCAGTGCACATGCTGAATTCTTACATTAGTGATCAAGAACCCATGGGTAACAGCTAAAGATCTGCAGGCAGCTCATGTAATTCACAACATCTGCGTTCTTGAACACAATCAAAGACAACTACAGAGTAACCCTCTACCAAAGTCTTAAGGATTTGACACTGCAATAGATAAATTTGTAATTAGTGTACAGAGACCATCCAGAATATACTTAAAACACAACATGCAAAACAAGACCAACATTTCCACCAAAACACAAAAAGGTAGACATGTCCTCAACAAATACAACTCTTGAAGAAGAAACTCCTCCTACAAGAGAAAACATGGAGAAAGAATGCTTAAAGGATGCCATGGAGGTGTCAGGTGTGTCCTCCTCCCCCTCTCATCCTGCTCAGACCCGGTGTGTGTTTGTTCAGCTGGGTCCCAAACACAACCAGCCGTCTGCTGCTTGCTGAGGAGAACCAGGGGAGGGGAGGACCAGGAGGGAACAAAAGGCAAGCGTGGCTGGAAAGGAGAGCCTCTCGCCGGGCACAAAGAGACGCTTGGGGTGGGGGTGGGAGGGTGGTTGTTGTTGGGGGTGTTGTTACCGCAGAGGTGGCAGCTGAAGGGGACGAGGTAGAGGGAGAATGAATGAATATGAATGAGAGAAGACGGCTGTCCTTCCACTGGACCCCCATGACCCAGCCAGGGGAACAGACCCTCTTTTTCTCTGTCTCTGTCTCCCTCTCGTACTCTTTGGCTGAGTGAATTGGCAGCAGGTGGGGGCACGAGAGCACATACACAAATGTATGCGAACACACAAACACATTCAGAGAGGCTGTCTGGCACTTGTAGCCACTGTCTCCAATCGAGGCCACATGCTACAGTGAGTCAAGCCGGTAATGACGATTAGACGCACGCGTGTGCGAGCGTGTATGCTGTGCGTGAGAGTGTTGGGGGGTGGGCACTTGAGGCTTGAAAAACCAATGCTTTCTATCTAATTTATGAGGTGAGGGGTGTGGGGAGAGAGAGAGAGAGAGTCTGACATAGGAGGGTCTGACAGTGGTTCCTCCATCCAGGATTTCTGGATCGATTCTGCAGACATATAATCATTGATTCGTGGATGGTCTATGAAAGATGCGAGTGTGACAAGGATCCTCAAAGCTACACCTCCAAACAAAGACTTGAACATTCGGAATCGTAAAGCTCATAGAAAAAAAATTCAACCTTCTTCATTTGGACCTGCAAAAGATTTTCTACCTACTACATTTTTTGAGTATGGAATGCGACATATGGTTTATACAGATACAACAGGGCCTAAAAATTTGAGACTACTGAAAATGATTGTTTAACACTTTATATTTTCAGCATAAAAAATGAACAAGTAAAACTTCAGCTTTTTTGCTAGCAAGAAAATCTCACCTTTTCTATAGTCAATGTCACAAATCTGTGAAAAAATAATAATTATACATGTATAATATAATTATATTAAGTAAACAATTTTTTTCAACATTTAAACCACTTCTATATTTTTATTTTTTCAATTATTTTTAATAGAATAAAATATTATATTATATTATTATCTGGGGGGGGGGTGAAGAGTGAATACTAAGACCCCAAGACCTTGTACATACATTTTTACTGCACTGTTATGTGATTGCTGAGGTGTACATACCTGAGCATTTAAAGAAATATGTTGCACGGCATTGCAGTGTGACATGAATATTTTATTGTTAAATTATTATTTGTTGACTTATTATTCCTATGCTATACTGATGCTTGAGGACAAAGATAGATAGATAGAGAGAGAGAGAGAGAGAGAGAGAGAGAGAGTGTGTCCGTTGAACAAGTTGATGAAAAGATGGGGGACAGAGGGATAATAAGGCTGCTGGTGCCATAAACACTCACACTTTTTCTTCCTTACACACACACACACGCACACGCATGCACACACACACACACACACACGCATGACTGACTTATGTGTGGAATCCTTCGCATGTCTGTATGAGAGGCAGACACCATGTAAAATGGGCTTCAGTCCATGTAAAACATGCAGCTTCGGGGAAAGGGAGGACGAGGCAGAGAGAGAGAGAGAAAGAGAGAGAACTGAAGACACTTTAGTGCTTCTCTCCGCCACTATATCTGTCTTTCTCCCTTACACACGCACACTGGCCAGAAGGCTAATTACTCTGCCTACTGTCTATGTTCAACAGCAAGACAGCAGCAGACACAGGCCTGATCCAGCCAAAGGCCACACACACATCAACACACACAAACACAGGCTCATCATCCACTAAGAGTTCTACTTAACACTGCAGAAAATAAGACAAGCAGGGGAGATACTGAACTAATATTAGTAAATGTTCAAAATTCACATCTATTGGAAATTTGTGCCTATACAAGAATTTGACTAACTCCAAAGGACGCAGTAAAAAGAGACCAAACCTCTTCCTGAAGCTCAAATGTGCTGTTAAACGCACAAGAATGAACCTCATTGGTTCTCACATGTCAAGCGAACATGTTTGAACTTCCATTTACCACAACTGATGTGTGAGTTGATGAATGTTTATATGTAAATATAAGCTTAAATTTAAACTGTTCATCATATAAAGCGATGAAGTCTTTCAGAAAATTTGGACTAAACCGTTCAATTCATATGGATTAGTTTTACGATCTCTTTATGAACTTTTTGAAGCATCAAACTTTAAGTTGTGTAGCTGTCAAGGGAGGGACAGAAAGTTCTTTGTATTCTGACGATGAGCGAAAGTCTTACAGGTTTGGAATGATGTGAGGGTGAGTAATTTTTGACGAAAAATAACCCTTTAATAATTTTAGTCAGCAGTGACATTAAATTGATCAAAAGTGACACTAAAGACATTCATAATGCTCCAATAGATTTTTATTTAAAAGCTGTTCATTTGAACTTTCTATGTATCAAAGAATCCTAAAAAAAATGTATCACGGTTTCCACAAAAATATTAAATATTAACTTTTTATATTAGAATGATTTCTAAAAGATCAAGTGACACTGAAAACTAAGCTTTGCCATTACAGGACTAATATTTTTTATTTTACTTCCCTTGGTGATCATAAGAGACTTCTTTCAAAAACATTAAAAAAATATATAACCAACTCCAAACTTGAATGGTAGTAATACACAGAATGTATGACCTCTTCTACCTCATTGCTTAAGTCTATCATGTACTGTATGTTGTTTTGTGTCATTTAAAAAAAAAAAATGCTATATTGTCAAAGCTGTATCTATATTTTTGGATTTTATCTGGCTACCTGAATTAAGAAATGAGAAGCAATGACCAAAACCAAACTATAAGGTACAATAATAAATTGAATAGCAGCAATAAATTAAGAATAAGCGAGGAAGTACAAAAAAGCAAAGCATGAACAGATGCATCCAAGTTCTTTTTAAGTTCTGTTTACCAGAGAAAATGATGGGTCTTTCTCAACAGCATGAGAAATGCATTGTGGGTAGGCAAGATAGGGTGGAGCAATACCAAAAGTAGAGTTAAGGGTTTTTTTCCCCAGTCTTTTCCAGAATCCATCTTATTTTTCAGTGAGATAAAAGAAGAACAGGGCCTGTTCACTCAAAGATGAAAATCTTCATCATTCCTTGTCATGTTGTTCTAAATATGCACAAAGAAGAGTGTTTGAAGAATGTTTAGCCTGTTTTTGACACCAGTGGGTTCCAAAACAATACTGGACAAACTTTCACTTTATGGACAAAATACACAGAAAGAAGAAAGCAAGTCCTACACGTTTTATGCGACATTCTTTTCATGTTTAGGTGAACTATCCCTTTAAATTGTGAGGGAGGCAGAGGAACAACACCAGAAATTCAATAAATATATCTACTATATTAACAAAGTCTCTATATTCTAAACCCCTTGTTGACCTTGTCCTTAACATTTCAGACACACATCCTACTGCACCAGAATCGTGATACGATGCTGCTAGTGTTGGTAAATGGAAAAGCATGTCAATATTCTTAACTGCAAAGTCATCAATTCGGTGTGGATACACATAGTAAAGCTTATATTTGAGAAGCCCTCCTGCGCACACATTCACAAACACACCCAATTCTTCCTTCTCGTCTCCACATATAAACACACATGCACCCTGCACACAAACACACTGAGAAATTGTATGGCCCCGAGCCCTCATTTGCATGGATTTGCATGAGATGCCGTATGGGGATTATTTATTCATAAGCTATCGCTACATGCAGATTTCAAACAGACCGAGCGGTTTGCTGTCCTTCACCCTGACAGTACGAGAATACAGTGTTTGCTTCTGGACAGTCCGTGGTCTGCGTCAGTTCAAAATGAGTTCAATCCCTTCCAAGACATGCACTCCACAATACACATAAAGCAGGAAAGCTATTTAAATGAGCCTTGAAAACAAAGGACTGTATATTTACACAAAGGATGTCATTGTTACTATTTTTAGCCATAATTTTTTAATCTACATCATTTTATTTTTGCAGGGAGTTTTAAAAATATAATATTTTTGTACACAATCATGATTTTCAAACACTGAACTGACCGGCATGTTCAATAAAAATGTAAAAAATACAGAATCTGCTTATATTTGCTTTTGTTTCTGATATTGCATTTAAATGGGATCCCTAACAAAGGAGCAATGAGCATATTAATAACCATCAATCATAACCATGTTTGTAAGATGGCATAAACTCCACACAACCATGTTTTGAAAAACTCCACACCTTCCGACTATTCTCCTATCCCTCCACCATCTTAACTTTTTCACTGTGTGTGTTGGGGACCTTGAGTTTAGGTTAAGATGTAGAACTAAGTACATCATATATATATAGGGAAATATCTTTACTCGAAACTTATGAGACTAAATAATCCTTACAAATATTGTTTTTATAAATGAAAATATACAGTTCACAAGTTTGGGGATGGTGAGATTTTTTTAAATGATTTCCAAAGAAGTCTCTTATTCTCACCAAGACTGCATTTCTTTGACCAGAAACCAAATTTGTAAAATATTATTACAACTTAAAACATCTGTTTTCTATTTGACTGTGTTTTAAAATGTAATTTATTCCTGTGATGGCAAAGCTGAATTTTCAGCATCAGTGTCACATGATCCTTCAAAAATCATTCTAATATGCTGATTTGGTGCTTAAGATACATTTCTCATTATTATCAGTGTTGAAAACAACTGTGCTGCTTAATATGTTCGTTAAAACCATTATATTTCTTAATACTATTCTTTGATGAATAGAAAGCTCAAAATAACAGCAATTATATGATTTTTGTAACAAAAAGTTGAAAGTATATTCAGTCAGGTTTGGTCAATTTAATGCATCCTTGCCAAATAAAAAAGTCTGAATACACACACACACACACGCACACAAAACTCATAAAGCAAAGCAAATGAAGCCACTCAGGCAAACAAGTGGCGAGAAAATATTTTACAACTTTTCAATTATATTTGTGCGCACTCATTTTTTAGTACAAAAGAATAAAGATTTCTTGTTAATAATAATCCAAACTTAGCAAATAATCAATCTGCCCGAGACACATTCAAGACAAATATTCACCTAAAAAGTCCTGAGAAGGCCCTAAAACCATTTAAAGATTACTAAATTCCCAGACATGTTTTTTCCCCTGAACAACTGGGGTTTTCCCAGTCTGACCTTTGTCATAATGGGCTTTCCCACACAAAGCTTTCCTGCTAGTATGCTTTTAAAAAACGAACACTATCACAAGCTACCGGTTTAAATTCTGCATTAAGACATGGTAAAGGCTCATTTACAACATATAGCTGCACAGCGGTTTGCTTTTCTATTGCAATACTCTTTAAGGGTTTAAAAAGAATTGGCATGTATTAAACCTGCTCTACATTTGAGAGGTTCTCAAAAGATATTTTACTCTGATGTTAACATCAGTCAGAATAACACCAAGTCAATACATACACTAATTTTAAAAGGTACAACTGTTGAAAGTGCTTTAAGAACTGTAAAACATGACCTCATTCAGCACTACAGAGAATTGTTTGGAGAAGCATGAATTTGAGATTTGAGAGTCAGAACATGAGACGGAAATACAGAGCAATGGGAGAAAGAAAGAGAACGGGTGTAGATGAGAGGTGAAGCCGAAGCAGTCCCAGTCAGTCCTTATAAGGCCAGTCTGAAGGAGGAGAGCAGCCTCAGGAACGTAAGCAAGTGTTTAAGACCTCTACACTGTAAAACATTTTCCACTGTTCCCAACAGCTCATTGATATTGCAGTGCAAAAGATGATACCTTTTTAGGGCCAAAATAACCACTACCAATATTTTGCAGTAATATTTAATAGTCACAAGTTGTCTTGAAAACAAAAGGCTAAAGAAAACATTGCCATGGACTTGCTAGATTGATCTGAGTTTTTTAGCGATTTGCTATGTTGCTACTAAACAGTGTTTAGTATTTTTAATGGATTCTGATTTGGTTGTTAAGGAGCTGAGTGTTTTTAGTGCACTGTTATGTGATTGCTGAGGTGTTCTGGTGGTTCTAGGGTGTTGCTAGTTGGGTGCTGGTGGTAGTGGTAGTATTTCTGCCTATTGTATTGTTCATCAGACAAAAATCAGTCACACTTTATATTAGGTGTCTTTAAGTACTATGTACTTATATAAACACTAAGTATAATGTACATACGTACTTGTTGGGTCCATATTGTATATCAAAACACATCTGCTGCAACTGTGTTGGGATACAGTTACACAGTAAACCTGAATAAGTTGGGCTAACTTAAAAAAAAAATCAATCTTTTTGAGTTATGATGTTAACAATTTTAAGTAAGCAGAACTATCAAGTTTTGAGTTTGTAGTACTCATGCATGTTCCTAACTTGAAGTACTGAGTTAGCCAACTCATACATTTTCATTGCAATTAACATAAAAGATTCAGTTGATTTACTTTTCTATTTTGAGTTCTTGCAAATCAAATGAGTTATTTAGTTCACTGTAAACCCAATAAGTGTTAGGGTTAACAGTGTAGGGACAGGTTTCGTGGAATGGTTTAAGGGTGGGTTAAGGTGTAAGTGAACGCTCAACAGTGTAATTATAGATGTAATTACAGAAATTAATAACAGCCGTAATTACATGAAGTACAATGTAAAAACATGTATGTGCACAATAAGTGCATTGTCTGAAATGATTAATTCAAATGTTGGGTAATTGTTTAGGACACCTAATATAAAGTAGGACCCAAGAATCATTAAATTTGATTGCTGAGAAAAGTAATAGCACATTTCTTATCAACAAACCACCTGATTTGAGGATTCATTTGCGTAGCAACAACAGTGTGGGACGAATTGCAGTGGCCACTTGTGTTAAGCCTACCTCAAAGCAAGCTCACGCACGTCTTTAGCGAGAATGCTAGAGATGGGTCTTGAAAGAAGCACATGAAAGACTTGCCAGTCTTCTTAAAAATGAGTATAATTTCCCTTCAGTTCTGCGTCCCCTGCACTTCTATGTAAATACATGCACATAACGCTCACCAAGACGCACAGAGGATATCTGCATCTCAAACATATTTGATGGATTTACATACAGCGCAATAGCTTCACTCGTTCCTGTAAAGGAGATGTGCAAATACTCGCATCCAGATACACACACATGGCAGCTATACATTTTAAACCAGCCTTCTCAGAAATTAGAGTGTGTATCCTCTCTGAAGCAGAGCCTCTTTTTATTTCAGTATTAAAAAACAAATTCCAACCTGCTGTAAAGACTCCCTCCTTCTCTCTCCCCCAATAATCCCCCCACCCTTCAGCCTCTCTTCCTCTCTCCATCATCATCTCTCTCTCTTTAGCTTTCTCTCCACAGTATTTGCATAATTTCTCTGCCGTATTCTGATGTATTCGTGTGAATAATAAAGCTCATGGGCGCGGCGTGCCAGGCTGCCACTGTTCATTACGACCGCGCACAGCAAAGCTAGGCTCCGCAGGGCCCTCATTAGCTATTCCACTCAGAATAAAGGCTCACTCACTCTCTCTCCCTAATGCGCTCGCTTGCTCGCTCACTCGCACCCGCAACTCTCTCTTTTACTCTTTCTCTCTCTCTCACTCACTCACACAACACACACACTTTTTTCTGTCACTCACTTTTTTCTTTATTTCGTATGTTACTCTTTCCCTCTAACTGGGGTGTGTATCTAAGTTTAGGGTCAGCATTGGAAAAACATAACTATTTAGTAGCCTAGCACTTTACAATAAAGCTGTATTAGTTAACATTACTTAAAGGTTCATCCAAATTCTGCCGTAAACATGAATTAATTTTTTATTCTTTTCAAGAGCAAAATGTAATTTGTAATTCGGGTGACACTTTACCATAAGGTTCATTAGTTAACATTAGTTAACTACATTAGTTAGCATGAACTAATATCATAGCATTTATTAATCTTTGTTAATGTTAATTTCAACATTTACTATTTCATTATTAAAATCTTGTTAACATTAGTTAATGCACTGTGAACTAACATGAACAATGAACAACTGTATTTTCATTAACTAACATTAACGAAGATTGGTAAATACAGTAACAAATGTATTGCTCATGTTAGGTTCGTTCATGTTAGTTAATACATTAACTAATGTTTAACTAATGAACCTTATTGTAAAGTGTTACCGTAATTTGTCGTTTTAGACCCCATTGACTTTGTATGGACAAAATATCTTTTTTGTACCTCATGCATTTGGTATGACATGACACTAACTGATAAAAGAATTTTTGGTTTAATGCATCATGAAGTGGAATCTATTAACAATAAACAATAGGATATTTATAAATTAAGCAAGATTAATTAATGCTGATAAAATGTGCAATGTAAGTGACTGTGTATGAAATCATATGACAAAAGCAAAAACATCAAGCTATATAAAACTGGTTCAAACTAAGTGAAAAAGAAAAATACATTTAAATTTGTATTAATGGTTCTTCGATTTAAGTTCTAACTTTCTATTTATCAGTCAAAATCTGTTTTTGTCATTTCAGCTTACACCTCCAGGCCTGTAGATGGTGCTGTATTTGATTCAGAACATTTCTCCCCATCTCCTTTCTATCTCTTTGGTCATAGTTATAATGACCGTGTTAAGATTCTTGCCCTCATCTGACCTCCACAGCCTTCAGAGTGAGACGACCCACTGTATTATCCTCCCACCGCTCCAATGTGCCACTTGACTACACACGCCCTTCCGCTCATACACACTCACACATAAGCACCCAAAGACACACACCCTCTCTCTCTTCCTTCTCTATTTCACCCTTGCTCATTAACCACTGTTCTAGCTAATTAACACATCCAGAGAGCCATTAACATCTCCTCCCTGCACAGGGAGACGGAAAGGAGTGAGAGGGGAAGTCCCCTGAACACTGAAGGGCACACACACGGGCACACACACGCACACACTGTCCAGGTTCACCAGACAATGGAAGGACGGGATATTGTCACCTCTATGAACTCAGCGGTTGCTGAACCGAACTAGATATTTTTCAATCAAACTACTTTTTTAGTTGTTTAAGGCAGATTGTCCAATGTTTTGATAATTTCATCGATAGTCAGCTTTGGTGGTAGTGAAATTGTTTAATGTCTGGAGTGGTAACACAAACATGTAGGTTTGACTCTATTAAGAGGAAACCCACAATCTGAATTCCAATGACACTCTACCACCATTGTGACACCCAACATTGCACCAAGTGGCTGTACCTGAAATTAATGTATTGTATTGCCAAATCTGATAGATAACAAGAAACAGGGGTAACATTTTACAGTTTGTTAACATTAGGTAATTGATCAGATATAAACAATATTTCTTACAGCATTTTTGGTTCATGTAAATTGTAACATATGTATACACTTTACAATATGTTCTCATTTCTTAAGATGGTATCACTTTAGTATAGGGAACACATTTAAACTATAACTATGACTTTTCCCTCAATAAAGTCCTAATTTACTGCTTATTAATAGTTAGTAAAGTAGTTGTTAAGTTTAGGTATTGGGTATGATTAAGAGTGTAGAATAAGGTCATGCAGAATAAGGCATTAATATGTGTTCAATAAGTACTAATAAATAGCCAGTATTCTAATATGCATGCAAATAAGCAACTAGTTAAAATACCCAAAAAAATAAAGTGTAACCGTTAATGTAATTAATGTATTAAACACAAACTAACCATGAACAATATATTTGTTAAAGTACTCTAGTTGTAAACTACAGTTTAAAGTTGTGTAAATTAACATGAATGTATTATGAACAAACAAAAGCAAATTTATAAATTAACAATAATATAATAATAATAATATAATTAATTGTTGATCGTGACACCTATAATCATGCATTTACTAATGCTAACAAATTGAACCTTATTATAAAGTGTTAATGGAGCATACAATGCAGAAGATACTGCTTAGATCATTCAAAATTAACTAAATGAAAGGAGTGACATTATTCTCGTATGTTATCATGGCAAATTGAGAAAATGTTCTGAAGCCTCTGTATTTCATAAAAAAATCATAAAATCCCTGTGATAAAACTCCTATTCAGAATAGTTGTACTATATCAGATCTACTGTTTTGATATGTCAGAACAGATACATACATAGACATAAAAATAAAGACAGTAAGATTGATAATCCCTCATAGTGACAGTATTTTCTCTGAATTAAAAGCTTGTATTTATCTACTCTTTTTCGAATGCAGCATTTCAGATGATCAGTCCTGGAAATGCAATAAACTGAAAAGAAAAGAAATGATACTAGTCCTCCACCCTTGTTCATTCCCACTGTAACTACTGCCTTCCCTCTTGCCTGTGTGTGTGCGTGCGTTTGTCTGGTTTTGGTAGCCTGTGCGTGCACACCCTCCAGTGACAGATGGCGTCAAAGGATCATGGCTCTCATTGTCCTCTGATGGCTATTTGTGTGTGTGGAGGACAGCCGTTACTGAAGGGAGAGACTGAAGCTGCTCCGCACACCACTGAGGCCCCCTAGACAGTGGAGGAATCAGGGCTGCTGTTGTATTCACTGAAACACCTGAGAGCAGGGCTTCTCATCGACCCACACCCTCTACTTTTAATTAACCAGTATGCTAGAAACATGGCCGGCGATTCACATCTCATCAGTATTTTAGTGATGAGAATGGTTTCGCTGGCAAGCACTCAAAGATCATTGTGCCAAACAATAGTTATTCTCTATATAACAAAGACTTGATTTTGTTCCTAATGTTTTTGTTTTGTGTAAAGCATGGAATTATAGAGTTACAACAAAGAACACAAAGCAGCATTTAAAGTATTTTAAAAATAATAATAAAAATACTGCTCAACTGGCCAGTTACTCAATATTTTTACTCGACAATGGTTGTTGGAAGTTGGGGAAGTGAGATGGGTTTTTTTTTTCATCCTAATATGCTGATTTGGTGCTCAAAAAACATTCCTTATCATTGTCATCAATGTTGAAAATAGTTTTTTTCAAGACTTTATGATGAATAGAAAACTCAAAAGATCAGGAATTATATAAAAAAATATATTTTTTAAAAATTTAACTTTACTGTGACTTTTGATCAATTTAATGCATTCTTGCGAGATAAGAATATTAATTTCTAAAATAAATAAATATAAAATCTCACTGACCTGAATAGTCATCAACAGCATTTTTAGTGTCATTTTGACTTGTGATCTAGGCTTGAAACATACTAAGCGACATGAATGCAGACACTTCCAGCTATGCTAGCACAATTTTGTTATGA
This sequence comes from Opsariichthys bidens, assembly GCA_037194245.1. NCBI lineage: Eukaryota > Metazoa > Chordata > Actinopteri > Cypriniformes > Xenocyprididae > Opsariichthys > Opsariichthys bidens. The sequence goes on from CM074283.1 coordinate 18,844,245, forward strand.
AATGTGTCAGAGTGCAATTTACAGCATTGCCAAAAGGGGCGCTACAGCGGGAATTAGCAAAACCTTCTTACTTTACGGTCAGTTTTCACTTTATTTCAACTACGGTCAAGGCTTAGTAATGGTCTGAAAATCTTGTTAAGTAAAAAGCAACTTATCTTAATTACAACACATCTGGTTAAATGAAACTGACATTTGAAGGGAACTCTATCGCCCCCTTGAGTACTGAGGATTGTTACCGCCAGACCAACACAGCGAATGTCAAGTATGTTCAAATGGACCACATCAGCCGACAGCGTACTTCTGTAAAGTATGTTTCTGGCCTTATTTTTCCACGAATGGATGAGGCCCTGTGAAAAAAACACAGAAGTAAGCAGAGGAAACTATATGATTGGCTCAAAAAAGACTGAACTGAAGGAGTGGCTGAGCAATGAGATGAGTGAATACCGCAAGGAAGAGGTGATTAAGGGCGAGAATGAGCAGGTATTTGAGTACAAATGAGTGAGACAGACAGGCTGAAAGGATCTGACTGTATTCTGGGCTGAGTTTCTAATTTAATTGTGCATTATTAAGTCACTCCTTCGGTGTGTCTGCCTCCTGGTGCATGCTGATTAAAAATTTAAGGCTTTGCCATGCAGCCACTAAGACACTGCCTCTCTTGCTCTCACACACACACTTTTCCTCTGTCGCGTCCTCTGCTATTTCTTCCTGTCTCTCCTTCGGCTAAACCCCACAGTCCCGTTTTACACCATCCCTCTGCTTTCACCGTTTCCCCTTATAACGCGCACCCTCTTTCCCTTCCTTCTCTTTCTCTCCGCTGCTGTCAGGGAGCGCAGAGCGCTTGAAGACCCGTGGGAATGTCGCCATGGTAACGCCTGCCACTCAATCCCATCTCAGATGTAAATGACCTCGAATTTTATTAGCGCACAATTTCAAGATCCTCTCATTGCTTTCTTCCCTCCCTCTCTCTCTACCTCTACACCCCCCCCCAACCCGTCACTCTTTCTCTCCCCCTCTAGTTTGCTCTGCACCCCACAGCATTCTCCATTATTATCATGCTTATATGCAGATCTGGATTGTATTCGAACCCAAATGAGAGGAATATCATGAAAATCTACATGTTTTTCCATATTCATTCCTTTCACATAAGTAAAGAATAAGGGAAATAGCTGCATGTGCCAAGAATGATGTATTGTACAACTAAGTACATTGTTTTCTGAGAAAAAATACGTGAGGCTTAGATATTATAAACAGTTTTGGAGGGAGTAAGGACGGTATAATAGGGTTCACTGATGTGGTTCATCATACAGTGGGACGGCTTGAATCTTAAAAGTAAATTTCAGTCCAGTATGAATATTTTTGTTAATATAATTATCCAGTTTTAAGCTACATGATCAATTAACTGTTGATTTGTAATCTACCTCTACTCATCCAAGTTAGTACACACCGATTCGGAGCAGTGAGTATCGAACACACGCACACAGGTTTGTTTTGCTATCAAAGTGAGGGCATTCCATAGGCGTAATGGTTTTTATAATGTACATTCTGTCCCCCTATACTAACACTACCCCTAAACCTACCCATCACAGAAAACATTCTGCATTTTTAATAAAACATTGTTTAGTATGTTTTTAAAGCTATTTTATAGATGAAGACTCCTGAAATGTCCTCGTTTTTCATGTTTATGTTGTAATACCAATGTAATACCCATGTCATTATACAAATTTGTGTCCTCATAAATCACACACACACGCACACACACACACACAAGCAGAGGGCAGCCATTTGCTGGGGTGCCGGGGAAGCGGGTTAGGTGCCTTGCTCAAGTGCACATCGGTCGTGGGTATTGAGGGTGGAAGAAAGCACTGTACGAACTGAGAATCGAGCCCACAACCTTCGAGTTACAAGTCTGACTCTCTAACCATTAGACCACCAATGGTTACAAAGAAAAATGGGGCCCCATAAACTACTAAAAATCACACACACTACTAGATTTTGAAGTTTTCTGTGAAATCAGTCAGCTCCGACTGCCCAAAATCTACAGACTAGCTCTGACTTTGGCAACTAGATTTGACTCCTCCAGACTGAAAATCAAGGCAAAAGTTGTGTGGTGAACTCAGCCTTAATTTAAGCTTGTAAAACAAGACTAGAACAAGTACATTCAAACAAATAACTCATAATTAAAGTTCTTTGTGGAACTGGAAACAGAAACTGAATACCATAGGACATGCTAGCATGCTAAATATAACTTTTTTTTTAATCAATGTTATGTATGAGATGAGCAAGTAAGAAGTGACTGCACTATCAGTAACAGCTATTGCTCAATGAGTAAAGCTTTAAATGCTGTAGTCAGTCACCCTTAAAAAATAAGCTTGAGCACAATGATAACCACAAAAACTTAAAAATAACAGAAACTCTTCTAAATTCTCAATGTAACAGAACATTAAAGGGTTAGTTCACTCGGAAATGAAAATTCTGTCATTAATTACTCACCATCATGTCGTTCTACACCCGTAAGATCTTCGTTCATCTTCGGAACACAAATTAAGATATTTTAATGAAATCTAATGGCTCAGTGAGGCCTCTATTGCCAGCAAGACAGTTAACACTTTCAGATGCCCAGAAAGCTACTAAAAACATATTAAAACAGTTCATGTGAGTACAGTGGTACAGCCTTAATATTATAAAGCGATGAGAATGCTTCTTCTGTTCTAAAATAAATAAAAATAAAATAAAATCTTTTGTTTAGAATCAGAGGTTGGAACGGAATTTCAGTAAACGAAACTTTGTTATGTCAAAGTGATTTGAAATTTCAACAGTTCAAGTAATTTTGTAAGTTTGATACACAATCCGTATCAAATATCTTAATTTGTGTTCCTGAAGACGAATGAAGGTCTTACGGGTGTAGAACGACATGAGGGTGAGTAATTAATGACAGAATTTTCCTTTTTGGGTGAACTAACCAAACACTAAAATATGTTTTCCTTTACTCAAAAACACTTAATTTCAACATTTACTCCCCCATCAAAGCATGCTGTGAACTAGATATCCATTGTCCAGATTTAGTAACCAAAATTGATTCATGTAGTCAAAATACAAAAGGATTAAATAAACTTAATTATGTTGACAAAAAACAAATTTGCTGATTTTATTTATTGAAATTAATTTAAACAAGTAGCAAAAACTTTGAGTGGAAAAAAAAATTGTGAACAAGTCAAGCCACAAACCTCCATCTGAGAGAAATAGATAATCCAGCAGTGTCCTACTTTAATTTGGCTCTGTACACATTACGCATTTTTCAAGACTGAATTTGTTTGCAGAATGCAGTTGTCACTCAAGTAAATACCCAAACTCTGTGCGTACAGAATGAGATCAAGCACTCAAGGAGTGACAACCGCATTTAGCTACAGTGTGCATGTGGTCTCAAACTAAGCGAATCTGTGCAGTGTAGTAATTTAGTAGAAGCAGAGTAGTCCTGAATTCACTGCTCAATGCACTGAACTCCACTCCCACTACTCTTCTGCATTTCTGTGCTTTGCGACAGCTGAGTTTCTCACTCAAGAATGAACTGTCTAGCTGTGCTCCCACACAGCTTCACTTTGTGTGAAATTATAGTTTGCTTTTTTATTTGGCTTTTGTGTTGGTCTCTATGATTAAACACTTGTTTGTTCCTCCAATGTGAAACAGGCTGGTGAGTGGTGAGCAGTACTAGTAATTGCAGGATCAGAGAAAATAGTTGGTGATCAAAATGCTGATTTTCTTTTTGAAAAATCGACTCACTTTTGATACATTTTGTCTAATCGTCTTTGCACTATTCACCTGCTTAGATGAAGACTGATCTTATAATATATAAAATGCAAATGTAGTTCTGGTACTCACTGCAGCTTTTTCCGGCAAAGAACCGCCCACTTAGACAGGAGGAGATCATCTGAGTGACGTATAAAGCGAGCCAATCATATTGGAACTGTTGATTTTAGCCAGCTCTTGCTATTTCTATGTGCAATAAGTATCAGATGGTCAGTAAACAGACTGTGGGCGGTCCATAGACTTGCCATCTAAGGCTCGGTGTGCCAGGCTGAAACCAGGCTGTGCAATGCTGCAGCTTGGTTAAATATGTGTTAACCAAGACACAATGTATTGACGTGCCCAGCTCAAACTGTTCACAAAAGGCCATCTAAATAGCCAAGAGCCTAATACTGCTTGAGGAAGAAATGGCTTTCCTGCAGGGATGGAAACACGTGAGAGGTGAGAAAGGTGAGACTGTCGCAGGTATTTTGGGTGAGAATTATTCCTGCTGGTTCTTTTTTTATTATTTTTAAAGTACAAGGACCTTTCAAGTCATTTCAATGATTAAAATGTAGGTCATTTAAACTCACAATTTGGCTACATTAGCTTCTGAAAAGAGCACCTCGCTGTTTCGCACAGGAAACTAAAGACTAAGTAGGTCTATGACAAAAGCAGTATAAGAAACTTTATCAATCACATTTTTTTTTACATCATAGTCTTGTGTTTCTGTCACTAAACAGATGTGGTTTATTTATAAGTGGTAAATTATTTGTCAATGTTTTTAATACCCCCCCCCCCACCCCCACCCCGTTGAATATTCATTTTTTTTCTGAGTTATGAATCTAAAAGAGATCATGTGGCATGACCAAATATTCTTTTGTCTGTAATACATCAATATATATTAAAAAGGATATTGTCATTTATTCACCCTCATGTTGTTCCAAACATGTATGACTGTCTTTCTTCTAAATAACAAAAAAGAAGCTATTTTGAAGAATGAAAAAAAAAAAATAATAATCATGACCATTGGCTTTGATTGTATGGAAACAAAAACACTGAATGTTTCTGAAAATATCTCCTTTTATGTTTCACAAAAGAAAAAAAAAGTCATACCGGTTTGGAATGACATGAGGGTGAGTAAATAATGAAAGAATTTTCATTTTTGAATGAACTATCACTTTAAGTGAATTTGTACAGATTTGTAAACTACTTCTTAAATGTATATAGTGAACACTAGAAAGGAAAAGATCTGACACGGTTCCTGACCTCGGCAAAAGAACCTGTTGTATGAGCTCAGCTAGCAGTGTGATGATCACATGTTTGCTCATCATCACTGAGAAAGCATGTGAGAATGACCTCATCATTGCTGCACAGCCTTATTCCCATCAACCAGAGTGTGTCATCATTCTGTTAAGCAGTGGAGCTGCTTATATACTGCAGCAATAAGGACTAACTGAAGGACTATTTTGTACTTTACCATTTACTTTTGCGAGAGGGGTGTCACGAACGAGAATATATACCACAAAGGAAGGCAGAAAAGGAAGAAAAAAAGAAAAAAGAAACCAAATGGGAAGAAATGGGAGACAAAAAAAAGTGTCAAGTTTCAGTTGTTTTTTAAGGCTTTGTAGTAGATGGAGCTTGTAGTTAGTCTTCTCCTCATAGAAGCTGAAGTGGAGCAATAGAGAGCTCATGAAACATTGATAACTCAGATATTTACTTGGACCCCCCCCCAAACAGAGAAGAGAAAAGGCACATCCCAAATCATAAATTATTAAGTCTTCACTTCTCACTGTGATCCTGACAGACATAACCTTCACTGTTTGATGGGTCCTTACTTAAGTAGGTCAATTAATCAGAATATTTTACCATTTTTATTGCTGCTGTTTTGAAGCATTCCACTTTCTTTACAGTAACTCTACTGATAATGGAAGTACTGTTATACTTTTAATATATTACATTAAATACACAAATGAAAATAACATAAGTTCAGTTTTATTCTATAGTATTTATAAAATAATTAAAGAACATTTAGGGTCACTTTGTTAAACACAAAAATACACACTAAATGAGACCATAAACAGTCGGCTTATTCTCAGAGATTTGTGCCACTTCTCTCCCCATGACTCACTACTGATATAATTTACAAGAACGATACTGAACTTAGTAACAAAATTCAAATTATGATTTTTCATCTGAATATAAACCAATTCTATTAAAATATAATATTAATCCCCATTAATAACATTACATTTTGATGGATTATACAACATTTTCACAAAACAAATGCATTCAAATTTATCTTTTATCGAAATAAAACATTAAAAATGATTTTTTTTCTAAAATGCTTGATTTTATCAAGCTTAATATTTGAAATTTGTAACAATAACTATAGTTGTTGTTGTTATTTATTTAAAAAATCATAGTGATTTTATTTATTTATTTATTACTAGTTTAGTTTGTTATCGACATTTTGGCACTGACCTTTAACCCTGACACATTCAACCCCCAATATTCCTGATAGCTACAACTCTGTAACGTTTAACACTTACATTTGAATGTAACAGAACATGGTGGGAAAACTGTGTGAAATCCCTTAGAATAATTGAATCCGTCTACTGATTTAAAAGTCTTGGCTAAGGACAAAATAAAAAAGTTGTATTTACTGATATTTTATTGATCTCTGTTTGCAGATATATACTTTTGACATTATGCTAGCCTTGTGATTCATTTTGTCCCAGTTCCACACTGAAATCTTACAGTGACTTATCCTGATGATTCCTAACATCACAGTTAACTCTGAAGATGGATTTAGCAGTTAGATTTGAATTGGTCCTTATTTTCAAGTTTATTTTTTGCAAACAGTTCCTGTGCCAGTTGAAGTGAATTGGTCATATTACACATAGTAGGGTCATAATGGAGACATGATCATCACAAAATGTCAAGCCATGGGCCCTCAATTGGAATATCAGAAGCAGTGAACATTACAATCTCATCATTAGTGTTAGAGAATTACTCTTATGAGAAGAGCTGCAAAAGAGGAAGTGATGAGAGCTCAGCTTATATGAGAATATTACATCACACAGAGAGAGAGAAATAGCGTGTGAGAGACTATTGTGACTGTACTCAGAGGTCCAGATGGCTCTCAGATTTACTCAATCTACCAGATTAACATGGGATGGAATAACTCCGCTGTTTTTCTTCACTCACAGAATTGCCTGACCACTTCTGTGGAAACCATATGAACTCTATAAAACCATTTTTAGCAGTAATATTGTACACTAGTTCTTTTGTCCTGGTTTAGAACAGCAGTCACTGCAATAAAGTTTCATTAAATCCAACAGTAATAAAGATAGACCATAGCAGTGGACCATAGCAGACATTTTATATGTCTCCCTAGTCAAACACACTTGGTTCAACTCATCAGCTCATTAGTAGAGACTCCAAAACTTGAAACTAGTGTGTCAGATGAGGGAGATATCCAAAATGTGTACTGTTGGCAGTATGGCACGAAGGTTGGGAACCACTGGTCAAGACTACACCCCAAGTATAAGCAATAGTAACTGTTCTGCTTGCTTTGATATTAATATTCTATTTTGACAATATACTGACGATACATATTCTGCACATATATAATATACATTTTGAATGGTTTAAGTTAGATGAATATAAATTAGTTTAGTTAATACCAAACGTACTTGTTCCCTAACCCTAACTGGCTAATTAAATGTCATATTTATTTTTAATTCATATTTATACCATTTAAAGACTCTCAGTTAAGTTTCATGGAAATATGTATAAACCTTTAAAACAGACTGAATTTTTTAAGTTAATAATAGACTATTGATATACATTCCCGTTCAAAATTCAAATAAATGCTGTTCTTTTGAACTTTCTATACATCAAAGAAACTGTTAAACCACACACACACACACACACACACACACACAAATCTTACCAACCCCATTTTTTTTAAAGGTACAGTTTTTATTCTGTTGTGTCAGTAAAGGTTTTTGTACATAGGTAAAACTTCACAATACTATTCTCTAATTTTATATTTGTGAATTTTCACAATGGGACCATACATTAACAAGACCCAACATCAAACCTTTTTCACTGATATCAGATAAAGTGCTTTATGACTAAAAGGTAACGACATCATTTGCTGTTGTAAGCATTTACTGTACGTCCTCTGCCACATGTTCTTTAGCTATAGTGCCTTTAAACAGCAATAATGTGCTTCCTTTTCAGTGCTGACTGGTAGAAATGAGCGGAACAAGTTCGCATTGAAAGAGAAATTCTCAGAATAAAAAGTGGGAAAGTATGTGACTGTAAAATGAGGAAGAAACTTGTAAAACTAATCAGGTTTTTTTTTTTTTTTTCAAAAAATAAAAAATAAAACCATAAGATATACCTACTTGAGAAGCTTAACTTCTTGCTTAAAACAAGAAAACAAAACAAGTTATAAAAAATAGGGTCATTTATGGGGAATATTCTGTGAAAACAAATCTTAATATCTTAAACAATTGTGATTGTAGAAGTAAATGCATGTTATCTTTAGCTTGTTTAGATAAACATATATGTTGAGCGAAATAACCTAAAATTAAGATATGCATATGGGATTTCTTTTCTTTTTGCCATTGACACTGAGAGAGAGAGAGAGAGAGTGAGAGAGATAGAGAGAGAGAGAGAGAGAGAGAGAGAGAGAGAGAGAGGAGAGAGAGAGAGAGATGTGTGGGTGGGTACAAAGCTCATTATTCTAGTCACTCATTCTCCAGCACCGTTCCCCCTTTACACCAAAAGGTGGAGAGAAAGACTACTGACAGAGATTGCCCTACACAATCTCTCCCTCTATCTCTCTTATGCCAATATTTCACAGCACCAGGTAATGCTCTCCGAGACCATTAGGGGAGTGCTATACAGACACTTCATAGTCTATCCGTTAAAAATACATTTACTCTTGAGCTTCTCTTCTTCTCTGATGTAAAGGTTGGTTGTCAAAACACACAGCTCTAGAATGACTCAAATGGATTGAGAGTTATAGAGGTTTAACTTCTATTTTTCCCAACTTACTCACAATGCAATATGGAAAAGAAATACACAAAATATTTTAAAGGTAAGAACTTTGGGGGAATGAGTTATATTTTAGCAGATATTTTAGTATACCGCAGCATGTGATTGTCCACCATATGGTTACGGATTAAAAGAATTCAGTTCGGCAAGCAGAGCAAAAGGGGAAAGCTAGCAGCATCTAGTGAGAGAACCGGACAAAAGCAGATGCCACAAAATGCCTCACACACACACACACACACACACACACACGCTCTACTTCCCTCAGCTCTCTCTCTCTCTCTCTCTCTCTCCCTCCCTCATTTCTTTGCTCGTTTTCCCCCCTTCCATCTAATGTGCAGGACTACAGAGGAAACTGAAAACTTTTCCAACTTTGCCTTCTCTTTCTTTTTTCCTCTTCAGAACAGGAAACCAAGCACAAACTGTTTAGCAAGAACCCTTCTACTTCTAAACCTATATGGAGTTCAAAATTCCAGCATACTTGGGTTGATTTACACATATGAAATGCTACAGGGTGGCACGATAATTTTAACAGAGTAACAAAATGGTGTTATATCAGCCATGTCCTAATTTTGATGAAAATGTTTTAGTCTTTATATACATACATGTATTCGTATGCATGTATATAGTGTGTGTATATGTATGTATACGTATGCATATCAAACAGAAACCTTTGCTTGAATGATTTTTCTAAAAGATAAAAGACCCTGACCTGACAACATGTGAAGTTTTAAAAGATATTTCAACACTGTAAAACTATACTAAGTTTTGCCATGAGACTAAAAATTGAATTCAAAAACCTCATATTTTAATATAAATGCAAACATGTATAATGCAATTCATAATTATTGCTGTAAAATTGTTAAAAATATGCCTAGTATGATATAAATAATATTTGCTTATGCTATACATTTAATAAATACAACATATTATTAAATAGGGATTTTTCTCACTTGAATGAGGATTGGTGTGGATGATCCTCTTTGCTGTTGGCAAATTTCGAAATCCAACCTTATCTAATTTGACATGCACAGTTTAGCTGCAAATAGTCTGGTGTCATTGAGAACATTGTAGATTAACAACAAAATCCAAAAGTGATACTTACCCTGCTCTGCATTTTATATGTCAGTACAAGTAAATCCAAGATCTAACCAGTTTCCTCCATGTAACTTCCCATGAATAGGTATGCCAAATTTCTTAAAATATCATATGACCATATTTTAAAAGTTTATTATTTTTGTTTATTGGGTGTAAAAGAATAGGATAGCATGCTTTTTTATTTAAAAAAACACTATTTTAATTATTTTGTAAATTATAATTATATTATTTTGTAATTTAACAGCAAATCTTTCAAATCAAATGGTTTGCTTTAAATAAACTACAGAAATAACCCCTAAAGTGTTAAACATAATAAAGTGAGATATAAAGTGAGAATTTGCCAATAAATGCTGTATTCTTTTGCCTCAATACACAATTAGATACTGTTGATTTAAGAAAAATGCAAGGGGATTTTAGAAGAGATTTTATGATGATGCAAAGTTACTTAAATTACACTTTAAGATACTTAAATGATACTTAACTTGATTAGCGCTTTTCCGAAATAATGATCCCTCTTCACAAGACCACATTTATCACTTTTGGAAAGGGAACCATGTTTTTAATTGGACTTAATACATCCATATGTGCTTCCCTATCCTGTGGATCATGCTAGGGCCTTGTCATTATGTGACACTGGACAATAATTTTGGATTTTGCATTTAAAACAATGATTGCTGAATTATTGAAATACCACAAATGTATATATTGCAATATGCATATTGCGATGGCTTGCAATAACTGAATGATGATACTTCAAAATTTGTGAAAAGCCAAAGTTTTAGGTCAACAGCAGAGATGGCAGATAGCAGAAATTAGACTCGACATATGACTGTTAAATATGTGTGACACACTTAATATTAAAAATAGTTATTTAGCACAATAAGCCGTGAAAAAAAGGTCAGTGTGGTACTCGCACACAGAAAAAGCTGCTACTCAGACGATTTGAAATCCAGAATTCTGTTCTCCTCCTGCAGCCTATATGGCCAAATACACATAAAATAGTGGCAAAATGCCTGTATGGGCTAATATTCATGTAAACACAGTCATTATGTCTTAATTGAACGTACACATTTGAGGACAAAAATGGATTTGTATCAGTATATTGGATCCATGCAGTTCTTAAAGTAACAGCAGCCTAATTTACCAGCTGCTGACTGTGTCCTTAAAAGGATAGTTCACTCAAAAATGAAAATTATCCCATGATTTACTCACACTCAAACCATCATAGATGTATATGACTATTGTCTTTCAGACAAACACAATCGGACATTTAAAAATATCCTTAGTCCTCCAAGGTTTATAATGGTTGAAAATGTCGAAAAGGATTTCGAAATAAGAGAAGAGGAGCTTGAGTTTGTTGCACAGTCCTATTTGTTTAAACCGTGAGAGTCATCTAAGCTTACAATACTCCTACATCCTGCATCATACATTGCATCACGGGATACTCGTTTGCGCAAGTCGACTATTATGTGCACGGTCGTCTATAAACAGTCATTTATAAATTCAAATAAGTTAGTTAATTTGATTTTATAAAGTTTTATAAATGGATATTTTCCTTACAAAAACGCAATTTCTTCAATTATTCAATTTCTGTTTTATTTCATACTTGAATACTACTGATAATTAAACCTAATGTAAGCCTACCTGAAAAACTTAGAGCACTGTTTGCTTCATTTGAATATTTGTTTTATTGTTTTTGTCCTATTGCTTGCAATTTGCATCTGTGTTCTTATTAAATAAATTACAATAGCAAAAAAATAATTGTCCACCCCTAGTTTGAGGTGTTTTTGTTGACTTGAATGTTCTTGATGTTAAGTTTTCAGGCTGATATAACTATATATTACCAAGCTGGGAAAAGAGTCGGGGTGTTTTTTTATTTTTATTTTTATCTTTTTATCAGAGGTTGGCAAACTGTATCTGGAGCCTCCCCAGTGCTCTCTAAGTGTCGCCCATTTTAAAGATAGCTGATCAGCTGTGGATCAACTCTAGTCGAGACTGCATGACCTGCGCTGGGTTTGTCTAATAAGGGAGACATCCAAAATGTGTAGTGCTAGGAAGCTCCAGGAGCAGTTTGATAACCTCTGGTTTACGCTAACATTGAAATGACACTCATTTTTTATGTAATGCTGCTGTAAAAGACAGCAGCACAGATGTAGGGATACTTTCTTCTCACAGAAAGAATGTGAAACATGTATGTCGAATGTATCATTTTCCATTTTTAAATATATTTAAATGTAATTAAAATTGATATTACACACTTAACACATTATCGTATCGCACAACACATTTTTCTTCAATATCGTGCAGCTTTACTTCAGATTATTACCTTTACACACATCAGTGCATTATATTAGATAAATTGAGCTCGGTGGATAAACTCTTGACAGTTTACAGTAATGCATACTGCTTTTGCTTACACGTCACTGATCCGAGGCTATACTGAGAGCGATGATGTCACTGGGGACAGAGATTGTTAGAACGAGAGATTTCTCATTCTGTAGGGGGTGAACGGGTTCACCGAAAACCTTATCTATTTACAAGAGGAAACAAGAGACATAGTGAGGTATGGCCTTAGAAAACTGTAATGATATGTACATCCAACACAGAAATAAACATTCATGTTGACCAGGAACATGAAGTGTGACAGGTCATTTTGTTTTGTTGTTTTTTTTTTTTTTGTCCAAAGGCCTTAATAATAATAAAAAAAACAAAGATATGACATCCAAAGTATGTAAGGTAGTACAAACAGATCTCTTTTATTGAATCCAAAAGGTTTTAATTATATTTTGCAACATATAATGGTATTTAAATGAATTTGAAGTGTCAAAAGGTCATTCGGTTTAACCATCCTAAAGCCAATTCAGCCATTTCATTTGTGATTAAAATATCTTATATATTTTTTTTACTCTGGCATGATTTTATAACATCATTTATAACATATGTCACCATAGTATATGTGTATGTGTTAGATTATGTGTAGTATGTGTGTAATTATGTGTAGAAATCGTTGCTTTGTTATGAGAAAGAATGTTCTGAAAAATTCATTTCATTGCAGTCATTCAGAGCAACCACTGGATGTGTTGGATGCAACCGATCGGAAAGAGTAGCCGCGTACAGGCGAGGAGGACCTACGTGAAAACGGGAAACCGGACATTTTCTCCTTCCCACAGTGCTGTGAACGTTTGCATACTTTATCACAGCTGAAGTGAAATTAATTCAATTGACTAATACACAGATGTTTCAGAGACATTTTCATTTGATAATTTTATCTACTGCTTACAGAGTCTGTTTTTACAAGAATAAGCATAAGCTTATACTATTTAAATACCGATGTAATGGGGTCTACTTTTTTTATCAGTTTTTGTTTGATAAACATGACAATATATAACATCACGACTGCATGAAAAGACCTTTAACTTATAAAAATACAGATTTTTGAGCATAAATGGAACTGAAGGTGTGAGAATAAACACGATAAATCCGGCCAATATGCGGTCAATATCATGTGACAGGATGAGACATCATTAAGACACCTGCAAAGGACCACATGGTCGTGAAGCAAAGTAACTGACTTACACTCTTTTAACTAGTAATGAAAAATTTATGTTTTCACTTGCTCATACACATGTGTTACGTTCTTGCTGGTTAAGGATGAGCACAACAGATATACACAGGAATAACGTTTAATCATAAGCAGGAGAAATATTCCAAACAAAACACTCAACACAAACAACGCTCGACAAGAAACTGAAGGAAACACGGGGCTTAAATGCAAGGAAGACAGGGGAGCAAACAAGAATAATTAATGACATACAGCTGACAAGACAAAACTCATAATGAAATCAAATCAGTAACCACAGAAACCAAAACAGTGGAGGGAAAAACCGAACCTAGTAAGTCATGTGATCAAAGACAAAAAAGTCCAACACAGAAATACATGTAACAGCATGTCGCAAAACATCAGGTCATTTGGTACAACCGCCATACACCATGGAAAATGTTGTAATATTTTAAAAACTTGTACTAAGTATAAAATGCTAGATATGATATCACCATTCAGTATAACCAAAAGTGTCATTTGGTAAAACCGAAATTTTGGTTAAACCGAAGGACTTTTTTCCATCTTGTAAAAAATGACAAAAGCACTGTTAATTGATTATAAAAACCACAATCCCATTGTTAACACTTAATAAAACTTAAAAATTAATTATATCCTCAATAGTTTTTTTTTTTTTTTCACTTTTAAAAACCTTATTCATCAATGACCCATATATTTAGGTGAACTGTAGATGCCCAGGTTGACGAGTGCTTGTGTAAGGGAGATGAGAAATACATTTTATCGGTCATAACTTCTGGACAAAAATAGGGCACTGTACAAAACTTTCTACAGTGTATGTCAACTATCCATGTTCACACACTATTAAAGCTAGTATGAAAGGCTATGCTTTCAGCTGTAGGCAAGTGCTAATCATTCGCATCAAAGTATACTTTATACTAGTGGGGTAATTCGGCCAAAATGAAAATTCTGTCTTTATTTCATCAACCTTAATTCATTCTAAACCTGCATGACTTACTTTCTTCTGTGGAACACAAAAGAAGATATTTTGAAGAATTACCACACTGACTTCCACTGTAGGTATTAAAAACAAAACAAAACAAACATTCTTTTATGTTCCACAGAAGAAATAAAGTGGTTCAGAAAGACATGAGGGGTGAGTAAACGACAAAACTTTCATTTTTGGATGAACTATCCATTTAAGTTTTATTATACAGCGGTGTCTGTGTTAAATAAGTTTATGTGGAAGAGCATGTCTGTAAAAAAATAAAAATAAAGACAAATAGGAACAATTTCATCTCGGTTTTCCTCTTAGATACAGACCAAACTATTGGAGTTTTAAGATTTCTAGACCACCAGTGATGATCCCCAAAATGGCTCTGTTATTACAATGTTCCATTCCACTAAACTGCACAGCGCTGCTATTGGTTTTTCTGCTTTAATGTGTGCAGGTGGTGCTCCATAACCGTTTTTTATGATGGCAGGGATCTGCAGTCAAGTGGACACAAATCGATGTCTGCCTTTTCTCCTTTCACACTCTGTTATGTACACACACATGCACAGACACACAAACAGAAACCGGGGTGGCTTATAAACGAAACCTGCCAGACATCATCAAACCGCTACACTACAGATTCCTGACTTGATGCCATATCAGTCCCTCTTTTATGACGGCACCAGCTCCCTGTCTCCAGAGACATCCAAGAAAGCGGATCAATACATTTTGGAATTTTTCCACTCCAGCTAATTAACAAATAGACAGAGGCAGTTGTAAACAAAGTATGCTGCTATTTGATTGGTTGATTTTTTTTTTTTTTGATTGTCAGTGAAACCCTCTGGTCATGTGACGACAGTTTGCCGATTTGACTTGCAGCGTTTTCCAATTAGTGATTCTAGAGAGACAGTGAAGTCTTCACAAGGCACATGGTGGAGCCAGTAGCTTTGGCTTCAGGAGAACAGATCTGTGAGGCTAGTGGGGAGGCTTGCGCTTTAAACGAATTCATTTGAATGCAATGAAAGTACTGAAGGGTTGGCGGTAAAGCTAATCAGGAAGATGACTTGTGTTGGCAACGTATAGCCTGTGATAGATTGATACATTTCTAATGCAGTCAATGGTTTGCATAAACAAGACAATAATTATATAAAATCTAAATATATAAAATATCAAAATATATTGTCTAATTATAAACCTGATTGTGTAAACATAATTCTTGAATATGCAGTTATATATTTGAAAATATAAATGATGCTCTGAATATATTTGCATAACTTTATGATCAAGCAAACTAACTGAAAGATACTTGTTTTTCCTATTTTATTTAAATTAGATATTAAGAACAGATTAATCAATGGATAGCTGTGCATTAAATGATTTTAAAGTACGATGTGATTTTAAAGTACTAGTGCGAATAGCCTGCGTCTGTTCAGGGTTTCTCTCTCTCTCTTAACAATGAAGCTGTGAGTTTAATTACTTCAAAACCAGTGATTTTACCACCTCATTGCTAAGAAATATAATGTAGCAATTCAGTAGGGAAGCCATTTTTTAAATAAAAGTTGTGGGGCAGCGTCGATAAGTTTCTGTGCTCCTGAATACTTCTGTGTATGCATCGTGATCTCCAAATGACACATCCGGGTGTGTTTCAATGAACACAGAGTGACGTGTGTGCGTGTGTGTTTGTGTGTGTGTGCTTCAATGAAAACAGCACATTAATATACAATCAGAACTGAATATTCAAACAGACCATGGTATAAGGAGCTTTGAGATTAATGACAATAATGATTCTATAATGACTTCCAGTCTATGGCCAGATTTACATTTTTAATACAAAACGAAATACTTGCATAACTTGCTCATTATAGCCATCATAGTGTCTTACAAAAAGCAAAAAAATAAATAAATAAATAAAGCATGCCAACTGCTTAAATAAAATTAACACATATTGCCATAAATCTCAAATTATGAAATATATTTTACACTTAAAGTGTAGTTGTGTGATCTTTAAAATAAATGTCACTTGCTTTGTACACAAATTAACTAGTAACTAGTAAATAGTAATTAACTGTAATTAGTAGGGGTTGCATACCAGAAGCCAGGTGACTGAAGTAAAGGAGTGAATTAAGATGTTTACGTGTTATCAGCCAAAAAGAAAAATAGATTTAAAGAAGAAACACCTAATTACATTTTGATAAAAAAAATAAAAATAAAAAAACACTGAAATACACAGCATTTAATATATTTGATATTTCTACGGCATTATCTCTCTATTTTTCCTCCTACCTTGAGGGAAACATCTACTCATATAAAATTCCATAAGTTCAAAGAAAGTGTATAAAATTATAACTCCTTACCTTACCTTAACTTACCTCTTGTTACTTTCGAACTGATTCAGTTGGTATGGAGACCTGAAACTATAAACAAAGCAAATACTTATAATGTAGCATATTACATAAAGCATTTAACTTTACTTATTTCAACAGACAATTTAAAGAGTTCTCCTGTTTACAAAAAAGTTAAATAATCACTAAACCTGAAACTTAAGTTAATTTTAAACCATTAACTAATTTAAAGAGATAGTTCACGCAAAAATGAAAATTATCCCATAATTTACTCATCCTCGAGCCATCCTGAGTGTATATGACTTCCTTCTTTAAGCCAAAAACAATCAGAGTTAAATTA
This sequence comes from Opsariichthys bidens, assembly GCA_037194245.1. NCBI lineage: Eukaryota > Metazoa > Chordata > Actinopteri > Cypriniformes > Xenocyprididae > Opsariichthys > Opsariichthys bidens. Next base: position 18,861,425 of record CM074283.1, read on the forward strand.
AATAACATCCTGACTCACTCTCAGCTCTGTAATGGCATTGAATAGTGTCACAGAGTTTTTGAAGCTCAAAAAAGCGCATCCAATGGGTTAATAAATGCCGTCTGAAGTGAAGCAAGGGGTTTTTGTAAGAAAAATATCCATATTTAAAACATTAAAAAAACTTTAATCACTGGCATCCGCCAAACGTCGTGCACACGTTCACAAGAAAGTCGAATTCCGGCAGAAGGGTGACCTCTGACCCGACGTATGATGTAGCTACTCTTCTCTTATATTGAAATCCTGTAATGTTTTTCTTCTCATTTTTAGACTTCTAATTCGTGACTGGTGTTTTGTTTTGCTCTATCTTCTGCGCTTCCGTGTACGTCAATTCTCACCTAAGTTTACTCTTTGCCTACATCCTACTTCGGGTCAGAGTTCATCCACCGGAACTTGACTCTCTTGTTAACGAGTACGACCGTGGTCAGAAGCCAGCAATTATAGTTTATAAAGTTTTAAATATTTTAAAACCTTTTGGCCCATTTTTTCTTAATTTCCGAGCACTAAAATTGTTTTCTTTCTCCAGATTGGCTCTAATTTTTGAGAGCAAAACACAAAAAAAGAAAATGAAAAAAAGGAAAGACATTGCACCATGTACATTGGGATTGAGTGACATTGTAACTCTGGACTGGTAACCAAAAGTTTGTAGGTTTGAACCCTGCCCAAAGAAATACATGAACAATCAACACCGTGCCCTTGAATTTAACCCTTAATAGGCCCTATAATAAGTGTAGTGAAACTGCCAGGATAAAGAGCATCTGCTAAATTTAGGATTTTACATAATCTAAATATTAATCTTTCCTTGTAATCATTTGATGACTTTAGAGTTAATGTTATAGCTGCAGTGATCATATGTTTCCAATGTAACGACCACAGAAAAAGAGACAGATATTTAGCAGCACTGCCATATTGTAGGAGGCTACTTTATTGAAAGTCATAAAAATGGGTAAAAAAAAGGGGGGGTACTTTCGCCACTCGAGTGCTGAAGTGACACACTGCGTACTGATTTTCCTATCGCCAGGTCTTAGCATTGTGAGAAATGGTAACGAAGACGTGTGCTCAACAACACATTTCTTAGAGCACATCAATGTTGTTCATAACCACACACACACACGTAGAACGTAGAGCCTCTTTTCCAGCGGCAACCAATCAATGAAACGTTGCCTAGGAAACAACCTCTACCCTTGGGAGGCTTTTCATAGATTTCTCTCTTTCTTGATGTTCCCTCTCATTCCCGGAATACAGCAGTTGGGTAGAGTGAAGGCAGAACCGAAAGCCAGTTTTTAACATTTGAAGCCCAATGTTCTTAAATGCGCTTAGTGAACATGTTCGAGATGCCACTTAAAACGGAATGACATGTGAAATGCATGTAGTCATTGTATCCTGTGGTTGTGCAACACTCGTTGTTGGTTGCATCGGACAGAAGGAAACCATATTAAGATGACCAGAAAGCAAAGTAAATGAAACGTGTCTTGCTCTTTGCAGAAGTCTAGCTTGTAGACCAATTAATTATGATAGACCAATTGTGATTCTAGTGAATCTAATTCTTGCCAGCAAAAAACATTCATGATTATAATAGTCACTGACCTCACTGAAAGCATTTCAAATGTCCTGTGAAATTAAACAATTAACAATGGTTAAATGATCGTGAAACACTAAAAATGTATTTGGTACATATTGATGAAAGAAGTAAAACATGCATACTGTTGAAGCAGTACATGCAAACAGTTTGCCATTTATTTGTAAATTAAATTACATACATTACATGCATTATGTCTGTGGATTGCATTATGAGGTTTCAAAACTGTGTATAATGTATTTGTGCATTTTGTTAAGTGCAACTGAACATTTGTGAGAGGTCTTGATACCATTAAACCAATAACCGCAAAATAAAACTGACTGGACTGCAGATTGTTGTGCTCTGCCCTCACCCTCTCTGCAGCTTTTCACACCTACCTCTGTAGCATTTTTCAAAATTGTGGTACAAACCCATGCTGAAAAGGATGGCTTCATCCAACTTTAAGTCTGATATTCACTTGTATACATAAAACAGAAGTTAACCAGAAAATTTGGCAAAAAAAAAAAAAAAAGAATTTTCCAATTTAGTGCTTTGTTTTAGGCACAAATGTATTGCCATCTAACTGGCCCACTGATAGATAATACTTATTGATAAATTTGTTGGAAAAACACCTGATTGGGCCAGCAGTTGTCTTACCTGACTATAACAGACTCTGTGGGTATTGTCAAAAGACAGAGAGCTTCAGTTATTTTTTTTCCTCTTAACCAAGCAAACAAATGGAGAGCAGATCATTTAAAATGAATGATTGCCTATCTGATAGAGTGACGGAATGAGTCTTATCTGATGTTATGCTAATCTGTTTTTGTTGACATTTGATGCTGTTAGTCTGCATGTATCTGTCTGGTCAGGACATATCCTCTCATCCTCACACGTCACTGCCTTGTCATGCAGTGAAATCCAATAAAGGAACTAGACAGTCACATTGACAGAACATGGCTCTTGTGCACAGCCAACAGAAATCACCACAATTCCACGTAAAACTTTAAAGGGGACTAAAAATGCCCCTTTTACAAGATGTAATATAAGTCTCTGATGTCCAGCGTAAAATGATGGCATGGCAACAAAATGATGGCATCCAATATAACTCTTTCTCTTAAGCAGCCCAACATGGCCTCGCCCCCTTTGTTGCGTGTTCTCAGGGGCAGAGTTTATGTAAATTTTAGGGTTAGTGATGTCACTAACCCAGGAAGAAGCTTGTTGTACTCCCTACCAGCTGAGTGTTCTAGTCCTTAAACAGTGAATTCTTTAAAAGAATAGATCTTCCTTTCCATTGAATTTTGAGCGTCGTAAGATGTTGTTTATGCTCAACCAGCAATATTACACACTAACTAAAAAATCACATTCAACCACCCCATTTAACACTATTCTTTTGATAGCATGCCAGCATTGGTATTTAAAATAAAAAGAAATATTCCAAAGACTTGATCAATTATTTAAAAGAAACGAGCAGTCTACAAGTAGCTTAGAATAAAAAGGGACTAATCTATTGGATATTTCTCTTGAATGTCCTTGTAGAAATGTATAAGCAGCTATGGTAAAGGAACTATAAATGTGTTTTTCTTCATGGTTGGCTGGGGCTTCCTTCCCAACTGTATCTAAATGCTTAAAGGGTTAGTTCACCCAAAAATGAAACTTATGTCATTTATTACTCACCCTCATGTCGTTCTACACCCTTAAGACCTTCGTTCATCTTCGGAACATATATTATGATATTTTTTATGAAATCCGGTTTCCAATTAACACTTTCAATGCCCAGAAAGCTACAAAAAACTTATTTAAAACAGTTCATGTGAGTACAGTGGTTCAACCTTAATATTATAAAGCGACGAGAAAACTCTTTGAGCACTAAAAAAAAACAAAATAACTAATTTTCAAAAATATCTAGTGATGGCTGATTACAAAACACTGCTCCGAAGCTTTATGAATCTTTTCTTTTGAATCAGAGGTTGGGATCACGTTTCAAACTGCCAAAGTCACGTGAAGTATTGAAATTTAGAATCACTTAAGACGTAACAAAGCCTCATTTAGTGAAATCACGTGACTTTGGCGCTCCAAACCTCTGACTCGATACAAAAGATTCTTAAAGACTCGAAACAGTGTTTTGAAATTGGCCATCACTAGATATTGTTGAAAAGTCATTATTTTGGTTTTTTTGGCGCACAAAAACTATTCTTGTCGCTTTATAATATTAAGGTTGAACCACTGTACTCACATGAACTGTTTTAGATATGTTTTTAGTAGATTTCTGGGCATCTGAAAGCTTTTGGCAATAGAGGATTCACTGAGCCATCGAATCTCATCAAAAATATCTTAATTTGTGTTCCGAAGAAGAATGAAGGCCTTATGCATGTAGAACGACATGAGGGTGAGTAATTAATGACATAATTTTCATTTTGGGGTGAACTAACCGTTTACATTAATGAAGGAAAAAAGCACAATGCAGGTATTACAGACTGACAATTAGGACTGTCATTTTAACAAATTAACTTAATGTGATTTTAAAAAAAAAAAAGAATAATGGCATAAAAAACTGAATAAATCATGAACCACTGACCAAAGGCAAGTTGTCTCACTAAAACACAAAGAGAGCAGGCAACACTCATCTACCACAACCTTCTAATGTCTTTGTATTAATTTTATTTGAGGGCTTTTGATAATAAATATTAATATAGACAAATAATTGCGGTTAATATGATTGCCATAATCAATGTGATTGTCTACATTTTTAACCAAATGCCACCTACTGAAAATATATAAAAAAGTTTGAAAAGCATGGGGTGAATAAATTTCAGCAATTTGTGGAGGGCTAAAAGAATAAAAAGTAGGACTTTCAATACAGCGCTCAGCTGTAATAACTGTAAAATATACTCACACAAAACATCACCATCCGAAAACATGAAAACAGATTTGAAGACAAACACAGATATATTCATTTACATCCAAATGCCTGATTGACACAAAAACCCCCCACCTGTCAAACACTCTCCTTTGTTACCCATCTCCCATCATTTTAATAAGATACGTTGGGTTTGCTACACTTTTGTGAAGTTACATTGCACAACACTCCGACACATTAATTGACTGGAGCTCCGATTCATCTCTTTACCCTACATTTCCATTGTCTTCCCATTTCTACATACTATGACACCATATTATTCAACAGTGTCAATTATTGAATGCGAGATACTGAATATCCAATTGGCCAGAACAAATAGACACAGTGAAATGGCAACTATGCTTTTTCAAAAAAAGTCAAATATAATTTCTGTAAAAAGTGTGCACAGATGTTTTGAATGAAACTTCGGGGCCCAGTGAAAGGAGACTCTGGTGCTATATCAGCACAAAAGTTCTAAATAAGTGATGAAACAGAAAATTTGCTTAGGAAAATGCCAAAACACTATCATCTTCCAGAAACAACTTGCTATGAAGAGGTGTTCAACATCACAAACACAATCAATGATAAATACATATCTGCAACACAGGGTACTATTATTATAGTTTAATCCAGAACTGAACCAGCTTCTGTGGACAGATTTTCTTTAGTTGTGTTAAGTGATTATCAAACCTACATAAATCTATAAAAATGTCAAAACGTATTGTTACCTTTATTATTTTCTTTTCACAGTTATTTTTTCACCACCTCCTCCTCTTCCAGAATAAAAATAGTTGCTGACAAATAAAATGTATTGTAAATCCTGGTGTTGAAATCAGCACTGTATTATCAAGCAGGTGGCAAGAACCTAATATTGTAGAAAATTGCCTTTAACATCCTCTCAAGGTTATGCGTGTTTGAAGTGCTTGCATGTTGCAGCAGCGGATCACGTGAGATCTGCAGCTCACATGGTGTTGATAAACCTGCAGGTTTCAGGTGGATCGTAGAGCAATAGTATTACCAACACAAGCAAAGTTTCCTGGCATATAAGCATAAGCAGCTGAAAATAGCAAGAGGATATGGCAGATTAGAGCCAAGATTGTGCCAATTTACTACAGAATTTGCAGTTGCATATTAGAAAGAACTAAAAGGGTAATTGTATTGTTTAATAGTACTTTCACTTCATGTCTCATTTTCTATCACAGTTATCTAATTGAACCCCAACCGTTCTAGTACCAGGATTTGATCGCAAATCTCTCGTTACGGAATGTAACGCAATTTATTCCAAACACGGCTCCGATATGGGCAGTTATATATGTTAGCTAAAGGGTAAACGCACTTTCGGAGCCATTTGCAGCTTTTACTGGGTATGCTTATCAAAGTGACAGAATGGAGTAACCCTGCCATTGCTTTCTGAGCTCAGGTGCAGGTTTGGTGATTCTGCCAGCAGAGGCTAGTGAGGAGAGCTGAGGCACTGTAAAACACAAACACACACACACACACACACGCACACACTGACTGCTGGAAGCCAGACAATTAAGGGGATGGAGGACGGGCACATTTGCATACATATTAAAGTGAGACCGTTATAGAAGAGAAAAGAGGGAGCAGGCGAAAGATTGAGGCGGGGTGGTGGTGGGGGGGTATGGGGGGTTTGTAGCGATAGAGAGAAAGAGAGAGAGGGAGTGACTAGAAGCATATGAGCGAGCCTTTCTCATAGATCTCTTTCATCAAAACACACAGGGCCCCGCCTTTGCTTGCGCATAAATCTGCATCTCTTTAACAGGAAGCTTTCTGGTCCTCTCAGTCTGGGCAGCAGAGTAAGTAAAGAAGGTCTGGCACAATAATGGTAAGAGTAGAGATGGCACTGCAAAGCTGCACTAAAGATCAGCAAAAGCGCCCGATAACCATAGAATATATTCAACAACATGGTAAATCCTCTCTTGTTAGAAATCAAGTTGCTGCACCATTTTAGCCTTGCTCTGATGCCAGTGACGTAATGCAGAAAGTGCCCATTTAATTCTTGACTTGGGGTAAAAGTCACTGGTGGTAGAAATGAGATGACTTGATTTTAAGTTTCAGACAAGTACACTTGGATAGAAGAAGACAGAAGTGTGACTAAGATGCTGAATTTTGAGGAAAAAAAAATGCTACCCAAAAAAATCCACTGGGAGTAAATAAAACAATAAGCTGCTTTTAATTTCATAATTTTCCCTTCAGTGGGCGGACGTGCATGATGGCGTGATGGAAGATTTAAAATTGTTTTCTGGTGAAAATGAATTCACAGATGAAGCATTTAGAAATGAATTTGAGTAGAAGATTGCCATCTCTAAAACAAACCCTTTTCCTGGTAAAGGTTAAATAGGTTGTCCAGTCTTGTTCAATGTTCATTGTCCAGAGCACATGACAAGTATCTGTAAAGTATTTTTCAGCATCAATCTTTCATTTATATGCCCCAAAATAAACAAAACTACCATGCATTTCAAACTATTAGAGAAAAAAAGTTGGTCACTTATGCAGTACCCTAAAGGGTGCAAGTTATAACTTTAAATATCTGCTAAATATTTTAGCTTCCATGTTTACTAAGTGATGCACTCAATGCATGCGAGACAATCAGTTTTCGTATGTGAATAGAAGCCTAAATTAAATCTGTTCATCATATAAAGCGATCTTAACTCTTCACAAGACTTGGAATAAACCACTTGATTCGAATTTGTTTCAGGATGCCTTTATGAACTTATTGGGTTATTAAAGTTTTTGTTGCATGGACTTTCTGTGGAGATACAGAGACCTCTCAAGTTTTGATTAAAAAAAAAAGATTAATTGTGTTTTGAAGATGAACATGAGTTTGAAACAACATGAGGATGAAAAAATTATGAAAATTTTTATTTTGGGGTGAACTTTTAAATCACAAATAAATATAAGTCTTTTTTGCTATATTGTGACGTACAATCAAGTGTAATGGATAAGCAATAAAGAAAAAAATATATAGGGCGAGGTCTGTTTCATACATCGGTTGTTGATTGGATCAATGCCCAGATAATGATCACAAGTTTGCAGGGGTGGGGTTTAAGCACACTAAATTAAATGGAGAAGACCTGTAAAGGTCACTAGAGAGAAGTCTGTAAATATTACCAGAAGATCTAGTTATTAAAACTACAATAATAATAAAAAAATAAAACATACATAGATGAATAATTTGTAACAGGGTTATTTCACAGTATAGTTCTTTTGTTTTGTTTTAGCTCATTTTTGTTATTAAAACTAAAAAAGAAAGAAGAAAATTACAAACAACAGGATAAACACAATATATAATAATTAAGTTTTTCCAGGTAAAATAGGTTTATTTAACATGTAGTTAGAATTAGTACAGAATTTTAATTAAATTTAAAAATAATATATTGCATAGTCTTCATTGTAGGAATTAAATATAAAAAGTTATTCAGTCAAGATCAGTAAGTTATTTTCCCTTATTTGATTTCGATTCACATTAATGAGACAGAGGAGCAGAAAGGAATATTAGGCTGCTGTCACTTTAAGACCAAACGCATGGGTCCATTATACTGATAAACATCCGGTTTACACACAAAAGTCTACTTTCATTTGAGACATAACCAGCTGTGTTTACGTGAACTCTCCACACAATGGGCATTTTGACATGATTGTGTGTGTATACGTCCATTCAAGTGCACCAAGATGCGAAAGAGAACTGAATTCACGATCGCAAGCTAAGAAACGCGGCTTTCTGTGTACATGCTTGTGCTTTATATTTTCCATCATGCATTTCATTACTCTGAAGTCAAGAGTGCTATATATTGACATATCGCAATTTACACAATACAGCAAAATTCCTAACAATAGACATTTCATACCGTGGTAACAATATGTATTCCGTCATACCGTCCAGCCCTAGTTTGCAAAAAGATCTATAACATGGATTTAGAAAACAGATAGCTTGAATATTTTAATAACATCCAACATCTAGGCATAGATAAGTTGCTACGGTGCCCCTTTTTGTATGCCTAAAGGTGCATATTTTGCACTTTTTTCTGACAGTGCAGTTCTGTGAAACTTTTGGTACATTATCTATGAAGCAACACAGAAGGCATAATCACTTTGTAATTGTCTTGAACCGTGTAACTAAGGTGAGGTCTGCGGTATGAAGTGCTGTTGCTGTCTTCTCTCCTCCACAGTAACGGTTGCCGTGGAGGCTGCAGTTGATGGCTATAACAGCAGCTGTCGCTGCAATGCACTCTGCAGCCCATGAGGAGCGAGAGAGAGAGACAGAATGTTGGAGCGACAGAGATAGAGTGAGAAAAGTGGCAACTGGTGAGAGAGAGGGGAGAGTGAGTGATATTTAAAGAGAGCTGGGAGAGATATACCAAGGGAGGGAGGATAGGAGATAGAGAACGAAAGAAGTTTAAAAAAATAGGGTTAGAAATAGCAAGCAAAAGAGAACTGCAGGCAGAAAGAGCAGAGAGGGACTGCAAGGGAGAGAGAGGGACAGAAAAATGCAGTGGGAGCTGGTTTAGATTGTAATGAGAGAGGCCCTGCTTCGCTATGTCAAGCTGAACTTGCTCCACCACCTCCAACCTCCACAATCACACATCACACGCATTCCAGCCTAACCTCAGAGGTCGTGAGTGTGTGCACACGTGTGAGCATTTGTGGAGCTGTGTATGGATGTATACACTTGTGTGCATGTATGTGTTTTGAAATTCATAGCAGATAGAGCGACACCGAGGTTTCTCCTGTCCGAGCGCAGAGGGATACGGAGAAACCGTAGACAAAACAGGACGCGGATGAAGCTCGGTTTTAACTGTTCTACCTCAGATTTCAGAGCTTGTCAGTGTCGTGCATCTGTTAGCGTGCATGTATTTCCAGCACTAAACTGAGCTAGGCATTGAGGAAGACTGACGCAAACGAGCAATGACTAACTATGTAAACACTGCAAAAATAGAGTCACAGCAATAGCCTGGGACACAAGTACAAGGAAGCTTATAAACAGAAAATATATAGATGTGACCATATACCCAACAACGCACGCCGGGATTTAAAAGAAGAGCTAAACTGGTAAAACATTAACTCAAATGGCAATAGATAGGTGAAACAATATGCTTTTATACTTTAATATACCCCAAAACGCACACACACAGAGAGAGAGACAGAGTGTGTGTGTGTGTGTGTGTGTGTGTGTGTGTGTGTGAAAGGGAGGGGTGAGTCTCCGGCAGAGTTTCCTGCCACAGGATTTGAAACTAGAGCTCCTTCAGCTGTGGTCTCCTGTTTCCTCCCCCCGTTTCCAAACACATTCATACATTGGGATGTAGTTCCGTAGCTATATCTGTTAGGATCCACACTTATTAGATATGAGACTTAACATGTTTATTCGAATTTTGGTAGAGCAAGAAATGGTGAGAAATAGTATTATAGTTTGTAATATATTCAGAGTCTTTCCAAATTACCATGAGTTTCCTTTACTTGGCCTCTACTCATGCTTATCTGACCCAGACAGTGGCAGGGTCCAGAGCACAAGGACAAATATAAAGACATCAGGCAGATGGGCATCCCACAGCAGCAGAGGTCAGACGAAGTACACTACAGAGAATCTTCTTCCATGTGTAGCACTATTCAGTTACAAGCCAGTGCTTTTCCATGGCACAACGATGAACCACGATACCGTATCATTACCATATTCATACACTACTGTTCAAATGTTTGGGGTAAGCAAGCTATTTTGTTTTTTTGAAAGAAAGAAATTAATACTTCAGTGCTCCTTGCTGCATGAAATTGATCAAAAGTGACATTTTACATTTTTACAATAAAAATTTAATTCAAATAATCCTAAAAAAAAAACAAAAAAACAATAACAACACTGCACGGTTTCCAAATGAATATTAAGCAGTGGAATTGTTACCAACATTGATAATATTTCTTGAGCACCAATGCATTTTAGAATGATTTCTAAAGAGTCATGTGACACTGAAAACTGGAGTAATGGCTGCTGAAAATTCTGTTCTGCCATCATAGGAATAAATAACATACTGTATATTTGATCAAATAAATGCAGCCTTGGTGAATATGAGAGACTTCTTTCAAAAACATTTCATACAATTTTACATGGCACACTTTAAAAAAAATCCATAATAGGTACTGTATTCATTTTCCGTATTTTCTTTTTTTCTTACTTCTCACCGCTACTTCCCAATGGTTTAGAGGACAGTTTTTCAGAGTCTCCCCCTGTCATTTAAAAGAATAGTACAAACGCCTCACATAGGTTTGGGGAGGTGAGCGCAGTCAGCGGACGCTCGCCGTACAGAGCTAGGCGAAAGTATAAACAGGGGTTTAGACCAGTTTCTTTTCACTAGATTTGGAACACTACTGATGCTTTTGACTCAACTTAAGAATTTCTGTAGGCCTTGAAATCCATGGAATGAGACTGTTGCCTCCAGCTTGCATATTAGCATCAAGGCATATGATTGCAGCATTGAATGAATTCTAATATTAACATTTCTTTCCACGGGTTTCACTGAACCATCCAACCCTTGAACATTTTAAACTTCCTCGAGAATAAAATTGTGGTTTGGAGCAACAGTATCAACCGAGGAGGGATAAAATTTAGTTACAGAACCTCTTCATATAAAACAACTGTGTACTTCTCAACTCAACTCAATCCAATTAATTACATCTATTCATTTCAGTAGCCTGACAACTGGCTCAACCAATGACTATGAAATGGCGCTATCTGACCCATGGAGGAAAAGGGGGCGTGTTTAAGAAACCTGTTCGAAAACCAGCCATTCCATTAGTGGCACTAGTCCAGAAATCATACACTTCACCTTTACATTTATTATGCAACTACCAGTGCAATAGCTGTTATTTATACATTTAGCCAAGTTGTTGGAAGAGGAAGAGAGATAAAATATACAGGATAGTGCTGGGTAGAAAGGGTCCACGTAGTCCTAAGCAGTTTGGTTATGCCAACATTTCTTCTGTTAATCAGAACTAAAACCAATTTAAAGAAATAGTTTTCCCAAAATGAAAATTCTGTCATCATTTACATATGTCGTGAGGGTGATGAATGACTTTCTTCTGTGGAACATAAAAAAAATATTTTAAAACATGTTGATAACCAAACCTTTGAGACATTACTCAAAATATCTTCTTTTGTGTTCCACAGCAGAAATTCAGTCACAACATGAGAGTGAGTAAATGATTACACAATTTGCATTTTTTAAGTGAGCTATCTTTTTAAACATATAAACTTCTCAACTGTTTCTAGTATTTGTAGGAACAATAAAAGAAATACATATATGTGATACATTTATAATACAGGAGGTAAGAGAGGGAGAATTCAATCAGACCTCAAATCAGTCACTTTCTTTCAGCCTAGTCAGATACAGAGGAGCTTTGTGAGACCTGCGTCACTCAAGGAAGCAGACAGAAGGGAACCTTGTTTGTGTCTTATGTGAAAAGTCAAGGGTCATCACAGGCCAAAAGGACAGGGAGCCCTAAGAAAAAAAAAAAGAGGTATTTTCCAGAATTGGTTTTGAATATATTCTCTGTGAAATATTCTGCAAATTGGAACCAGATTGAATATGGGAAAAAAAACAGCACGAACTAGCATTTGGTGTCCTTTCATGACGAACTCAAGTTTCATATGTATAAAGAAAAAATGCTATTAAGTACTTTAAGTTTTCTACTGTGCTAAAGAGGTTATGAATTTGTAGAAATACAGACTAGTCTCTTTTCTTAAACAACTAAGTTTCACTAATGCTAGAGCACAAGTTTATCATGCTTGGGTCATTTCTACAGTCTTGCTTGAACTCATTTTATATTCCACTGGACATGTCTAAACGGCTGATCATGGCTATCACATTTAGCTTCATAGGTCTATGTTTTTGGTGCTTCAAAATGAACTGCTTGTCTGTCCTGTTCATCCCATAATAGGTTCCACAGGCTATGCCACAGAAAGCAGGAGGCCCCTTCTTTCCCCTCACTTTAACTGGAGCTGAAGAACCAAGGGACCCTCAACATCCTTCTTTGTTTCTCTCGGAAAAAAAGAAGGAAATAGAAAAAAAAATGGAAATGGAAGCAGCATGTGGAAAAAAAAACAGCAGAATTTTCTGGTGATTAGTGAGAGGTATTCAGGAAGAAGAGCATTAAAATAAAGAAAGGGCAATGTATGAATGTATCAATGTAGAAATTAAACAAAGAGTCAAGATCCTATATAGAGGGTTAAAAAAAATTACATTGAAACTTGAAATTAAAAGCTTGTCCATACCTATTCATGGAACAAAAATAATATCGTTACTACAACAATATTTACAATGACAATAATAATGTATAAAAACTCCTAATTTCTGATCTATTGTTTAAAATCAATTAATTTATCCATTCTTGTGGGATGACAGTTTAAAATAAATGAAAATAAAAAATAAATTAACTAAGTTCCAACAGCAAAGGATATATAAAAAAAAACCTTTCCAACAGAAATCATCATCAACTTGAGCCACCCATGTTCTGCTCTCTCTATCCATATGTATCAAGTTAAACATACGCACTTAGTGTGTTCCTTGTTACATACATCTGCTGGGCATATGAACAGGCCTGGGCGCACAACAACCATGGTTGTAAGCCATAGAGTCAATCTTCAGCTCAGATCAAGGACAAGTGCTCCCTTGTATATCTCAACGAAGTGACTAAACTAATCATAAAAATCTACTGCAATCAGCACATTACAAGTAATGTTAGTTACGTGGTAAGATTACTTTTTCAACTAACTAGTAAAGTAATGTATTACTTTTAAATTTACAACAAAGTATCTGAGTTACTATATCAGAGTTAGTCAAGTAAGTAATGCAAGTTATTTTGTTTTCCCATTTACTGGCTGACAGCTCTCTTTTCCCCATGTTGAGAAATCCTGTGTAAACATGATGGCCATTGTAGTTCTACACTAAATGTAAGCATGCATTTACTCATCTCACTTACACAAAAACAGATTCAGTATTTCTCAAAATGAATAATGGTGAAAAGCAAACTCAGAATATTATGCACACCTGCAATAATTAAATATGTTAAATTACACAAATATATTTTATGTATTTAATCAAGGGGTCCTTGATTATGATTTCACTTTTTTAACTTTAGTTAGTGTGTGTGTGTTGCTGGTTGAGCATAAACAACATCTGCAAAGTTACAAAGATTTATTTTACAGAAATCGCTTTTTAATGACTACAACAAAAGGCAGGTAGTGACTACAATGAGCGGGTTGGTGACATCACAAACCCCAAAATTTACATAAACCTTGCCCCCGAGAACAAGCAACAAAGGGGGTGAGGCCATGTTTGTTACAGAACAACTCTCAGGACACAGATGGTAACAGGAAAAGAGGTTTATTTAATAACAGCAGAGGTGTGACGATGATGTAGGTAAGTAAACAGAACAGTTAAAACTTGAATGGTGATGGTGATGATGATACTGAAACAGTCTTTATCTTACAGGATGAAGAGATCATGGATAACCGGACACGGCGGGATGCTCAAACACTCAACAACAGGTAGGCAGACACACGAAGACAGTGTAGAACGGAGACGAGGAGAACATGCTGGAGGTACGTAGGAGGTAGGAGCCAGGAGACGATGGAGAAATTAACTTGGAGTAAATGTAGGAGAAACAATGGAGAAGTCTTTTACGTGTGAACGAGACCAGACACTGGAATGAGGTGAGGTGTGTGCTTATGAAGGTTGCTCGATGAGTGTGCTGACGAGTGGCAGGTATGTGTGATCAGAACTCTGGTGAGGGAGTGCGCTGTGATTAGCTGGTGAAGGAGCCTGGCTGATCTGTGACAACGTTGGATTCCAGAAAGCAGGTTATGTGACATATCTAGGTATGTTCAAGGGTAAGTAGACTGATAACCTCAACTTTCAGTTCCAAAAATGGAGGTAACTTTCAGGGTATGTAAGTAGCCATAGCAACTTCGGAGCAGGTTATGTTCCAGGGTTAGTTTAATTAAGAGGTATTGAGATGTGTGTTGTTTAATTAATATAGTTATATTAATGTAACTAAATTTGTTATATAGTTGTATTTAGTATATAAGCATAGTTATACACAATATTATATTATACAATACAAATATACATATTATAATGTTTATTATAATGTTAATATTATAATGTTTTATTCAATTCTAATACATGTATTTATTTAAAATACAAAAGACCTGCTTTTTTTCCTTTTTATAACATGACATTTTCTATACTATAATTTCTATAATAAAATACATATGTGATATATTATTAAATATTTAGCATTAAACAATATAATTCTTATTCTTAGTGAATAAAGATTACTAATTCAAAAAAAAATTTAAAAAATGATTACACAACTATCAAACAGGTGGCGCTGTGCACTAAGTTGGTGATGTAAATCGCCATTAAACAAAAGAAGGAAGTAGAATGGCGTGCTTTTTCTTAGCGTCTGTTTCCATGGTGAATCATCGAGTCGTCGTTCGGTTAAGAATGTCTTGTGTGTTGACTGGGAACATACTCTGGGTAGGCTTACTCTTACTTACTCCCTGATGCGTTTTTGGAACCAGCATACCTCGAGTAAGCAAGGTTTGGGTTAATTAACCGAGAGTTCAGGGTATATGTGACGATAAGTTAACCTTCCTTTCTGGAATACCCCCCTGTTGTAGTAGAGTGTTGTTACCATGCCGTCATTTTACACTGGACTGCTTCACAAACGAGGATCAATTTAACTGGATTTGCACAAAAGATTATCATGACGGCACATGAATCAACTACACAGCAACTACATAAATTTATCCACTAACCATTCAGAACCATTCACACTTCTTCCTGAGTCTCTTCATCAGTGTCCGACTCCGGTTTGAACAAAGTAAAACTAAACACCATTACTGACAATCATCATTTTTGCCGAGTGAGAATCTCCAGCTTTGTTTTTGTTTTGCAACCGAAGCGTGAGCTGATAAAAGCTCCGCCCTCTTCTGGAAAGCGGGCCGGGAGCAGCAGCTCATTTGCATTTAAAGGGACACACAAAAATGGTGTGTTTTTGCTCACACCTAAAAAGGGTCAAATTTGACAAGCTATAATCAATGACCTGCGGGGTATTTTAAGCTGAAACTTCACAGACACATTCTGGGAACACTAGAAACTTATATTACATCTTGTAAAAGGGGCATTATAGGCCCCCATTTTAAACAAGGTCTTTGCAGCTGATCTTCGACGATCCAATTCAACCATACTATTAAGCAAAAATAACTTTAGATAAATATTACATTTGCTTCATTTTTATTTTGGATTTTATTGCTGAAAAGTGCTGAACTTTCTTCTCCTGTGTCCTATTCTTCTGCAGTACAGAATAGCAGCACAGCTAAAAGGTTTGTTTGAGCTGCGGACTCTACTCTATAGCCGTGAATTTGCCTTTCCTTAAGCCTGAGCCTTATTCATTTCACTTTTGGTGTGAAAGGCCCTTTTTCATTTCCCAAAATACAACTTTTCTGTTATTACAAAACAAAAAAGAAAGCCCAGCCCAGATGAGAAAAAGTAACACTTGAGTAACATAACACATTATTCTCCATAAAAAGTAAATAAGTCATGCAATTAGTTACTTTTTTAGGGAGTAACAATACTGTAATGTATTACTTTTAAAAGTAACTTACCCCAAAACTGACTGAAATTTGGAATATACTAATACCTGCCAGGACTAAACACTTTGACTTAAGGCTTTTAATTAGGAGTTTTCTAGCTTTGTGCTGGCAACAGAACTTTTTGATATTTTGGAGATATTTAAAGGAATATTAATTGTATAAAATAATTATATATTCCGCTTAGTTTTCTGAATTACATCTGTGAAATAATCAGTTCTACCGTGGCTGGTTGATTTACATGTCAGTCAGACAGTCTCTTCCTCTTTAAGTGGGCGGTTCTTGACCTGAATAAGCTGCAATGAGGACCAGACTTTACAGTCTAAGATCTGGTTATGTAAAAGTATTGTTATGGAGATTATTATGCAATAGATTTTTTTAATTGTTCATCTAAAAACAGTTGTCCACTTAGATTGTCTATTTTTGTGCATCTCTTCATCAGTCATAAATAAAGACACAATAAAAGAGACAAGAAACATGAACATTTAAAAAGAAAATATAAAGAAAAATATAAAAAGTTCACCCAACAAAAATTCTGTAATTATTTGCTCATGTCCAAGTTGCTTTTTCCCATACGTTGAAAGTGGATAGGGATCAGAAACGGTTTTCACTTTCATTAATGCACTTATCCACATTCATGGAAAACGGCAGTTTGGACATCCTTATAGATGATTCATTCATGTTCCACAGAAGACAGAAAGTCATACGGGTTTGGAAAGAAGGTGAGTAAACAATGACAGAAATGTATTTTATGAGTGAACAATTCCTTTAACATCTATGAACTTTAAATCAAACATTGCCTTAACAATTCACAGTTTTTATCCCCTCATTTTGAGTGATTTTTTTTTATTCTGTCCTCCTGCTGTCGGCAGTAAATCTGCATGTTGAGCGTTTAAAGATTAATGTTTCTCTCTTTCTGCATCTCTCCCTCTTCCTCCCGCCCTCTCTCTCTCCGTCCCTGCATTCTTTCTTCGTTTCAACACCCCGGCAGTACCCTCACGTATGCATATGTAAATGGCTCTGCCTCTGAGCCGGTGGAAGTAATTGTATGCATTTTTAACTGGCCAATCGACTGACAGATAGGCATAGATTGTCTCGTCTAACTCTCTTCCTCTCTCTCTTTCTATCACATTCTCCCTCATGCAAACACACACACACACTCAGTGATTTTTTTTTTATTTTTAGCTCTGTGCCTCCCCCTCCAGATGCACAGGAATCATTATGTGGTGGTGGTCTGCTATAGGGCGATTAGAAGCTAGAAATCACTAGCCCTTTTTCCCCACTAGTGCGATATTCTTAATCGATCTATTTGAGTTCTTTCATGACTTATGAGTTTGCCTGGTTTTGATAAACTTTATTTTAAAATAAAAAAAAGACATGAAGCGATCAGAGAGATTTTTTTTTTTAACAAATTTCTCTTGAATATTAAAACTCTCATCATGTTAGGCCAAAAATTTCTGCAGAGCACAAAGGGAGACATTCTGAAGGCTGTGCCAGTTGCTTTTTTCCATACAATTACGAGACTGGACAGAAACACCAAAAAAGTATCATGAAAGTCCATTCAACTCATGCACTTTTTTTAAATTACAAGTCTAATGAAGCCATATAGGCTTGTGAGAGAAATGGATAAAATTTTACATTGCTAATGACTAAAGATTTTCCTCCAATTACTGCACAAACCATTCAGTCCAGATTTCTGATCCAGATCAACAGTTTAATTGAAAACAATCTCAAACCAAATAATTGTAAAAGTTTGGGGCAACATGAAAGTGATTAAATAATGATAGAATTGGATGAACTATAAAACTTTAAAAGTTTTCTACCACACATAAAATAACTCCATGGGAGCCATAATGCTGTGTCTGCATCCAATTCTGCATTCTAACGGTCAACTGACCTGTCAGTCGGTCACTGAATAAACACTTGGTTTAGGTATTGTTAAAGACTTCATTTATTCAAATGTATTATTAATTTAATAAAAACAATTTACTGATGTATACAATAAATTACATGGTGGAGGAGCTTCTGGAACTTAATTTTCTTTAATGTATGATTTGATAAAACTTGTATTATTGCCTCACAAATTTAGGACTCAAGATTAGGATTCTGCATTTGGTTGCATCTCTGCCTAACAATGTTAGCCTACTATTATAAAGTACTATGAATGTTAATATAATATGGCTTTTTTATGGGGTTATTAAGTAGACCAACTCGCTAGTAGTAGTCTTTTGGAGTGATCCAGGACATTCACACTGTGTGGTTAAGAAACTTGTGCCATTACTTTGAGTAATGTGGACCCTGAATGAAAATTAATAGCATAGCAATGAGCTAACACTGTTCATGGCACACCAAATCTCGAACCAATCAAATGGTTTGGTGCTTCTCAGTCATAAACTCTCTAGAAATTTTGAGCCGTTTAGTTTTCCACTGCCATAGAATCAGTCTATCGGTCTCTAACTATCAGTAGATGAATTTGATTGAGCAGATAATGAATGTAATAGATTAACAATGGCACAATTTTCTGTTCTTTCAATGCTGTTGTAATTTTTAGTTTTGTGGCGGTTTTAGCTGTGGCACAAACAATGTCAACTTCCATGACAACAGAAGACATGTTGTAACGCTCATGTATGTAATTATTGTTTTCCAGTTTCTTTGTCAATTGAACAGCTTTTTGTGGAAGACAACTGCATTCAGAAGAATTCTTCTGATTATAGGGATGGATATGATATAAAAGCCAGATTAGAAAACTTTGGTAACTTCCTAAACCTAACTTTGAGAAAGTCACTGACCAACGAGGTATCAAATATGTTACTGAATGAGGTATCAGATCAATTCTTTTTCTTTTTTTAAGAGAATTAAAAACACTTTTCTGCTGGAAGATGTTCACTGGAAAAAAGTGACAGGACCAGTTTCTGTTTTGGAGGATATGCAGGAGAAGTCAAAGATGATTCCACTCAGACAATCAAAACCACTTCATGTTCCAGTGCACTGTCATGGCTGACGTTGCTTTAGGACATTTTCTGATAATCTCTCCTGTTCTGCCCTCTTTCTCTTTTTATAACTCATTCTCTATCTTCTGAACCTGAACAAACTTGAACAAAGTTATGAGAGCCTGGCTTATGTACATAAAATGACTGTTTCAGAAAGACCATCACATAGCACTACTGGCTCCCCGGTGTCATTTTCTGCCATTTCTATAAAACAACCATGTTCATATTTGAAACGCTGTACATAGAGCTTACAGATATAGCTAAACATTTGTCCACAGAAATCGAATTGAGGTTAACATTTACATTTACATTATTCATTCATTCATTATCCAAAGCGAGAATAAAATTTTTATTCTTTTATTACAAGTGAGGAATACAACAAGTAAAAACAATGCTTTATTGAGATTTTAAAAAAAGGGGGGGGGGGGGGGGTTTCACCTGGAATTATTAGAACAATTTGTTGTTGCACTTCAATTAACGGCCTGCTGGTTGCAGCAATTCTAGACTATTTATCAGGGTAATTTCACAGAGAATTGCTCACTATTCTAACTTGCACAAAATAATTTGTACACAGCATATAGAATGCCATCTGTTTGACATTGCTTCACAGACACTGATAGAAACATTTAGAAATAAAATCGAAAATGGTGTTGGCTGTAGGCCAAATGTAATTATAATGTAATCTGTACACATCCCAGAGGAAGTGCACATTGTAAGTCTAATTTGCAGAAAATGATTTGGACAAGTTACACATGTTGTGTGGGCAATTGTGGTTCTCAGTGACTAAAGTTCATCACATCAACTAGCTAGTCTGGTTATCGGGTATCAGACATTCTTAATGAAACACTATTTAGTACTCGATATATGACTGCTAATCCACTCAGATGCCTTAAACAGCTGTTCCCAGGTGTGCCTAAAGCTTTTGGTGTAAATTCATATTCTCACTCCACAATACATGTATATGCTATAATGCAAGACATACACACACATCGTATGTATGTATGTATGTACATACATACATAAACGTGTAGTTCAGAATTGGCTCCTTTTAATTCATGAGATGGAATTGGAATTTGAACTGAAAATACAGGAAGTGGAATTTGCTGAATTCAAAGTCTAATAGTATTCCATATTGGTTCATAAAATGAAAATAAATTCATGAAATATAAAGAAGTCCATATATATGAAGCACAAATTTCTATGTGACATTTCAAAAACAAATCTATCTGCCCGTCTGTAAGGACTATAAAATCTACAAAATATCCTACTTCCTCAAATTCATATTGCAATGCTGCTATGCAACCGACACTTCGACGCTTCAAAAAGTTCATAAAGAGATCATAAAACTAATCCATATGAATTGAGTAGTTTAGACCAAATTTTCGGAAGAGACTTGATCGCTTTATATGGTAAACAGATTTAATTTTGGCTTTTATTCACATATATTCATCAACGCACATCATTTGTGGTAAACATATTCGCTCAAAGTGAAAACCAATGAGATTCATTCTCATGTTTTACGCAGGTTTGGTTGAGCTTCTGTTTATGTTCGCTGATTCCTTTTAATGTGAATAAAAAGCCTAAATTAAATCTGTTCATCATATAAAGCAATTGAGTCTCTTCAGAAGATTTGGACTAACCCACTCGATTCATGTGGATTAGTTTTACGATCCCTTTATGAACTTTTTGAAGCATCGAAATGGTAATTGCGTAGCTGTCAACGGAGGAACAGAAAGCTCTCAGATTTCCTCAAAAAGATCATCATTTGTGTTCTGAAGATTTACGGTGTGGAATGACATGAGGGTGAGTAATTAATGACAGTTTTAATTTTTCGGTGAACTATCCCTTTAACATATATCTTTATTGCAGCAATGGTTGGAAAATTACCTTAAATCTACATGTTTCTAAATCATACACAAAAGTATTTCAATTCAGAGAGGATTCACACAAACACTGCCACTAAACCTGTGTAAATCAAGCAGATACTCCTCTTTCTCCTCATGTCGACACAACCATGCAGCACTGCTGTGGAGCATTTTCTGTGCCGCAGCAATGTACAGGCACCAGCGACACACAAGGTGTCATCACGACCACAAATCACTTCCTTGTGAGTGTTTCTTCCACCAACGTGCACCCCCCTCCCCCCGCCCCAAACTCTTTTTCTCTTCTTCTTCCTCTCCCTTTCTTTTTCCTCTCTCCAGCGCGCCATATAGGTTGGAGTTAGTATATATCTCAATTAGAGAGCTGGGGTTGGAGTTGGAGAGGGGGAGGGCTTGTGTCCAGGCTGACTCCTCCCCCCCGGTGCCCCACACCAGCCCACTTAAAGTGGAAGCAGCAGCGCAGTGCCGTCTGGACCCCTGTCAGTCAAAAGCCCTGCGGCCCTTTATGCAAATCAGTCTGTCTGTGGTGGACCAGTAGGGGAGGGGGAAACATGTCTAGATTTGTTTGTCATCCGTTATGCCCTCCCCTTCAATTCTTCCACTTCATTTTCTCTCTCTCTCACATACACATACTCTCCTACATTCCGTCTTTCCCTCTTCTTCACCTTCCCTCATGGTATGCCTTGACACTTTTATTCCTCCTTTTTCTCTACTTCTCTCTCAGGTCCCATAACCTGTCCACTTCTACAGCCTTGAAATGAGAAATTGCGACATAGCTGTGAAACTGGGAACCAGTGAGGTGAAGCATGCAATGCTACTGGGCTCTTGAAACTGGGTCGCATAAAAAGGGAGCCTAGACGTGTGTCTGTGTGTGCGAATGTCTGTGCACATGCTGAAACATCGAAATTGAGTGATTTAAACTAGGTTGCAGATTGAACTTGATTGTACAGAAGATATTAATACATACTTCAGTTAAAGGGGTTGCAATTCATTCACAAAAACAGGGACATAAATACGGTATGTCTTTCAGCAAACGTGGTCTTATATGGGTCGACTTTACAATTGATAACACACCTAGTTTTGGAGTTCTTTGAAAAAGCAGACAGACTATTTAAAAATCCCTCTAGGAGGATCACCATATTTCCTCCACCCCCTTCCCAAAAATATCCCCACTTTCAAGACTATCAGAAAAGCGTCAGATTTGAGAAAACAAGATATCTCAGTGCATCCCTTTGGAATACCCCGTTGTGAAATTGCTTGAGATATCAAACTAAGACAGACAACTGAGACAAGAGCTGCACTGATCTTTAAAACTGGTGACCAAACATCACCAGTCACCAAAAAGCAGTGTCTTCATCTGAATAAATAGAAAAACCAGGCAAGATTTAAACTAAATAAACACACAAATTCTTCACGAGTTCTGTCAAATCCTCTGCTTGTCTAATCCAAATGAGCATCTTCAAAAAGTAATCTTAAGACTAATGTCCGTCAAGCTATGACAGTATTATCTTTGGATGTTGCCAGAGTAAAGTACAGTACAAAAATTAACTAAAGTAGACAGATGCTAGATGTTGTTATTCATTGACACGATCCAGATGTCATATTACATATTTTGCTATATTTTAAAAAGATACATAACTGCAAAATCTTTTCTCAATTTACTCAAGAGTCAATATGGAAAATAAAAATACCCTTCTAAGTTATTTTGAGGTGTACACGATTGCAGATTTATTCGGTTGCATAGTGGCTGCTTCATCCTTTTTTGTTTACATATTGTAAAGTTCAATACACAAGGGTTAATATGCACAGCAAAAAAACTCGCTCCAACGACATGCCAAAACTAGATCTGAAAAAGGGTGTGTGTGTGTTTGATAGTAACAGTACTCACCTGTGGAGACCTGTCGTCTTTCTCTTTTCTTGTCTGAAGACATGCATGTGAGAACAGCACTTTTAAGGCAAATGGCTTGTTTCCACACTTCTGAAAGACCACATAATCATAACTGTTAATCATAACTCATAGGACAAACTCTCCAAGAGTAACAAAGTAATATTTTATGAATAAGTTACGTCCTAAAAATCCTCTCTTCACAGCAAAATACAGTTGCTAGTACTGTTTAAAGAGACATTCATGTGTACTTGTGTTTTAAAAGTGGGTTGAATAAGAACGCAAGAACGAGACAACTTTCAAAACTTATTTTAACGTAAAAGCTAGGATAGGAAAATCTTGTAGAGCATTAAATAAGCAATAGTAAACTAGCTCTTAAAGCATAATATCCCACCCTCCCTTCTCCAAAACGCATGAACACGAGAGACTGTTAAATTACCTCATGTCTCATAGAACATTACATTACTATTATAATGAACGTAAACAACTTTCAGAGCTCTTACTTGTACCACCTGACTGCTGCAGATTCATTTCTGCGTTGATATTGACAAAAATCGCAAAAATCCGAGTCTGAGGACGAGAACAGCTCTGTATAGAATGTCACGGGTTGCAATTGTGTAACTTAAGTCTATGACATGGCGTAAACACGGCATTAGCTCGTTGTTTTGGTTTAAGAGGAACTGTAAAATGTGGCTGCTGTTTGTTTCCGGCACCTGGTGACTGTGTACTCTGCTAGCTGTGTCCTCCGGAGGTCGCATTTGAAGGCTGCATACCTACACGTCATCAAGGATGTCTTATTTTCGAAAAGTAACCTTAGTAAATTGACTGTTATTCCTCAGGAAATGCAAAATACAGTAATTTCTTTATTACTTTAAAATCTAACCATTACTTTTCTTTAATGAGACGAAATAATTCGCAGGGAGTTTGATTGACAGGCGATCTAACCAATCATAACGCCGGATCCGTAGTTTAGTCGACAAAGCAGTCAGGAGATAATTTAGTAGATTGACATAGATGGACTCGAACTTTGAAAATTGTACTGACATCTTTCCGCGGTTGAAACAACGTTCCTTCTAATGTTCATTCCTGTTTATTTGATGCTATAATTTGACTTTTAGGAAGAGATGATCGGTTTATGAGCAGCTTGAACTGAGTCGATACAACGATCTGTCACGACACATTAAAGAGCCACAAAACGGTTTTCTTGTTTAAATTTATTTAAAAATTTAAAAAACTTGAGAGTTTGTTTCATATTAAAAGTAACCTGCTTTGTCTTATCTGTCGATGCCATATCAGTGTCCTCCTTGCTTCGCGTTGTATTTTTCACTGCGTATGGCGTGAGAGCGGCCTGGCTGGTCGGCCGTAGCAACAGAGGGGGCGGGTCTTTTGCTAAGGGTCAACCACTGGAAGTTGTCAAGCTGAGGAACGCGAACAAAATGCTGAAAATGTCATTAATTTAATTCTACCCCACATTAAAAATTACATTAAACCAGAGCACGTAATTCTAACGGGCAAAATGTCGTAAATACTTGACATCCAATCTTTTGCGGTCAAAAGTGACTGCATGCAAATATGTTGCGTGAATAGTGAGCAAATCGCGCCATATTACTGCCATTCTCGACCATGTACCTTTGTAAAAGTTGGGTTTTAGCACTTAGTAGTATAAAGAGCAAATAGCCAATAAATATAGGCTGTGCATTTAGATTGATTTCAGGCACAAACTCTCTTCGATACAAAAACCCTGAGTTCTTGTTTTAAATGTTAATAATATGAGCAAGAATGCAATTTTTCCCCCAAATATCCACACGATTGCAAATGTGACATTGATTTTATATAACCGTTCAAAAAAATTAATATTAAGTGATAAACATGTTTTCAGTGTTGTTTGCCCGAAACTGCAATCAGGCAGTGTCGTGAATCGAATGAATTTAATGAGTCATTTATAAATGCAGCCACTTGCTTCGTTACTGAATGAATGAATAAAGGAATCGATGACTCACTCACTAAGAGTTTAGTTTAATATTTAAAAGTGTTATTTCGTTATTTACCATCATTGCATATTTCTCTATTGATTTTTAATTTTTTTTTTTATATATAAAGGTAAAAAATACACTGGAAAATAAATTTAAGGGGCAACTAATTGTCCCTTAATGGAAAAGGTATTACTGCAATTTAAGGGTAAGAGAGGGGGTACTCCACTCTAAAAAGTTTGAGAACCACTGTACAAGATGACAAGCCTGCAACCATTTGCCAAAAAAGCGTAACGGCTAATGCTAAGGCTGCAGTTGAGGTAAAGACTGTCAGTATGCAGGAAAGATGACCAGAGGTCATTACGCGATAGGCTGAGAGGTGCCACATGTGATTAAGTTAGCCGTTACGGTTTCTCCAATGTTAAAAGATAAAGACCCTCTTGTCTCCCTATTATAATACAATCTCTGGCGGAGTATGTTGACAGGCAGTTAGGACAGTATGAACATTTTTTTGTCCTGAGACTTCCAAAGAAGACATATGTACACTTTATAACAATAAGTGTTTATAAAAAATTGCATACTTTTATCATGGAGTCTTAAAACGCAGCGCTCATGTGCGAGACTCTGAAAAAGCAACAAGATACGGCACAACTTTCAAAGGTTTCCATATTGACTAGTACGTTTACACAGTTAAGTTGTAAAACACAACAGTTAAAGATACACTATGTAACTAAAGCAGTGTGCATTTTGCTCAAGAACATTGTTTTGGTTGTGGTTCGGCTCTGTGCGAATGAATATGGCTCTTTCTGAGAGAGATTATCCTACTGCTCATAAAACATTCACTACTAAGGCATAAGAGATAGCCAGTTTGGATCTCAAGCTGACTAGCTGAAGATGTTACAGTAGCTATACCCATTAATAGACAAGGTACTTCATTGAATATAAATTCCAGCACAGCTCTACAACAACCATAATGAAATGACCCTTCACAATACACAATGGTTTACAATGAATTCTGTTGGAGAGTTACACATAAAAATTTATGTTCAATAAAATACTTACCTGTTGAGTAATAAAAACACTATCTCTGCATCATATTTATAACATTTCAAATCCCTCAGTTCTCGCCATCTCCGAAAGGCCTAGCCAATGTTGATTCTCGTTTTATTACAAACTCTTTTGCTTTGTCTTTTTCCCAGCTGATTCTCCTCTATTCGCCGTTTGAGGTGATTCCCCAGAGGTTCGAGATTCTCACTCATTGTGCACTCCCACATCGTACACCAGTCAAAGAAGCCGGAGTAACTTCTCTTTTCACGAATATGACGAGACACGCATGGGTGAGTGAGGTACGCAATTCCCCACGTAAACCATCCCGCCCTGTCTACAATATAAACCCTTAGAATAGGCTTAAAATAGTAAATCAGGGTAAAAACATGTTTTAAAAGAAGGATTGATGATGTATTGACTCATTATTTAATTGTTAATTGTGAACAAATATGTTACATAGTGTACATTTTTAGTAGCATAAAATAAGTCACACAGTGAGAGAATCATTCTGGTGTGTGTTAGGTCTTTTAGTTTTGGAAACTTACAGAGACGCGTGTCATCCCTAGATTTCAGATCTAGTCTTTCACTGGAGCTTTTCCCCTCAGTTTCGTGGTCCAATTGCCACATTTCTAACTCAGTAAAATGCAGTCAAGTCACTTTCCTTTAATCAAGATTTGACAGATGAACTCGTGCCATTGTTATGGAGGTCGCCATCTTTGATAGTCACAGTCACTGTGGTTACTGCTAATTTTGGCACTGACATTTGTTTGTAATTATTTAGAAATTTGTGTTAGAATATTATGAAATTGGTGTAGAAATGTAATGAAAATGTAAACAAAGTCAGCAAATTTTAATAACATGGTTACATTAATATCGTGGCTACATGTTGTGTGCTTTTTTTGTTTTTTGCTAAATTATTTAATTTAGATTAGTTAATATTTTAACCAATATCAACCAAGCAAGAGTGTTGTTTTACTGAATATTAGCACAGCTGTAATTTGGCCATGGACATAAGGAGCTTAAGGTACTATGGTGCTTATTATTTTATATTTATTATTATGAAAAAAATCAACAGAAATTGACAATTAGTACATGCATTTGGCTGGAGGATCAAGTAGCCTGCATTAATACTCTTTACGAACTGATTTTATTTTTCAAGCAGTGAAATTGTTTTAAATCTCGCATGGTTCTTTATTTTCTTCTCTTTTAAATAATATTTCTAAGTGTGTAGATTGGTGCATAAGACCAGCAGAACAGTCACACACTGCTTTCTCACAAACAGCACTACCCCCACCTCCACCCGCCGTAGCCATGGAAATGCTACCCAATCCAGAGCCTCAGAAATGTAGGGAGGGCGGAAATGGCTCTGAGCCCTCCTTCCACCTCTCACTTATGGCATGATTCAAATGAGGTAGTTTTACTTGCATACATATCAACCTTGTCACTGTTCTCACCCTTTCTATCTCATTCACAGACACATTCACAAAAACACTGTGGAAAAACATTTAAGTTTTTTTAAGTATTAATGACTGTTCAGCTCTTGGAAGTTGCACTCTAGTTGGTGCGCATGTGGTAAAGACTATTAATCTTGAATTATTTCCATCTAGGATCTAGGGCACTTCTTGCAGCCTCTGTAATATCTAGAACTATAGAACTTTTCTTTCTCTCACCAGACTACACTCTGCAGTAACCATAGCATTTAGCAACTACCAAGGCTTCTAGTATGAACAGGTGGCCATAGGTGAAGTGTGAAATATCTTTAGTGTTAAAATAATAACTCATTTAGTACTGTCTCGAATAATCTATTTCATACAACAGATGTTTACATACAAAAAACAAAATACTAACTGAATTTATAAAAATGACCCCGTTCAAAAGTTTACATACCCTTGAATCTTAATACTATCTATTTTTACCTGGATGATACACAACATTTTTTTAAATTTATTTGTGATAGTTGTTCATGAATCCCTTGTTTGTTCTGAGCAGTAAAACTTTCCACTGTTCTTCAGGGGAAAAAATCCAGGTCCTGCACATTCTTTGGTTTTCCATCATCTTTGAAACCCTTTCCAACAACGACTGTATGATTTTGAGATCCATCTTTTCACACTGAGGACTAATGAGGGAGTCATACCTAGCTATTATATGAGATGAAAACCTTCACTGACGCTCAAGAAGGAAACACGATGCATTAAGAGCCTCGTGTCGCTGCAAACCCATAAGACTTTTGTTTATCTTCGAAACACAAATGAAGTTCTTTTTGATGAAATCTGAGAGCTTTCTGTCCCTCCAGACAGACGCTTTGACGCCTAAAAAAA
The DNA here is from genome assembly GCA_037194245.1 of Opsariichthys bidens. NCBI lineage: Eukaryota > Metazoa > Chordata > Actinopteri > Cypriniformes > Xenocyprididae > Opsariichthys > Opsariichthys bidens. The sequence continues at coordinate 18,889,667 of CM074283.1, forward strand.
GTTTATGAAGAGATCATAAAACTAATCCATATGAATTGAGCGGTTTAGTCTAAATTTTTTAAAGAGAGACTTGATTGCTTTTTATGATGAATCGATTGTGGAAGCTCAACCATGCTGCGAAACACACGAGACTAAACCTCATTGGTTCTTGCTGAAGCTCAAATGTGCTGTTTAACACACGAGAATGAACCTCATTGATTCACATGTCAAGCAAATATGCTTGAACTTCTGTTTACCACAACTGATGTGCGTTGATGAATGTTTATATGTGAATAAAAGCCTGAATTAAATCTGTTCAATGATGTTAAAGTGATCAAGTCGCTTCAAAAAATTTGGACTAAACCGCTGAATTCATATAGATTCGTTTTATGATCTCATCATGAACTTTTTGAAGCATCAAGTGTCAGTTGCATAGCTGTCAATGGAGGCACAGAAAGCTTTCAGATTTCACAAAAAGAGGACACTTCATTGGTGTGACATGAGGGTGAGTAATTAATGCTAGAATTTTCATTTTTAGGTGAACTATCCCTTTAAAGCATCATGTTTACTTCAGAAAGAATTATTTGATGAATAAAAAGTTATGTGGAGACATACACTTAAAGATGTGAAAGAATTCACACACAGTGAAAATCTTACTGACCCCAAATCTTTATCCTGGGTTACACTATTTTAAGGTGATGTAGTTATGTTGTACTAATAGTAATATTAATTAACGACATACACTTACTAGTTATGGTTAGGGTTTGGTTTAAGGTTAATTACTTGTGATTATGCATAATTAACTGTTAATACTACAGTAAGTACATGTAGTAACTCCGTCACCATAAAATAGTGTTACCTAATCCTGCTTCATCACCATTGTCCCTCAAGTAAGTGTGCGACTATATTGTACATTAAGTCCGTTAGATAAACAGCATCTAAAGCTGAAGTATAATACTTGTCAATTAAACACACTTATTGCTGGTTACCCAATGGTGTCTGATTTTGTTTTCATTGTTGAAGGCAGTGTTGCAAGTAGCCAGAGGCCTACAGCAGTCAGAGAGTGAGACTGCCAGAGGGGCCCCCAGGACCTAAAGCTCCTTAGACCCCACATTGGGACCCAGCCTTCATGCCTTGTAAACAGAATTGCAATTTCTTTCCATCTCCTGCCTAACACATTCTGCTACACCAAATATAGCCGCCTATTTCCAGCTCCCCAGCTCTAACGCGTATCCTCCCCCTCAGCTGTCTTGCAAAGGGGGCATCTAATCTGCTTTCTTCTTCACCACTCGCTTGCATTGTAAACCGATCCAAGAAAATATGAAGGCAGAGGGTGGAAGGTGCAAGGATGAGAGAAATAAGAGCGATAGATGGTATAAAAAAAGAGAGTGAAAAGATAGAGAGTGAGGCCGAAAGAGAACGGGGGAGAGAAGAAGATGACCTAATTACAATTGCCCACAGTGTGAACCATCTCCCTTTGAAGAATATGAAAATTGCAAAGAGACAAGGAAAGCCAGACTAGCCATGATGTGTGAAACACAGCAGAAGAGGAGAGCAGACTGAGCGTGCCTTGCTTTTGAAATCCTTATCACACATTTACATCTACGTTTCAGACAAGTGCACCAGAGAAAATATTCTTGGTTGTTCCAATGATGTTTCATTCAAAAGGTATAGCTGTCTCCTAAAAGCTTGAAAAGTCGTGATAACTCTGATGTAAATGCTCTATATTGTTTTGTGTTGTTCTTTTGAAGAAATTACTACCTTGTTGCATAGACAGATCAAATGCATACTTGTCAAAATTCATGTTTTGTTTGGATGAGAGGTTTGAAAATGAACGGTGATTCATATGATTGCTGTACTACACAGCTCCCCTCAGGTCACCAAGCAGTTGATGCTGTTTTGAGAACTGAGAATCTGTCCCTATGATTTTATAATCTGTACTTTCAATTTATAAAATGCACACATCACAGATGTGTAAACCATTGCCAAAATTTTAACAATTCGTACCAAGATTTTATTCTGTTATATTGTTACTGAAATATTCTTAGATTGAAATTGTGAGTGCTGATTGCTGATAATACAGATTACAAATCATGCACTCAAATGTTCTCAAACATGTAGTCCTTAGTGGCCTGATGGAGGTCTTTGTAATGTATATGATCAAATCCTGTGATATTGCCATCACTCCACCAGACCAAATATGTAGACTGTATCTTCCACACAGGATCGCTACAGAAATACTTTAAGATACAAGCTCATAAAGTACATGCATGCTTTGATATATTATTTAGACAGATTTTCTAGAGTAGGCGAGAATTTGAGGTGAGAGAATGTGAATGAAAAAATACAAATTTTTACTTATAAGAAATTCATCTCATTTATCTGTTTTTCTACCTCTTTGACCTAATTAGCAGCAAATTCTCCACAACATGTTAATGTTAATTATCACTTTCCAATGATTCATAAAACTAATTAGCTACACCTTTGAGTAAGAGATGTGAATTTAGTCCAAGCCCTCGCCTTCCTCTCAGAATAAGAATGAGTCATTTGAAACAGTGTTTTGTCTTTTGCTACTGTTGGGGAATCAGGATTCAAACTGAATGCAACATTAACAAAGCCACATGGTAAGGAAAATAAAGCAGCACAGAAAGGGAAATTCATATTTGAATTGGATTTAAGGGCTCCACATAATTATGGACACATGAAGAAATGTTCAACAAATGTATACTTCTCAAAAGCATGAGAAGGTAATATTGTGTAGGGGAACAGATATGATGAATGATGACCCAGAGTTAGAGTTTAAAAAAATAAATTGAAGAAAATCTTACTCAAGAATAGTTTGCAGTTTCATCAGCAGAAGCCAACTTCAAGTCTCACAAGGAGTTCGTAAGCCGCTATGCGTACGTTCACATTTTCATGGCAATTATACTGTAACAGAGTCCAATAACTACGTCATTACTTAAGGTTAACAGATTCTGATTGGCTAAGAAAAACAGACAAAATTAGTAATTTTCCACGCATGAACTGATAGACAGATGTTTATCTCCATCCATCAGGATTATGACGCTCAGACCCTGGATTTAGGCACAGGATGTCCTTCAAGATCATGACAAGGCGTCTGCAGGTCTCAAGCAGAATGCCAGTTTTCCACTAGTACCCATAAAGGACCTGCACAGAACACTTGGGACACATACAAAGATACACATGATTCACAGCTTCTTCAAGAATGAAGTTAGCCCAGTCTTTAACTACAAACAGGAAAATTTCTCAAAACATACTGATAAGTTGTACCTCTCTCAGTGAGAGGTACAGACAATATTCATTATTATTCTCTAGTGTTTGAAGATGAAAAGGAAAATAAATGCTTTAACATAAGTTGAAGTCATTCAAATAATTTAATATTTAGACAGATAAATGTTGATTATAAATCACTGAAAATATATACAGGTGCATCTCAATAAATTAGAATGTTGTGGAAAAGTTCATTAATTTCACTAATTCAACTCAATTCAAATTCAATGCACACAGACTAAAGTAGTTTGTCTATGGTTCTTTTAATTATGATAATTTTAGCTCACATTTAACAAAAACCCACCAATTTACTATCTCAACAAATTAGAATACTTCATAAGACCAATAAAAAAACATTTTTAGTGAATTATTGGCCTTCTGGAAAGTATGTTCATTTACTGTAAATGTACTCAATGCTTGGTAGGGTTCCTTTTGCGTTAATTACTGCCTCTATTCAGCGTGGCGTGGAGGTGATCAGTTTGTGGCACTGCTGAGGTGGTTTGGAAGCCCAGGTTTATTTGACAGTGGCCTTCAGCTCATCTGTATTTTTTGGTCTTGTTTCTCATTTTCCTCTTGACAACAGCCCATAGATTCTCCATGGGGTTCAGGTCTGGTGAGTTTGCTGGCCAGTCAAGCACACCAACACCATGGTCATTTAACTAACTTTTGGTGCTTTTGGCAATGTGGGCAGGTGACAAATCCTGCTGGAAAATGAAATCAGCATTTTCAAAAAGCTGGTCAGCAGAAGGAAGCATGAAGTGCTCCGAATGTTCTTGGTAAACGGGTGCAGTGACCTTGGCTTTAAAAAAAAAACAATGGACCAACACCAGCAGATGACATTGCACCACAAATCATCACAGACTGTGGAAACTTAACACTGGACTTCAAGCAACTTCTCCACCCTTCCTCCAGACTCTAGGACCTTGGTTTCCAAATGAAATACAAAACTTGCTCTCATCTGAAAAGAGGACTTTGGACCACTGGGCAACAGTCCAGTTCTTCTTCTCCTTAGCCCAGGTAAGACACCTCTGACGTTGTCTGTGGTTCAGGAGTGGCTTAAGAAGAGGAATACAACAACTGTAACTAAATTACTTGACACATCTGTGTGTGGTGGCTCTTGATGCCTTGACCCCAGCCTCAGTCCATTCCTTGTGATGTTCACTCAAATTCTTGAATCGATTTTGCTTTACAATCCATAAAGCTGCGATTCTCTGGGTTGGTCGTGCATCTTTTTCTTCGACACTTTTTCCTTCCACTCAACTTTCTGTCAAGCTTCTTTGGTAATGAATGTTTATGGCTTACCCTCCTTATGAAGGGTGTCAATGATGTCTTCTGGAGAACTGTCTGATCAGCAGTCTTCCCCATGATTGTGTAGCCTAGTGAACCAAACTTAGAGACCATTTTGAAGGATCAGGAAACCTTCGCAGGTGTTTTGAGTTGATTAGCTGATTGGCTTGTCACCATATTCTAATTTGTTGGGATAGTGAATTGGTAGGTTTTTCTTAAATGTGAGCCAAAATCATCACAATTAAAAGGACCAAAGACTTCAACTACTTCAAGCTATGAGCATTGAATTTATTTAATGCACAAGTTTCACAATTTGAGTTGAATTACTGAAATAAATAAACTTTTCCACGACATTCTAATTTATTGAGATGCACATGTATATTGAAGTGGCAGTGGATTCCAGAATCCAACCCTTCAATTGCATATACACTACCAATCTTAAAGTTTGGGGTCGGTAAGATTTTTTAAATGTTTTTGAAAGAAGCCTCTTATGCTCACCAAGGCTGCACTGATCAAAAATACAGAAAAAATGTTAACATTGTGAAATATATTTTTGTGGAAATCATACTTTTTCCAGATTTATTGATGAATAGAAGTTCAGAAGAACAGCATTTATTTTGAAAATCTCTTGTAATATGTCGTTAATGTCACTTTTGATCAGTTTAATCCTTGGTTAATAGTAGTAATAATGGTAACACTTTACAATAAGGTTCATAACGTAGCATTAGTTAACAACATTAGTTAACATGAACTAATAATGAACTACACTTATACAGCATTAATCTTTGTTAATGTTAATTTCAACATTTACTAATACATTATTAAAATCTTGTTAACATTAGTTAATGCTCTGTGAACTAACAGGAACAAACAATGAACAACTGTATTTTTATTAACTAACACTAAAGATTAGTAAGTAAGAAATGTATTGCTCATGGTTAGTTCATCTTTGTTAATACATTAACAAATGTTTAATTAATGAACCTTACTGTAAATGTGTTACCGTAATAATTTCTTTAAAAAAAAATACTGACCCCAAACTTTCGAACAGTATGTATTTTAGAATTCATGTCAAATTGCAATCCTTCCTCATAGCCATAGTGTCGCATGTATGTTCTGTTTAGTTCACTTTGTCTCGACTGCATTAGTTCTCATTTGTTGCCATGGTATCTGATTAGTTAATCTTTGTCCAGCTGCTCCTGTTTAGTTCCCTCATCTACTATGTGTGTTTATACTCCCTGTTCTGTTCAGTCCCTTGTTGGCTCTCGTATGTATTGCGTGTTGATGTGGTTATCGTCATCTGAGTGTGTTACTTGATTAAACTGTTTATTTTCACCTGTTCCTTCGTCGTGCGCCTTTATCAACCACATAGCATTACACACAGACTGTTATTACGTTATGAGCTGTATTACTGCTCAACTTTTAACCAGGCAGACTAATGATTTGTGTGCCTCAGCGGACAGTGCTATTTATTATTCATTGTGTTGCTTTTTGTTCTAAGAAATTAGACCTTAGTAGATAATTAAACTTTGTGTAAAATATGTCACCATGCCCTGCATTTTAAAATCATTTAAATTATGATTTAAAACAACTATGAATCAAGATGTTCAACCTGGCATACATCAACTTTAGCATTCCTCACACAACAACGGTAAAACATTATCACCACGACACATTACAGAAAAGGAACAATGACAACACTGCAAACAATGCAGCATACAAAGTAAAAATAGAGGCGATTTGCATGATTTAGTCATGCTGTGGTGCATGCTGGTCCAGCAGTGAGGTACGAGGTACAAAGGTAATAATGAATTTAGAAAACATCCTCAAAAAACTTGAAAACCTTAATACACATATACAGTATTTCTCATCCTCATCTCTGTACCTCACCCTACATTGCATAACTCCATGTGCCATCTGACTTTCAGCACTATATACATAGACACGACAAGTTATAATCACCCACTAAAGAATTCCCAATTGCAGCAGTTTAGTGTGTCTACAATAATGTATACATGACATGTTCCTCTTGACCCAGCCAATCTTCAGTCCTCATATACAGAGATCACCTTGTTAGTCTTCCTAAGATTCCTGAGAGGTAAAGCTTTTAACACAACATTTAAAACGGCTTTTTGATATTTAAATGTAGGTCAGTGTACTAAATAGATTCTATAGAGGAAATCTCTAAGGGCGTTTCCCACCGATTCCTGCACATTCGCTGTTCATTTTCTTTTTCTGTGTAGACTGGCCCACATTTTAATGGAAAAATGATCAGATTGATTGCCGTTCTCTGTGCCATTCAAGGCACGGAGATGCAGATAAAAACAACGTAGTATTATAATGTTGATTCATCCCAACTAGACAGGTCTGGGAGGAGGCGAAATGAAATATTTAATGTGTTCTCTTCAACTTGACTGCATCTGTGCTGAGAGGCTGAAAATATCCAACTGGCTTATGTAAGAGCCTGTAGCAACTGTAAGGAGGGAGAAGAATGGAGAGATAGAGGATGACAGAGAGAGAACGAGGGAGGGAGGGAGAGAGAGAGAGAGCATCCCCGCTCTGCAACAGCAGTCTTATCAGGTTAACGCCTCCCGTTCTATTTCCTGCTCTCTCGCTACCGCTGGAGATTCACGGGTGATTCGTGCCCAGCTGGACGATCTGTCCCTTCAGCCAAAGGCAGAGGAAAAGAACAAATAAAAGACGGAAATCCTTATATGGCAGAACTAGTAAACAAGATATGTTTTAGGTCCATGCAGCATATAGCCCCAGAGTTATTACTGACAAAGTTTTTTTTTTTCAATGATAAAACAGACAAAATATGAAAAATGTGCATCATGATGATAATGAATAGATTTAAATTGAAACATACTGATGATGAATATATGACGAGAAAAAAGCACCACAGGATATTAATAATGCAATGTTTTCGAAGAGGAAAAATAGAGAAAAAATATGAATTTTGGACAAAGAAAAACTAAAGCGTACTCATTTACTCATAATGGTTTTTCAAAAAAAGAAGGTTTTTCACAAGTTTAAAAGTTTGGGATCAGTAAGATTTTTTTTAAATAAATTAAGCAATTATTTTTATTCAGCAAGGATGCATGAATTTTTTGCCTATTTTTGCAAATTGGGAAAAATGACAGTAAAGACTTTGACATTGTTACAAAAAAATTCTATTTTAAATAAATGTTTTTCTTTTGAATTTTCTATTTAACCAAAAAAAATCTTGAAATAATGGATCATGTTGTTCACAAAAAAAAACATTTTCAACATTGATAATAATAAGAAATGTTTCATGAGCATTAAATCAGCATATTAGAATAATTTCTGAAGGATTGTGTGGAAATGAAGACTGGAGTAATGATGCTGAAAATTAAGTTGCCATCACAGAAATAAATATATTTTTAAAAAATACTATAATAGAAAGCAGTTGTGCAATAATAGTATAGTTTTTGACTATTAGTCTATTAGAAAATAAGAAACTTCTTCTAAAAAACATTAAAAAAAAATTCTTACTGACCCCAAACTTTTGAAAAGTAGTGCAAATAGTGATTAAATGTAAAGTACATTTTCATCAAAAGACAAAAAGTGTAAAAAATGAACAGCGCCCATGGGCTGGTCTGGTACCGGCCTAATCTACAAAGTCCCATACTTATATATAACAGAAGAAAGATCAGACGTGTATTTAGATCAGAAGCTCATCCATGCCTCATTTCACAAGCTACTAAAAAGTTTTTAATCAAGACAATCACCTGAAGTCTTAGTTCTCAACAGGTTGCATGACTGTTCAATTTTTCTTATAATTATCCATTCAAAATGAGAAAAATGTAGTCCAGGTCAGTATGGATGTTTCTTAGTGGAAATTATACTAGATAGGTGTTCTCCAATGAATTGTGATTAGGCCTGAGATTAAACCCAGAGAGCAAGCATGGGCCGAATGAATTAAGTGGAAATTAAAGTAGATGTCTGTGTACACTAGGGTTAAGGGTCAGCTGAAATTGTATTAATTTGAATTCTGAACGTACATATTCTGATTTAGATGAATAACTATTTAATAATGGGTCTTTCAGTATAAGCCAGCATTTGTCAGTGTAAATGGTGTTTTGTCTGGGCACAGTTGGAGGGGTGGAGCGCTGGGGTTTACATGTTGGAGGATAGTAAACATATTTTATCACTCACTGAAGCTCACAGGCTGTAAATCAGGATCTATGCTGTATCACTCCTCATCTCTGGCTTGTAAAATGGATTAATGAGACCCTGCCCCTTCTTATGAGCACAAAACACACACATACTCGCATGTACCTTGTGTGAAACAGACAAGCCATTTCCTGTGTAAATTGTACCTCTCAGTAAATCATCATTTTATAATTGCTTTGGCTTTGTCAGCTGTAGTTAGAAGGTGGTCACCATAATTTTGCCAAGTAAGACATGTTCCTGGATCAACATATTTTGTTGATCCTAGAAAACATTCCCGTCCAAACATTTAGTCCTAATCTTATCCCTACCCTAAACATAAACCAACCTATAACTTATCCCTAAAATCAGAGGGAAATGAGAGGTGAACAACACTGATGTAGAAGCACCTAACCCTAAGCCTAAACTTGATACAAACTGTAAATTTGTCCTTCAAATCTGATTAGTTGATTGGAATGTTGTTCCAGGATTAACATCTTTGTACATGTTTATGTTGTAAATATCACGTTGAAAAAAGAAACATGTGAAATCACGTTTACCATTAGCAGGCAAGCGTTAAGATGCAAATATGCACTCTGCTAAAGCTTTGTTAAATGTAACAAATAACATTTCTCCATCCATTCAAGTAACCTCAACAGAGAACAGCAATTCAAATATCTCCTCTGAACTAAAGTTAAAAAAATACAATATTTTGTAGCCCTTGGTTACTCAAGCAGCTAAGATTAATAAATCATTTTAAAAAGTATTAATGTTGCACAAATAAGAAATATACGATGAATGAATAAATAAATGAATGAATGAATGATTGATTGATTGACTGATTACACTGAATTAACCAATCAGAAGCCTGGACTGGAACAGTGTTTTTCCCCACTACATATTTATTAATCATACAACACTATAACTTAAACACAGTTTTAAACATAAACACATAGTACATTTGTACACATAATCACGAAATGTGACAGATAAGTATAAAATCTAGATATTTTTAACTCATTATTGCATAATATATACCAACATATATTGTATGTGCTCATTTTCACTTTATGGTTGAATTCACAGAAAGCAACACAGAAACTGTGTTTAATAACACAATATTGTTTCAAAATACACTTTCTAATACGTAGATGAGTTATAAATTTGTAAAGCAAAAATAATTTAGAAAAATAAATTTGTTTGCCATTTGCTCTATTTAGAAGACAAATTCAAACTAATCAATCCTCATACAAAGCATATGTGCAATTACTGTTTAAAACACACCATCATCAATCTGCCACTGGAGGCACCAAAGTCACTGCATCTAGTGTGTGTAAACACCTGACACATCCCTGAACACATAAGCATGTACATACAGACGACTGTCATGGGAAACAGCAAACTATTTATATGCACATGAACACGGATGAGATTACTCAGAACAAAAAAAGCAGCAGAGGATGTCGACATGAAAAAGAGCATGGGCAGCTGATTGATTTACTTCATTTAGATCCATATAGAACACAATAGATATATAACATTTGCAAATGCCTTGTCTTGGTTTCAGAGAGCCATGAATATCAGAAAGGAATCTCTCTCTAATAAGTGGCACTCACCGACCACTGTATTGCTAGTACCGGGTTGGACCCCCTTTTGCCTTCAGAACTGCATTAATTCTTTGAGGCATAGATTCAACAAAGTGCTGGAATAATTCCTCAGAGATTTTGGTCTATATTGAAATGATAGCATCATGCAGTCGCTGCAGATTTGTCAGCTGCACATCCATGATGTGAATCTCCCATTCCACAATATCCCAAAGGTGCTATATTGGTTTGAGATCTTGTGACTATGGAGGCAATTTGAGTATAGTAAACTCATTGTGATGTTCAAGAAACCAGTTTGAGGTGATTTGAGCTTTGTGGCATGGCGGGCTATCCTGCTGGAATTAGCCATCAGAAGATGGGTACACTGTGGTCACGAACAGATGGACATGATCAGCAACAATACTCAGGTAGGCAGTGGCATTTAAACGATGCTCAATTGGTGCTAAAGTGTGTCAAGAAAATATTCCCCACATTACAGCACCACCAGCACCTGAACTGTTGAAACAAATAAGATAGATCCATGCTTTCATGTTACTTACGCCAAATTCTGACCTGACCATCTGAATGTTGCATCAGAAATCGAGACTCATCAAACGATTTCCAGTTTTCTACGGTCCAATTTTGGTGAGCACCTGGTGTGATCTTCTGCTGCTGTAGCCCATCGACGTGTTGTGCGTTCAGAGATGCTCTTCTGAAAACCTTGTTTGTAACCAGTGGTTATTTGAGTTACTGTTGACTTTCTATCTGCTCCAACCAGTCTGGCCATTCTCCTCTGCCCTCTGGCATCAACAATGCATTTCCGACCACAGAACTTCCGTTCACTGGATATTTTCCATTTGTCTGACAATTCTCTGTAAACCCTAGAGATGGTTGTACGTGAAAATCCCAGTTGATTAGCAGTTACTGTAATACTCAGGACAGCTTGTCACCAACAACCATGCCACGTTCAAAGCCACTTAAATCAAGTTTCTTCCCCATTCCGATTCTCAATTTGAACTTCAGCAGATTGCTTTTATCATGTCTACATTCCTAAATGCCCAGATTTTCTGCCATCAAATTGGCTGATTAGAAATTTGTGTAATCGAGCACTTGAAAAGGTGTAACTAATAAGACAACTGCAGCTCTTGCAGGGTGTTCTAGGACTGCAGTGGTCAGTGTCTATCAAAAGTGGTCCAAGGAACCAGCAACAGGGTCATAGGCGGCCAAGGCTCATTGATGCACGTGGGGAGCGAAGGCTGGCCCGTGTGTCCGATCCAACAGGCGAGCTACTGTATCTCAAATTGCTAAAGAAGTTAATGCTGGTTCTGATAGAAAGGTGTCAGAATACACAGTGCATCGCAGTTTGTTGCATATGGGGCTGCAGACCAGTCAGGGTGCCCATACTGACACCTGTCCACCAACAAAAACGCAAACAGTGGACATGTGAGCATCCAAACTGGACCATCAAGCAATGGAAGAAGATGGATGGCTGGGAGTGAGTGCGTCACTTACCTGGGGAACACATGGCACCAGGATGCACTATGGGAAGAAGGCAAGCTGGTGGAGGCAGTGTGATGCTTTGGGCAATGTTCTGCTGGGAAACCTCGAGTCCTGCCATTCGTGTGGATGTTACTTTGACAAGTACCACCTACCTAAGCATTGTTGCAGGTCATACACCCTTTCATGGAAACAGTATTCTCTGGTGGCTGTACCCTCTTTCAGCAGGATAATATGCCCTGCCACAAAACAAATATGGTTCAGGAGTGGATTGAGGAGCACAATGAGTTTGAGGTGTTCACTTGGTCCCAGATACAACAGCACACCTTCAGGGGTCTAGAAGGGTCCATGCCTCGACGGGTTAGGGCTGTTTTGGCAGAAAAAGGGGGACCAACACAATATTAGGAAGGTGGTCATAATGTTATGCCTGATTGTTGTATATGACAACGGCTGTCTGCTATTGTTTTTAGATGCCCCGATGCTGTCATTTGGCAAAAAACATCCTCTAAGGCCACACCTACCGAATCTAACGAGGAAACTGAGACCTATACCATGTGTCATACAATGAGGTGTCCTGGGGAAGTCTTTGTCTTCCATGAAGACAGTGGGATAGAGTGACCAGTAGGGCCCCGGGCTACGTGAGGGTGTGGCAGAGCTCGGGAAACAATGCTGGTAGTCAGGTACTGCAACCAAAAACAAAACACTGGATCTTTCTGAGTACAGAAAGCTAATGTGAATGCTTTTATCCAAAGCAACTGGCAGCATGGTTAAGATATAAATTTTATCAGTTCAAGTGAATCTATCCCATGATTTCAGCACTATTACCACCAAGTTCTACCAGAAGAGCTGAAGGATATATTTGCTTTAAAATGTATTTATTTACACTACTGTTCAAAAGTATGTGATCTGTAAGAGGTTATATTTTAAAGAAATTAATACTTTTATTCAGTAATGACACATTACTTTCATCAAAGTGACCGTAAAAACATTTCTAATGTTACAAAAGATTTTTCACAGTATTTCAAAGAAATGCTGTTCTTCTGACCATTGTATTTATCAAACAATCCTAAAAAAAAAGTATCACGGTCTTCCCAAAAATATTAAGCCTTTTTCAGCATTGATAATAATAACAAATATTTTTTGAGCATATAACAATGATTTCTGAAGGATTCTGTGACACTGAAGACTGATGCTGAAAAATCTGCTTTGCTATCACAGGACTAAATCTTGAAATGTTTTCAAATGGAAAACAGTTCTTTTAAATTGTAATAATATTTCACAATAGTACTGTTTTTACTGTATTTTTTATGAGCATAAAATACTTCTTTCTAACACATTAAAAAAATGTAATACGACCCCAAATTATTTGAAAAGTAGTGTATATGTAAATATTATAGGTTTTTTGGACATTTTCATGAAATACTTGAACTCCCATATCTACTTCTTTTATTTATCAAAAACTTACATTATACCTAGAGCTGTGGCCTAGTGCTAAATGCTTGTATCCATTGAGTGGTTGACAAAAGTTTTGAATCTGGCTTGAAATATTTCCTGTCCTCTCCCCACTGTTCTCTGAAAAACATGACAATAGAGACTATTGCTGCATCCAAAATGGCAAACTTCCCTATTATATAGTAGGTGAAAAACAGTAGGTGACAAATGAAGCAAATCAGAATTCACAGTATAAAAGTGTAGGCAAAAAGTCCATGACCTGGTACTTCGGGCGAGATACTTCAGTGTGCATATGGTGAACACTTTACTACCCATGAGGCCACAATAGAGGATTCGTGAATGACAGTGAAGCAACGCAACTGACACTGGTAGGTCACATGATAATGACAATAAGATGAATGTAGTATAGCCAGATTATATTCATACTACACACATTCATTCAATATGTTATACATATGTTAGCAGTTGTGAAGTAATTACTTATTCAAAATAAGTACCTACTCAAGAGAGTATCTACAGAGTAAAAATATAAATTATGTGGCGGAAAAAATTATTAATTCATATTCTGCTAACAAGGTGTCAAATAATTCTACTTATGTGAAAGTGTATTTTATACTTTTAGAGATATTTTGGAAATTGAAAAATGTAAAAGCTATAGCCCTGTTTAAAAACACTGTAGAGAAGAAGGAGAGACCGATGAGGGATAACAAGCTAGAGCAGAGTCCTTGAGTCTGTTGCTGGAGTTGTCAAAGGCTTGCTCGTACCTGTATCATCTTCAGTCCCTGCTGCACACCTGGCCAGGCCTCCCTTTTAGGTGTCTCCCAGACACGACACAGCATGCTTATTTGTGTATGTGTGTGTGTTCGTAAGACAGAGAGAGTGGGAGGTCTTCAGGTAATGTGCTAATTTCTTTAAAAGGGACTTTCCCACCACATTACTCCAGTGTCTTATTAATAGACATAAAGCACCATGTAAAGCCAGAAACTACAAGGACTTTAAACACTTGAAAAAGTTTGCAATACAATATTAAAAACCAAGCTTCTCAACAGCTGGATTTGAAAGGTTTTCTGATACTGCGATTCTTAGAGAAAGCATAGCTTAGTAGCGTAGCTATTCTCTGAGAAAGTAATTAAAACAAGCAGAAGCCTTCTGACAATTTGAGAGTCAAGCTGGACCTCTAGTGTTTCTCACAAAAAACAAGAGTAAAGTTTTTCTCTCTCCCCCTCTCTCATTCTCTCTCGTCTCTACTGAAGCCCCTCCTGGTGGGAGGGGTAACCCCCCGTGTCAAACTTCAAAGAGGAGACTGAGCTCCTCTTGCATTCATCTCAGTCTACCAGCTTAACCACCGAGTTCAAACAGCTCACCCACACCCTGTGAGCTGAGGACTGGAGGAGCTGCACACACAGCACAGAGACAGACACTCGCGCAAACACAAGCAGATACATGCACACAAAAGGCACAAACACACAAACTTACATGCACAAACTTGCACAGAGCTTCATAATAATGTTCTGAAACTTTTCTGAATGCAGCCTTTCAAAACTTTCTCTTGAAATTGCTCGGGAAAACTTCATGGTAGTAATTTTCATTCTTCGCCATATCCAAGACGGACTCTGCTGTTTGACCTAATTTTCGAATAGACTATTGCAGTTTAAAAAAACCTGCTTTCTGTCTGAACACATTTTAAAATGTAATTTATTCCTGTGATGCCAAAGCTTTTTCAGCACCATTACTCCACTCTTCAGTGTCACATGATCCTTCAGAAATCATTCTAATATGCTGATTTGCTGCTCAAGAAACTTTGCTTATAATTATCAATGTTGTGCTGCTTAATATGTTTGTAGAAACCGTGATCTGAGGAAAAGTTGCTAGTAATGGTAGTTAAATACTGAAATAATATAAAACAAACAGTTCTGGTTCTAGCTTCTGATTAATCAGTCCAACGTTTCAGTCATGCTAAAATTATCAATATTGTAAATTATTTGGTGTGAAAAAAACTCACCATATCATTATGCTGCACTAGTGTATCATTATTATTATTTATTATTGTTATGAAAACAAGGAATGTGCAACTATATATGTGATAAATCCGAAATAACCAAGGCAAACAAACTTGTGTGTGTGTGCGTGTGTTGTTATTTTGGTTGCATAGCAACGTTATGTCAGGGACTAGATCTTCTAGCTGAAAGATGTTCCTTAAAGGAATAGTTTTGAAACATTTTGTTTACTCATACTAATAACTTTCTTTGTTCTGCAAATGAAAACACAAGATATTTTGAACAATGTTGCAATTGTTTTTGTCAAAAAAAACCCAAAAAAATAAAAATAAAAACACCGGGCCCCCAAGGCTTTCACAGCATGGATTAAAAAAAATTCCTTTGTTCCACAGAACAACAAA
The DNA here is from genome assembly GCA_037194245.1 of Opsariichthys bidens. Lineage (NCBI taxonomy): Eukaryota > Metazoa > Chordata > Actinopteri > Cypriniformes > Xenocyprididae > Opsariichthys > Opsariichthys bidens. Next base: position 18,905,327 of record CM074283.1, read on the forward strand.
TATGATTAGAATGAGTAAATGATGGAATATAAATTTTTGGGTGAACTATGCTTTTAAGAATTCACTTAATTAAATAATATTTAACAAAAATTGTATTCTTAACATTTTTAAGAGTGCTTTGTGTCATATTTTAAACAAATAATATACAGAGTATATTATTTGTGGTGAAACATTTCATGCTTCAAATATTCAAACAGGCTTTACAGGCTTTTATTCAAAAAAAAAAAAAGAGATAGACAGCAGCTCTAATATAGCAAAATTTTGATTGTGTGCCCTCATACGAGAATAAGAGCGCTTACTAGTGCTACATTAAGTGCTGACTTCAGTGGAGTACTTACTCTCTGCCCTAGATTCAGGCAACCCACACTAAAGCTCTACATACAGTCGCCAGCTCTGAGCAAATTGCTTTAGATATTGACACTGAAGAAAAAGGTGAATGACATTTAATTTCAGCAGTCATTTATGATAAAAACAGTGCTTCACCTGAATGAGCATTAGTAACTTTATATCGATCCACGCAACTCTACTTCCGATGAGGATGGGGTCTTCAGTTCACAGTTTGTCAAATATGTTTACAACAGCAATTTTTTCTCACAAAAGAAGCTTTATTTAGATGTGGATCAGTCAGAAAGCCTAAAGGGGTGGTTGTTAAAAAGTAAAAGCAAAAAATGAAATGTGTTTCAAGTATCGCATAGGTTTGCACTCTTCGCAGAACAGAACGAGGCGCACATTATTAACAAGAACTTTGCAAACTCAGGGAGATTTTCTCTAGGAGACTTGGAAAGTACCCGCTCCCTCCCTTTTCTCCCCCTCTTCTTCGTGAGAGCGAGCATGTGTGTTCGATTAACATTTGCCGGAGTATTTGTTTATGGAGTGCTCTCTCTCTCGCTATGGCCCCACCCCTGGAATTCCGGGTGTTCCATATTTCCCGAACATGGTTCAGGAATTCTTTGACCTGATTCCACCAAGTCCAAGACCACATCTCTCTCTTTTTCTCCATTTTAAAGTGCACACATTTAACTCTATAAATCAGATGTTAAATATGTAACATTTAGCCTTTCTGCTAACAAAGAGAAGAACCCAAATTTACAAAACTATTTGCAGAGGAATAAAAATGTCTGAAACACAACTATGTGTCTGCTTTTGACCCCCCTCCCCTCTCTTTCTTTCCGTCTTCCTCCCTCTACTTCTCTCAGCAGACAAACATGTCTCGTTAATCCTCTTGGCTTTCAAAACTATGAACAGGAAATGCTTCTTTTGCACTGGACACATCGCCGGCTTTTAACATTTCGGTCATCTCTCAAGTATTGGCCTAAAACCATTCATTTATTTCTATACACTCGATTTTAAACCACTCTTTATGTTTAGAAAAGACCCTGCTGACATGTGGATGAAGTTACTGGAAAAAAAAAATTTCTGCCTGGTGCTTGAGGGGTCATGAATAGAGAAATCAAATTTTCCTTGATCTTTTGATATGTAAGAGGTCATTGTACTATAAAAATATTGTGTATGCTTCAGAACTCAAAACTTCCCTGTTAGTCTAAAAACAGCTTTTATTGAAACCAAGCTCTGAAAACGACTCGTTTCAGATTTTGTCACATTATGACGTAATAGTGTGACGAAAGACTCTGCAGAATCAAAACAACACCTGCTTCTACATTACTGAGATGAGAAGGAGAGAAGAGATACACAATCACAGGACTAACAATAACATTACTTTCCAAACGATCCAAATGCTAGCAAAGTGATGATTTATTTTCAACTATGTTAACGTCTCAGTAGAGATTTATCTGTTTGTTCGGTACATTTTACCATGAATTCTTTGGTAAATCAGTCACAATTTCGGCGCAGGCTTTGCAAACATATTTTTACTATAAGATATGGACCCGACAGCAATGCCACAACATGCAAGTAACCTAGTAACATAATTCTAATGCCTAATCTGTGATCAGTGATTTCTGATATGTAATGATTCACGTACAGTAAGACGTTATTTGTCTCAAAATCATTTATTGCCGTTTATGCGCCAGTAAATCAAGTCAGTGACTAAACGATCAACTTCGCATTGTTTCTCTTAGTAGCATGAAAATAATCTATTTAATTTGTGATTAAACTATATACAGAATGTGGTCAAAAAATGATCGCTTAATAATTGCTGGAGCTGTCAAATCACACTCTAGCCATTACAATCAACCTACACTCATATTTACATCGGTTGACCTGTTAGTCATAATGAAAGCATTCGTGAGAGTGCAATGGCAAATCACTACAATCATGCACTGAGCTATAACGCTCATCGCTGCAACCGTTTATACGATGGGAGTAGATCTAAATATAATGCTATAATCAACACTTTTCACGATTAGTTAATCTCGACAGCTGTAACAGTAAAACTGTAGTAAAAGATTTCTAGAGAGTCACATGTAATAATTGTTTTATATGCAAAGATGTTAGCCAATCAGAGCAGTGGGTGTTTACATTGAAGTCTCACAGCAGACACACTCCTTCCAACAGAGCGTTCAAATCAGAGGATTGATTCAAATCAGAAAAATGGCCTAAATTATGACAAATCAAACTAACATTATAAGAGCACCTTAGGAAATGTGATATTTAAAAAATGAAATAGAGTTCATGACCCCTTTGAGCATGTCATTAACATTTCGGTCCTCTCTCAAATATTGGCCTAAAACTGAGGGACAATATTTGGGGTCAAAGCTTTTTTTCTTTTCTTTTTTTAATTAATTAAATTAAAAATATATTTAAAAAAAAAAAAAAAAAAACTGACACTAGATTCAAAGTAAGTAAAAAGTAAAAAAAAAAATGTGAGGGTCAAATAAACAGATCAAGGTGTTGAAATTTAGATCATTTCACATTCATCCAATCGTTGTCTAGGGGGCCTATACAAACATTCTCTCAATCCCCCCTTCCTCACGTTCTGTAAGGTAACAGCTACACAATACTGACCAGGAGAGTGACAGAGTGGACACCAGTAGAGGGAGTTCATGAAGACTGGACTGTACATGTAAATAACCCATACGCCACTTCCTGAGAAGAGTTTCCGCGGTTCAGAGACACTCCCAACATCGGCTCATAATACATCCAGCAGCAACCAACACTGCAGGTTTCTGAAGGAGATGAGGCCACATTTGTTTTGTGCTGCTGAACGTCTGAGCTTGTGTGCGCAGCCTATATGTACAAGAAGACACAAAGAACATATGAGAAACAAAGGAAAATCCTGCCACACACCGCTAAAATGTTTACTAATAGCTATATAAAACACAAATCTAAATTCTCATGAAAGATGAACATTGTTCATAACATTAGACTGTGAAATGAAGTATTCTCATAACCAAATGTAAGTATTTAAAAAACTGCATAAATTGCAATTTCTAATACACATTATTCTGTCCAGGATTGTGTTAATTAAATAACCTTTTATTCTATATAATCGAATTTAAGACACTTTTTATGTTTATTAAAGAACCTTCTGACATGCTGATAAATTTACTGCTATAAAAGAAAAAGCAAAATGGGAAAATTCTGTTTGTATCTCTTCTGCTGGCCGTTTGAGCATGTCATTATTGGCAGAGCTCATTTGATGCTCGCATTTTAAAGGGGAAATTGTTAGTTCTAATATTTCTCTCACTCACATACACACACAGCGGTCTAAGCACTTCAAGGAGAAATGGGCCCTCTGCAGGAGAGCATTAGTAGGCGAACCTCGAAATCCACGCAAAGTGTCACCACCAGCCATTGGATTCATGACGCACACAAGCTGAAGGATAAAAATAGGGCACGAGCTACACTCTTGAGGATGCCCGTGCACCTGACACTTCCACGGGAGCTCACGTTTCTGTGGAAACGGACTGATACTAATTTCAGTTTGGAGAAAGAAAAACATTTGCTGCGAATTCGCTCATTCCTATGCTTCAAAAGTAGTGCGTGCTGCAGGCACAACCTCTGTCTTCCGCTGTCACCCTGCAGCGCGCACACGTGGGCGAGCCCGCGCAAGCTCTGTTGAGCTGGAGGGAGGAGTAGGCACGCAAGTAAAACATGCATCCTGACATGTGGAACATTTAACTTGTGTGTAGCTACCGCACTACATAACGTAATTTATTAAGAAAGCTATATTTTATCAAATGTTTTAAGAGACATTTTCACTATTTGCTTGTTCGTCGGTCGTTTTCCAAGAAAGATGCGCGTCTTTCATTGCCTGTTACATGTAAACATTTAATGTTAATATGAAACATTTTAAATTGCCTGCTTAAAGAATTTAAGTTGTTTACTTGCTTATTTTGTAGTATTTTGGTTGAACTCCACGTGAGTGCGCAAAGGTTTACCTATGGTGCGCGCCTGCGTCCGTGCGCGCGCACCCCGATGTCCATATCCACCTAGAAGCCATCAAAAATGCACCCCCCTTCGACTGAAGAGGGTAGTGAGGAGAATAATTTCTGGCACTGTGAGCAGCGGCACAAAACTACAGCCGTGTTTAAGAAAATCTCATTTTAAATGAAACCAGATGATATTCAACCTAAAGTAAAAAAAAAAAAAAAAAAAAAAAAATACTACAAAGTCTATGTGCATTTTTAAAATCCTTAGGGTCATTATTTGTACTTTGGTCTGAACCAAGGCTGTCATTCATGTTGAAATCAATGAAATTGATTACCAGATCAAGGACAGAGCCGAAGAAAAAACCTATTTGTAGCCTTTAAGATCGGGAAGGTTGTTGTTAAAGTCCAAGGACACAGATGTACGCAACTTTTGAAAATATACACTATAGAGAAAATGTACATTTTGTAGATATTCCTGCTCCTGAAACGTACTGACAAATCATATTGAGAATTTCTGCTCAATTTTCTGTTTAGTTTTGATTAATATGGTATGTTTGACAGATGTTTTGATGCATATAATCTGATAATCATAATTGCTTATCAACAAAATATCAAGAGTAACTTCAAAGAAGTTGACATTATGCTGTTAGAAGAAACCCCACACAACACACTTCATATCTAGATTATAGGCCTACTACTAACTAAACTTGCTTAAAATTAAATAAAATGTAATTACATAAAAATCTATTTTTAAGATAGCCAGGATAGCAATAATGCTGTGCGTTCTTTACCAAAAAAAAAATGAGCAAAAACCTAAATACCGTGAATGTGGATGAGTTTGTGCTGTGTTGGAGATAAAAAGAGCGAGAAAAAGAGTTTGTGTAGCCTGTGTGTATGTGTGTGTGTACCTGTGTGAGGGAGAGATACAGCTCCCTCTTTCTTTCATTCTCTGTATCTCTCCAGCTCCCCTCCCCACCCCCTCACCCCCATCCCTTTGGTGAACACACCCTCAGTCCGTGGCATGCAGATGAGTCTCAACAGGTTACAGGAAGCTGAAATTCCAGAAGAGCAAGAAAGGCTCAGACAGGAGAGGCTGTTAAATGAGTTCATTTGCCACATGACATCAATGCTCAAACATTTCTTAGGAAAGTCGTTGATTCTACCAAAAAACAAAAACTTGCTACACCTCACGCAGGGTTCTTTATTTTTAATCAAATAGATCCTTAAAGGTGTTCTGTGTAGCCCATTTATTACCACATATGAGAATAGCATTTCAAACCAGCTTATTTCACAATGCTTTCAACTCTGTATTAAGGCTATGTGTAGTCTATATAAATGGCGTTAGTTTATCTAGGTTAGTGAAAATAATCACATATGGGTTTATATATCACATATGTTCATTTTACCACATTTTCTTGCGGAGCTAATGCAAATGGAAATTGTCCGACAGACTTTGGAGGAAAGCAGGCTACTTTCCGACCGTTCACTCAGCTTGCTTTACGGGAATAGAAGCATGCGGGGAGATACAATCATTACCATGGAAACCAATCTTGCCTGAGGAGGATGGGGATGGGGAGGTCAGGACAAGTGGTTACCTTGGAAACCGCACACATCGCTCACACTCAGAGCCCTCCCTTAGCGGGCTGACGTATTGCAAAGGGGGTCGACGACTTTAATTGGCCGAAATTCAGCCTCTGGGCTTGACACCTCCCTCCCAACTCACTTCGTGCTCTTAAAGGGGAAATAAAATACAATTTGTGAACCCGGGCTAAAAATACCTCAGCAAAAGATAAGTCAAAATGTTCCGTGAATGCAGTGTTATTTGATCAAATGTCGCTGACTGTTACAAAAAAGAAAAAAGAAAAAGGAAAGTGAATTGCGCAACAGCCAAACGCAGAAGGGACAGCTCGTGTTTAGTAGGAGGCTATAATTCTGCAGCTAGCGCAATAAAAACTTGAAGACTAAGTGTTTGTCTTAAAAAAAAAAAAACTCTCCCGCACAAGAATGTAGGCTGCAGAATACTGTGTTATTAAAAACAAAGATCAGTAATATTGCAAAACGAGATATAGGCTATAGATGAACGCTTTATTTATTTGTCAACATCTTGAACCGTCACTAGCATAAAAGCGCACGTGAAAACGTGGCCAAATGTAACAAAGCACCAACACACTTAGCCTATTTCATATTAGTATGATAAAGCATAGCCCAATATTCAGAAGAATCCACAGACAGAAACATCTTACCGTGCAAAGCACCATCGCGTCATACCGCGTCAAGTTTAATCTACCACACTTCGATTAAGAAATAAATGTTACAGATCAATGCACTTGCCTCGTGGGTTATTCATTTCTGCCTTTTGAGAAATGTCACAATATACTTTTACCTCAGCAGCTTTGTCAGTTACGCTTTAGTAGCCTATTATTGTCAAAAAGATGTCTACAACAATCTAGGACGTATGGTGGCGTCCGACCCTGGGAAATTGCATCTTGCGATTTATGTTAAGTTGATTACTTTGCCTTTAAGTTCACAAGGCATCCATCTGCCAAGCGGGGAAAGCTCCGCCCTGATATTTCACCCACTGGTCCTCCTGCCACCGGAATGCCCGCGAGTGTCCTGAGCAACGCAAATCACACTTCAAATCCCACAATGCTCCTCCTTTGATAAAAGTACTTCAGTGACGCGTCAAGACCGGGGAATGTAGTTTTTCCTCACTTTAATTTAGATTGACGTTCATGAAAAATGATATTTTCAAATTCTGTTTATGTCTGAGTTTTTGTCATTTGACTAAGCAGAAAAGAAGAAGAACATCAACAAAAAATGCTGAAGCTGAGCATATACAATGATTTGAAGAATTGGAGTAAGTGGTCAATGTTAATAAAGCCTATTAAAGCGTCTTTCCGCATAAAATGGTGAAGATTTGATTTAGGAAATTCTCAAAAAGTAATGGGCAATTTGAATAGGTAGAACTCTTTTTAAAACATAAATTTGTCAGTGGCTACAAACGCAAACCTTTATTGTAAAAGACAAATGTATGATTTTATTAAAATTGAAGCTATGATCTATGCATGACATTTTAGTATGTTATTAAAAGTCAGTAAGTAGTATTTTTGTAATCTTTGTTTTGACCCCATTAAAGGATGTGAGCAATCATCTTCTATAGTAGACAATAAGAAAGAGGTGCTCACCTCAACTAACAAGAAAATAGTGAATCTTATATTTTCTATGAAGCGTTTAGAAGAGAATTAATTTTCTTTGTGATGATGGAAGTTTATAGCCACTGACCTCTATCACAACTGGAGAGATAGCATTGACTGGTGAATCACTGTTGCAGGAGAGGGCCAGTGTTTATGTGTTTTCTGTTTACCATGAGACTAGGACATAACAGAACATGTGTTGTAAATAAATGTTTTTATGTCACTGTAAAAGAGAATTACAAGACTCGTACAGCAGAGCTCTTCAGTTCTATATCCCTCTCAAAATCACCTATATTTTCTGGTGTTCTGAAGGTGAAAAATGTACATCTTGATCTGAAATCTTTCAAGCAAACGTTCATGTGTGGCCAAAATGAACACAGTTGTTAAATTAGATTCAGGTGAGAAATTTTTAGGTGCTTCCAAATGTTGTATATCTTTGGTCATTTTTAAGAATTTTAAGCATCCAAGGATTGTTCTCATAACCTTTCATATACGTTATTATTTGTAATATATGTATTATATTATCACTCTCTCAGTTTGCCCAATAGCAGTATTTGATTGACTATTAAGTTATTAATAATATTCTTCTTAGCTCATTTAATATTCACTGGTTATGAAATATAAAGTTAAAGATTTAAAATAAAATTTCAAGTTAATGACCTGTGAATGCAACTTTGTATTTGAAAAATAAAAACAAAATAAAAAATATAACATGTCCAACTTTTGCTTAGCTCACATAAAATATGGTCTATACATGTTTTACTAAAAAACATATATAAAAAATCTAAATGTATTGATTTTAAAATCTCCATTCATTATCCAACAAAAGTTTTGTAGGGCCATTTATACCACAATCCCCGAAAGTGACACCCTTATCCCACCTGCTTGAAACAAAAAGTGAGTTTACTTTGAAAAAATGTGAAAATGACTAGAAAATTGTATTTGAAAAAAAACCGGATGGATGGATGGATGGATGGATGGATGGATGGATGGATGGATGGATGGATGGATAGATAGATAGATAGATAGATAGATAGATAGATAGATAGATAGATAGATAGATAGATAGATAGATAGATAGATAGATAGATAGATAGATAGATAGATAGATAGATAGATAGATAGATAGATAGATAGAATAGATAGATAAATAGATAGATAGAGTCACATACAAGGTTGTAAACGTTTGCTTAGACTTGTCACTTCTGAAGATACTGTTATTATAGGGAAAATATAAAAGAATGACACTAAAAGAGAGGTGAAGCATCTTATTGCAGCTCTATGATTAGGGGCCCATTAGACAAAATTAGCCTGCATTAGGACTAATAGTCTGCATAAATATCTGTGTAGAATTCTGATGTCTTAAACATCCTTTGGCATAATTGGAAAGCGACAGGATATAATGTAGCCGTTCTTTCAAAGGTAGAAACTCTGCTTATTTGTAAATTATAAAAATCACATAGGGTTAATGTGAGGAACTCCTCTGCTTGGACACCATATGAAATTGAGGAGAACTGGCTTCATATATCCACTAAAAAGTACCTTGATATTAGATTATTAAACGTAATAAGAAAAATGAAACGTTAGTTGGGGAAACAGTCTAGCATCATTTCTTTGCAGATGCCACATGGTTTGATATTTTTTTCTAATGCATTGACATTCATACATTTTAAATGTGTCTTAAGTGTCCAAATAGTAATATGGAGTGGATGGATGCACTGCTGCACAATGTGTTGCATGAAAGGACAAAATTGACACAGCGCTGGCAGATTTATTAGGTAGTCAGTATAAAGTTTTCACTACTAAAAATTGAACATCTGAATAGGTTTGCAGTCTTGGTCTAAAAGCAACTATATATTTGCATGTATGTCTTTAGTGCATGAAAAAAACTTATCCTTTTGGCTGCATTACAGCAGTTTATTATTAAATTAGTTTGAGCTCATTTTCTAAATCTCTTCTGTAAACTATTACATACCTTTACTGTACCTTTTCTGAAAATGCTGCATTACAAAACCCACTGCCAAACACAACTAAACTGTGCGCTAAACCCGCAGATTATCACGTATTATAAAGATTCAATCAGATAAAAGACAAGTATATGACAATTGTATCTTTCTCTTACAAGATAATAAGTCTTAAGCTTCACCTTAAATTGTAAAACAGCTTAACTGTAAGTGTATTTATGTTTTTCCCATTCCATCCAGTCATTAATACATGACTGTAATACTCTATAATCATTGTGTGATGCTTGTTTATTGATTTTTTTTTTTTTTTTTTTTGTACTCTCAGTGCATTGTGGAGATTTGGGTATTTCTGTTAAGATGCAGAGCAGTAATATCTGGGGTTGTGTTTGAGTCTGTGTGTGTGTGTGTGAGAGAGAGAGAGAGAGAGAGAGAGAGAGAGAGAGAGAGATGATCAGGAATATCTGCATGATTTTCTCAAACACTACTGTGCTCTATCACATCAATAGAAAGAATGTATTGCAATTAGGGAATGCAGTAAATGTTTGACATGCACAGAACCAAATCTGATATTTATAAAATTTAACAGCTTGTTTGTTTGTTTGTTTGTTTGTTTGTTTGTTTGTTTTCCACATTGTGCAGGTGCAGAGTGATTTACTAGAGACGGGGCATTCAGATGTATTCTTCTAGAATATTAAGTCAAAGGTGAAAAGTTTGTTGAAACAATCTATAAAGATGGTGAAATATAACACAGTATTTTGTGGAGGTTTTTAGAATATGTGCTGTCCTGAAGCCAGTATAGCAACATATATTTAACAATTATAAATGTCATCTGTTGATAGAACCTTGGGGTGAATGAACATCTATCTTTACAGACCAAAGGGTAAATGAATATCTGTTAATATATCTATGAATATCTATGGTGAAATAAATACTCCAGAGCAAACTTTATTCATCATCAGTTTTGACTCTTTGACATCTCAGACATCCAAATTGGTGTCCTTGCATTTAGAGTCGGAAATTTTTAAACTTTAACCAATTCTAAAGTAAATAGTTTGCTTTGAATTATTTGTCTTTCTTAACGAATACTTATTACAAACAATAACTGTTTAATAAAAACATAATATTCAATTCACACTAAATATTAGATGCTTGTTACAATTACTTATCTGGATGATTGATGTTCTACATCACTGACATTTAAGACAATTGCAATGTCTTGCCTATATTCTTGTAATGCAAATTAGAAAAGAACATAATAGCTTATAATGTAGTTTGACTAATGTATATGTAATATATACATAATAGCTTATGTTTGTTCTTTACATTTGCAATGTTTGCGTCTGAATCCTCCATTACATTAATGTTTTCCCATTTACCTATAATCCAAATAAAAATAAATGATATACATAGATTTACTCATATTTATTATGATATTTATGACTGGAAATGGGTATAATGATCTTAAAATATAGAACAAAATCAATAAAAAAATCAGTTTTAAAACGGCGAGTGATACAGAGTGTTTTAGTACTCATAATAAAATGTTTCGGTAAATTTGTGTCACATCCTTCAAGTAGAGTCTCTCCGGCACACATGACAAGAGCACGCACTCAGATGTACAATGCGCCTCATGAGAACATTCCAGTTTGGTAAAGTCAGTTTGGAATTTGAATAGCACAGAAGAACCGCCTCTCTGTGATTGGACGAGATCAAAACCTCTGGGTGGAATTTGCTTGTCACTCAAAGATATTCTCAGCCCCTGATTGGCCGAAGCTAAAGTGGGCGTAAAGTTCTTCGCCATATATATACTATGGCAGCAAGCGCAGGCTAATGATTGCCTACGCGCACACGTTGAGGCAGAAACGACCACGTTCAATGTTTCTCCACAGAGCTGACTTAAGCCTTCGTCCCCGTGCGAAATATCGTGATTCTGACTAAAAGAAAGTTTGTTTCCTTCGTCGGAGCGGTGGGAAAACATCACGAGCCCGACCATGATCAACACCATGGAGTGTGCAGTGGATGCACAAAGTCTCATTTCGATATCTTTACGGAAAATCCACAACTCCCGTACGCAGAGAGGAGGAATCAAGCTGCACAAAAACCTGCTGGTCTCCTACGTACTGAGGAACGCCAGGCAAGTCTACATGAACGAGAAGTACGCCGAGATCTACAGGATGCAGCAGTACGAGGAGGTGATGACCGTCTGCAACGAGATCCAGGAGCTGAACCCGCTCGATTTGATGGAGGACTGCGAGGAGCAGACGGGGGACTGCTGCGGCAGCGCGAGCGAGTCGGCGAGCCTCTGCGGCGCGCTCTTACCCGTCAGTCACCAGGCTCCCTCGGTGCAGCACATCCAGCCCAGCAGCGCCTGCTCGGTGCCCCTAGCTCTCCAAAGCGAAGAGGTCTGCAAAGCTCCGGATCCCTCGTTCTACCGCAGCTGCTGCGCGGAAGCCTACCCCGTGTCCAACTGTGACTTTTCGCCGGTAAACAACATGCACTGCAACAAAACTACCGTGCTCGATTTGGACACGCATGTCGTTACCACAGTAGAGAACGGGTATTTGCACCAGGACTGCTGCGCTTCGCTCCAGCAGTGCTGCCAGGGCGCACAGAGCCCAGCCAAGAAACGCAAGCTTGACTTTGGTTACTACGTGTCCGAGATCGAGGAGGTACCGGATTTTACGCCGTGCAAAAGAGCGAAATTCGAGGACTCCTCATACTTGAGCACGGAACATTTGGACACGTCGAACATTTCCAACCTCATCTCGATCTTCGGCTCGGGGTTTACGGGACTGGTGAGCAGACAAGCGGACTTGGAGCAAGCCTTAAACGGACAGTTCTGTAGCAAACAAGCCCTGGCGAGTTTAGGGGCTTGGACGAGAGCTATTGTAGCCTTTTGACTCTGTGGTTAATGCGAGTACAGATACTTTATGAAATTGTACAAAGTCTACGACAAATTGACTTTTATTTTTGCAGCAAAGTTATTTAAGCGTTTTTTTATTTGGTTTGTTTTTAGTTTCGTTTCAGTGGGGGAGGCGGACAGTGGTTGTAGCCTACCACTTGTGATGTATCCTTTAAAACAAATGTCGATATTACAACAAACGTTTTAATACGAAGTTGAATTTCGTTGCCTTAAACCCAACGCAGACTGCTAGCTATGGCCACAAACATGGAAAGTCTCTGAATGTTTCGCTCGTGGATTGTTTCTCCTTTCTCTCCCCTTCCCAGGAACTTTCACAAAGATGTATTGTAAAATGACATTACTAGTCATGTAATGTTGGGAATAACAGGCTGCAAACGGAGAAGCCTAGACCCACTGCACGCTTATTTCTCACACAATACACTTTAAGCAGTCGTGTCATCTTTTGTAACATGTTAACGACTACCAGTTTACCAGTAGAACAGGCTACGACAACAAGACTATATCTGAGCTAGTGTTGTTGTTAACGTAGAGCTACAGGAAGAGGACTGGCTTCAACAGACTACATTCTGTAATATCACACAAGGCAATCAAGTAGGCTAATGAAGGTGCAATATTTGAGCCCCCTCCCTGTCTGAGTTTGTTGTTTTCTGTATTAGGAATTGTGCTGTTGAAAGTGGCGAGGACTGGTGCGTTTTGTTGACTGCACTGACCTACAGCTCCAGTTCCTCTGAGTGTGTTTGTAGTTCGCCTATGCCAGTCACCTCATCAACACTGAAAGTTGGGGCCGTTAATTAACACTACAACTCCCATAATGCACGCCGTGATTTAATCTGCCAGGTATTTTTGTTGACTCTCCAGTCTCCAGCATTAACCATTTCCCGTCCCCTTACTCTCAGCAAAAGTTAAAGCCTTCACAGTAATTCATGATGCCAGCATTTGCTTGGTTTTGTGGGTTTGATTTTATTTTCTACAAACTTAGACCTTTTGTTCTAAAAAGGCAATCTCATAAATTAGCCATACGTCCTCACATTATATAAGCACTATGTGTACTGAATTAAAGACGTTTTCAGACGTATTCTCCATATTTTGTTGGTATTCTTGTATTTTTGTGCATATTAAATTGTATATCACCGGGTAAAACTGTTTTAGAAAGTATTTGTTTAAAATTTATAACCTTAATAAAAAATGAAACTTACTTTGCATTGCCTCTTTTTTCCCCCCCTCATCTTTTGATGAACCGAGTCTCACTAAAATTAGGCCTCAAGTGGTGATAGTGAGCTTGACTCAAAGCAATAAACAGTCCAACATCCTTAATACATCTCATCTGCCATATCCACAGCAATTGAGGTCAAAGTCATATATTTGCCTCATTTCCCACACCTCACTAATATTAGTTAGACTTCGAAAAGGCAAACATTCCACTCAACGGCTCTCCAAACTGGCCACAACTGTTTATGTATGAATTTAGAAACTAAAATGAATATTCTCAGCTTTGCATCATCTGCAATTTAATTTTAGATAGCCTATTATTTGCCATTACCTGTGGGATATTAAACTGTCACCTGTAGGCCAAGAATAAAACAACTAATGAGAAGGTATAGCATACGAACCAAGCATCACATATAGAAAACCCTACATTCAAATTTAAGGTTAAAAAAACCTTAAAAGCAAACTTTTGCCCGAGACGCGCGTCACGTCTTATTGGCGGGCACTGTGTTCAAGGCGCGCGCACTTTTTAACCAGAAACTCTCGCTAAACTTGCAGACTGTGTTATCTCTGCTGTATGCCACATGGTGGTGTTCTTCAAAATCAATGAATGAAGGTATTAGAGCGCCTATGTAGCGGCACCTCGGGCTGACCTCGAATCCGCTGCTCCCTGCAACCCCCTCCACCCCTCCCCTCCCTGTCCCCTCTCCGGTCTCTCTCTCTCTCTCATCTGTAGCCGAAACCTCTCGACTCCTCTCAATCTGAGATACTGCACCGCAGTACGCCCGACACATCAACGTCCAACATACATAGGCTATTATCAGGTCGTTGTCTCGGCTGTTTTCGACGAATATAGCCGTTTCGCGTATGTTTAAATGTCGCTAAACGCAGGTAATTCGGTCGCGCGGTATGTTTGGGTTACATTATGACGAGGAATTTAAAACCGTTGGTCTGGCGTGCGGCGCATTACGTATTTGAAATAACTGAACGATTTAACAAGGTTAAATTGATGTCGGCTTAATGAGCGTTAAAGTTACATTTGAGCCCTGTTTGTTTTGTTCTGAATAGGCTCATATTAGGGAAAGGGTGTATGTGCTAGCGTTACCAAATCCATTTTTATAAAAAGACCGTTTGTATATTTGTTTAATTGTTGACAGGGTTTGTACGACATTGTCTGTGGTGTGTGGCGAGCTCCTCCGCGCGGCAAAGGCGGGAAACGCTACCATGGAGAGCGCGCGCACGAAACAAATGCAGATTTTACGTGATGGAAGGATGCGTGCGCCGTCAATTATACACGTACACAGAATATTCAACACAGACAGCGCGTGTTTCATTAGCCTGTGGACGTGATGTATATACTAAATACGCTTTTGTTTACACTCTCAAAATGAGCGGCTTTGTGAAATAGTAACATCAAATGTTAATGAAGACAAAAGGCACGACTTTAATCTTATCTTATCTCAACTGCGCCTGTTGAACTCAGCAGTGGAGCCTGCGTCTGAATACAACTGAATAGAAACGGGGGAGGCGGATGGGTGTTGGGGGTAAATTCGACAAGCGTTCATGTCAATTGCTCAGCAAACTGTGCGGAGTTTCACAGTGGGGCGGCTGGACTACAGTGACTGGGCAGATGCTGAATTTGCCAACCACTGAAAATGACTCAACTGAAAATATAGAATGTGAATGTGCCTGTCCTCCGTGTAGGTCTTGTGGAGCACTTAAAAAAAAAAAAAACCCATAAAGACTCAAAATTTTGTTCAAAATCACCTTACTTTATATAACAAAATTAAAATCACCTTATTGCAAGCAATATAAATTTTCTTCTTTTTTAATTCACCATCAAGATTTATGTTCAAATACACATATGTCTTTACCCCAAATCATAAACTTAATTTGTCAGTTAGTCTCCTTTCTTTTATACATGAGGTAATTTACCCTTCATTTGCATTACATATCAGTTTTAAATGAATTATAGCATGTCGCATAACTACTTGGAATTTCAGTAAACCGTATATAATGAGGAAAAGAAACCTAATTTACAAATTGTTAAGCCTCTACTATTGGAAGTCACAATGTTAGTGATTCATTTAAAACTTAATTGTGGTGGTAAGGAGGCAGATAAACATCAAGTGTTATGTCCCATTATTAACCAAGTAGTTCAGAACACATTTTTATTAAGTTCTAGTAACTCAAAAAGGCAAGTTTAAGACACTAAGATTTTGACAATAGCTAGTCTTGTGAAATTAAGACTACGCTTAAAAATTTGAATCCCGTTGCAACAAACCCCTAAAACTAAACCAACCCTTAGTTATGATTATAAATGAATTGTCGCAAAGTTTCTTAACCTTAAGAGTTTGTTGCAACCAGCTGCCGGCATCCAAGCTAAAGGAATGATTTTGTAACATATAACAGTTAGAGCTGCATTTCCTAGAAGCACTGTAATCCTAAGTAGATTTTGAGAATATTGGTGCCAATCGTTTGCATGATCTAATTAGGCCTACAAAGCTTTTAGGAAAAGGCAGTCGAGGTCTGTTAGTTCCATGATAAACAAAAAGACGGGTTTGTTTAAACCAGAAAAGTAGCCCAGGACTAAAAACTATTTTAGTGTGCCTTTCATTTCAAAGTGATTCATTCTCCATCCAGGACGCCGTTCATCAATGTAAAGAGTGCAGAACAGTGAAGGATAAATGATATTTGTGCCCATGTAAAAAGTGTTCATAGATGTTTCTCTGGGTTCTAAGTTATCGCATTTGAGTAACAAAAGCTTTGCACTAATATTTCAGTAATTTTAACATAAATGATGAATGATAGGTTCTGAAGCAAAATGAAACCATTTATTTACACAGAAGTTTAGAAATCAAAAATGCTTCACTGATTTTGTATAATGCCGAACTTGTGGATTCAAATTCACTTTTTTTAATTTAGCAATGGAAGACTATGGTGTTAGCTACACGTGGCTGCTTACAAACTAAGGGTGAAGTCTTTTTGTCATTTTTAAACACCAATTACTCTTCCTATTTTCAGTTAAATGAATATGAAAGAAATAAGCAAAGCCAAAAATGCTAAACTAAAGTGGTTGACAACTTATAAATGTCTTACATAAAAATGACACTCATCAAAAACCATTCACAGCAAAAACACGCCTCAGTGATCTTTGATAACTGAACAGCAAGTTACTCAAGAAGTGCTTTTTGCTCCATAAACTCACAAACACCCGCACACACACACAAACACATATTATTGTTCATTGGCCTCAGATCTTTGCACACAGGAAATGGAATCCATTAAACCAAAACCAAGCCTTCAACCATTCATTGTGACAAGCTCTGTTCTTTTATATACACATAAATAAATATAAATGGCAATCCAGATGAAAACGTATATGTGCATATCTGAGTGCTCACTGCAGGTGTCTTAGTAGCAGTTCAACTTCCTGCTTGCAGGGAATA
The DNA here is from genome assembly GCA_037194245.1 of Opsariichthys bidens. Classification (NCBI taxonomy): domain Eukaryota; kingdom Metazoa; phylum Chordata; class Actinopteri; order Cypriniformes; family Xenocyprididae; genus Opsariichthys; species Opsariichthys bidens. The sequence continues at coordinate 18,922,394 of CM074283.1, forward strand.
GATAAATAAAACCATAAAGACAAACTGCATCACTAGGAGGAATATCAGAAGTGTGATTTCATAAGCACAACTAGTAGATTGTGAAGAGCAGAGCTGTTCAGATCTACTGTCCTGCAGAGTTTAGTTCAACTCAACTCAAATACTCCAGAATGAGATGATCAAGGTCTTCAGGTTCACTTAAATATTTTAGGATAGGATGTATTAGAACAGGTTTGGGACTGAACTCTCCAGGAAAGTAGATCTACAGGAGTAAGACCAAGCACCTCTGGTGAGGAGAATGCATTTTGAGGTTTCTTAACATGACTGAAGCGCTTTTGTCCAAAGTCGGAGTTTTGGTTGCACTCTCTGACAAGGTGCGAATTCTTTTTGTTGTCTCTCATGGTTTGACTGGCTGGATGGAGAGCAGGCTGCCAAACTTGAAATGCTGGATGACAGGAAATTTTTCTAGACACTGTGAGAGGGCGACAGAGAAAGAGTTTACTAGTATCAATTAATTCTGCAGCAAGAGAATAGATTTAGTAGCTTTCAAAATGTTTAATAATGACATGGTGCCCAAACAAAATATAAATATACAGGAGGTATATTTCCACACACACTACTGTTCAAAAAGGTTGGGGTCATTAAGATTTTTGGAAAAAAAAGTCTCTTATGCTCACCAAGGCTGCATTTATCTAAATAAAAAAATAGTCAAATTTTGTCAGTCAATGTTGTGAAATATTATTATAATATATTCTAATATGCTGATTTGGTGCTCAAGAAACAAATTTCCAATGATAAAACAGTTATCCTGCATAATATTTTTGTGAAAACCGTGATACATTTTCTCAGCATTGAGGAGAAAGTTCAAAAGAATAGCATTTATTTAACTTAGGAATCTTTTGTAAAATTGCAAGCCTTTAGGGCTGGTCCATATAGTCGAATAAACATTAGTCGACCAGAAGAGGCTTGGTTGACTAAATTTTAGTCAGTCGGAATCCTCAGGAATTGGCGAAGTCATGCAGTGACTGATAATTAACACGGCTGGTTCATGTGGTAATATGTCGGACAGAAAATCCATAGTACTGGGGGGGAACATTTTCACAGGGTAAAGAATGACCACAAAAAGGTGACGGGGGACCAGAAAGTAAGTAGCCTAAAGCCACTTCACATGGCCGCTCGCTCTATTGTTAACGTTAACCTCGATGAATGTGTGCTAATAGCCGCATGTTCAAGTGTTCGTGTGGAGAGTGGAAGCTAAATGTTGCACTTACTGCACAGCATGTTTAACTTAACTTACGCGTCCACACCATCAGAGCACATCTTCTCAAAGGCCAGTGTTACGGCTTGAGATATGAGAAGACGGCGATCGGGAGATGGTGAATCGGGTATAGCCTAATTGTCCTAATTGTTGTAGTGTTTCAGTTTGCTGCTGTTTGTTTTTTAAAGTGTTTGTGTGTCGTCGGTTTCGTGATAACAGAGATGGAATGTAAACACATAATTTACACGACTGAGTGTGGCTAAGAGACAAAATCTCCTATGACAACTTTCAGTATTAATTATCATTGAGGCGGACACAAACCGCACACAACAGTAAACAGCGTTATGGCTGTTTTCCATGGTGGTGAAATAAATACGTTTACACGGCTTTTTAAAAATGCCGGGTCCCGGTGTTTGACAAGCGTTTGACCAATAAACGTACACTTACGTCACTGATAGTTCCCATAGTGCCTGGTTTAGACCCCACTCTGAAGTAGGAGCTAATATAATTCCTCCAAATAGGAGTTCCTAGAACTAAAATCATGCGGTGCGAAAACGGCAAAATCCGGGAACTTAAGCCAAAAGTTCTAGGAAGTATGAAAAGGTTCATTCGGTGCGAAAGCCCTTCTTGTTTGTGTTCTGAAACTGAGTTTTCATTCGATGTAAAGGCTACTTGTCCGTCGGCCTGATTTTGTTTGCATTGATATTTCTCTATTGAGTACTTCAGTTTGTTGTGTATAATTTACATTTATGTCCTACATTTTAAAAACATTTTTTTTAAGTTAAGGTCATTATTTATATCATAGGTTATTCAGAATAGTTCGTGATGTTTGCCAGTGTCACAGCAGCTAGCTTTATGCACACACCCGAGTGCTTAATTTATATTTTAAATGCTCATTATTATGATTTAGTATTTCTCCCCTGGCTAGTCGACTAACGGCTTAAATGAATGACTAACAGTCAACTAGGAAAATCTTTAGTTGGGGGCATTCCTACAAGTCTTTACTGTCACTTTTGATCAGTTTAACGTATGCTTGCTGAATAAATGTCTAGGTTTGACTATAAAGTGTATGGGATGTTCAAACTACGCAAATGTCGCTCAGAAACAGAATTAAAACCTTTCATAAATAAAACTTCCATTTGAATCGCTTTCATACTCTCTTAGCATTTAACTTAAAAGACATCAGTAACAGTCATGAGTCCCCGGCTGACGGAGTCAAAGAGAGAACGAGAGTGTGATATATACGGGGGTGGGGAAAGAAAGACAGGGTGAGAGAGAGAGAGGGAAGGAGGAGGGGAATTTGCAGACAGACTGGCCCCTCAGCTTCGCTCTGTGCTGAAGGGAGAGGAGGAGGAGGGAGCACCGGCGTCTTCTCAACAACACAGGATGTGGGCTTTGGAGGAGGGGGTGGGGCACGCGGTTCTTCCCCTCGAACACTATTAACTCTTTCAGCTCCGGTCTTAAAACTTCACAGCGCAAACAAGAATCTATGGCTTGGCATTTATAATGACACATCTCTCGTGCAGACTGTATGAGTGGGTAGCTTGCAATTCTGCTTTCTGAATAGAATGTTTTTAAATATTTTTTCTGATATGATAAAAAAAAAAATTAGGATTTAGTTCATTAACTACCAAACGTTCTATTTACATACTCCATATAAAAACAGGCAGTATCGCACTAAGTTTAATATATTACAACATCAAAAACAGCTGATATGCATTAATGTTTACAATAGCATGATACTTACTTCCGCTTTATACATTCGTATGAGTCCTTGATTGACTTTGGACCAAGAAGGAACAGCGCTGATGTTCCAAAGCTGATTTGAGTGCTCGGCAAAAGGGCCTGTTTTCATCTAAAGAGAGGAAATATACATAGTGATTAAGGAGATGATTGTAAACTTAAGATATAATGTGCAATTAGCAACATTAAAGCTGCATTTAATAGAACATTATGAAATGCACAATAATGTATAATAGTCCTATTAATAATAACAATAATAATAACACCAACAACTGCATTTTAAAATGAAGTTATTTGGACATATTTATTCATATTATTATTTACAATACTGTAAATTCGCTATCTATAAATGTTTATTCTGACTAAACCCATCTGTGTCATTATACTCTTTTATTTTTTTTATTTTTAAATGTTATGTCTCTTGTTATATTTATGTGTTTCCTGGAAGCTCCAAGGTAAATTGGCAATAAAGCTCTTTCTGATCTCAGAGATGTTTAAAGGTGATTAATTTGAGGTCTATGGAAACCTGACAAGGCTACTAAGAATAAGACATTTCACTTTTAACTGTGGTAAGTTCTTGTGTCTGGTGATCACAGACAAGAGAAAAGGGCAAATATAGTGTTAAAAAAAAAAAATTAACTTTATTTCTATGATAGTAAGGTTAATCACATGAGCTGATCCTTCTGATGAATAGCAATGTCAAAGGAATAGCATTTATTTGAAATATTTTGGAATATAAATGTCTTTACTGACACTTTTGATCAATTAAATACATCCTTGCTGAATAAAAGTATTTTATTTTTTAAATTACTGAACCCAAACTTTCGAATGGTAGTTTATGCGTAAAGAAAACAAACATAATAATAGAATTATGAGAATATTATCAATATTATTATGAACTCTTCAGTAGTAGTGGTAATTGACCTATCATTATCAAGTCACTGTACTATGAGGCCTATTCATGAGTTTATGAGAGAGAGGGGTAGTGGACTGCCCTTGGGAAAGAGCACTTTATGAATGGCAGTGCTGTGTGGCTTTACTCCACACACACACTGCTCTCGTCAAGCCGGACTTTCCAGAGACCTACTAGCCCCTTACAGAGGAACGGAGAGAAGAAGAGAGAGAGAGGAAAAGAAAGAGAAAGGAGGGGCTGGGCCCTAGGGGCCTTAGGAGTGATTCACAACAACGTGCAGGGAAGGAAGGAAATGACTCATGTGAGTGGAGGCCAAACACAACCTCCCTGAGAGAGAGAGAGAGAGAGAGAGAGAGAGTTTGAAACTATATGTATTGTAAGTATTTACATGAATGGAATGTTTGAGTTTTTGTTTGTGTGTGAACAAAATTTCATCCCCCTAACAAAATGAAAATAAAATAAAAAAATGGTCTTGCCAGTTCACGCTCAAAAACACGACCAGACGCCAGACAACACACACCTCATTGATGAATTTAATGCACTCCAGAAACATGTAGTCTTGGTGGTTCTCGTTTACGACCTTCTCCTCCAAAAAGTGTCGGGGCTCCAGGGTTGGGTGGTCTACACAATAGATGAACAGACACACAGAACAAACACACAGTGCAATTACTTAGTGCGACCACTAGGTGTCTCGTTAGTTGTCATTGCATGCAAAAATTCAGGATTTAACCAACTAAAAAAATGAGTTACAAGTTAAAATACTTTCCGTTGACTGAAATAAAGCTGAAATAAAATGAAAAACAAATATTAGATGAAACACTTAAACTAAAATGAAAAAGTTCCCTTTCGACTGCCTAAAATTAAATGTTTTAATTACTAAAATAAAAACTACATTTTTTTTAAACAAACAAACAAAAAGAAAAACCTAATAACAAAAAATGACTAAAACAAAACAATTAAAATGAAAAATGAAAGCCAACTCAAAAATATTAATAAATACTATAATAGAATGTAAATAATACTAAATATAACTGTATGAGTCTAACAAATAGTTGAGCTTGATCTTGTTGAACATGGCAGTATCTCCCAGCCAGGACACAATTAATGCTAAACATTGTAGAATAAGAGCCAAACCTGGCAACGAAGATGGAGATGTTACCTAGAAGCTGTGAGCTCCCCCATATGAAGGGAAGAAACTGGAAGTCGTCAAGGCCCCACACACCCTGACTCCCCGCCGGCTCCATCCTATACGTCTTCTGCAGTTTGCGCATCACTCGCAGATACCTAAACCAGATCACAAATGAGTTCTCCACAGCTCACCATTACACCATCATCCACATAATGCAACTGTAAAGCGTGCTGCCAAAATTGTTTTGTTAGCATTTTGTGGCAGTAAAGTGCAAATTTGTTTAGTGAAGTTGCTGGTTGTTGCAGATTTCACCTGAGAACAATGAAAGATATATTTAAAATAAGAAGTGAAGCAAGAAGAAGATTCACTAACTTTTCAAAAACTTTAAATACGATGGCCAGCTGGTCCTCAATTCGCAGAGCTCCCACCTTACAAAGACAGCAGAGGAACGCCGCAAATCCGGCTTCATGACCTGTACACAGAAACACGTCATTTCTTATGCTAAATAATGCAATCAGAGTTTCCTGCTGCTCAAAAGACATTGTATTTTACCTAATTTGCGAGCTTACAGTCTGAACTGAACATGATTAGATAAAATGGCATTGTACAACATAATAATAATGGCAAGACAATTCTATTTCTATTGCAGCGTCCTTGCCCGGCTACATTTAAATTAACAAATGAATGACTTGAATGAGCTGGATCTTTTAATTATTCCTACAAAAAGACTCAAACTCACAATTGTGAATCATGTCAGACTATCAATGAAACAGGAACTGTTTCGTGTATTTAAAATCAGTCTCTGAATCATGTTAAGCTCTCAACATCATCTAGTTGTTTTGTGTTTCAACAGTACCCTCTAGTGGCTATTATGAAAAGCTACATTAAATCTATACTTGAACACTTTCATGGGTACATAATGGACCCTTTTTACATTTCAGAGGTTCTCAGAAGCAGAAGTCGCCATAGTTTGGAGAGAAACTATAACAAATATAATTTTTGCATTCCCATTCGCAAAATTCATGTACCGTTTCTATTTTTAAAAAAAAGAAAGAGGGAAAATATATTGAGATGAGAGATCGATAACGAATAGAGAAAGATGCCACATTTTTTCACTACATTAGCCATTGTATTATAAACACTCATGCAGCAACATTAACTAGTTTTCTGTAACTTAATGCTAATGCTTAATATAACACAAAGTATAGTGTAATAAATGTACAATCAATTTTCAAGAATGAAAATAAAAACATATATATTGGCGCTTCACAAGTGGAAGGCTGCATATCTCGGTTGCCATGAAATTCATGAAAAAGAACTGACGGAAAATGAGCTTGTCTGAGTTAATTATGAAATGAAAGACACAAACAGACATGTTATCTTTTGTTTTGGTGTAAATGAATCACTTGACACTCAACAGTAGACAATCGAAGACCACAGACAGTTGTCATTCACTGTACTGTATTAATAGAAAGCTAGTTAATATAAAGATGTTTAATACGAAGCTTTTTTCCAAAATTAAGTTAATAGTATTTTCGTGCCGAGACCGTGTGGGTGGGAACATCTGACGTATCCATGTGCACTTAGACCGTCTCCTTCTAGCGTTTAATGCTGAGGAGAAATCTCGTCAACTAGCCTCCAATGGACTGGACTAGGAAGGAAACAGCCTCGCTAGGATGCAGCCTTCCCTTTGAGAAGCACCCTCTATTTATGATGTTAAAGGATTAGTTCACTTCTGAACGAAATTTTCCTGATAATTTACTCAACCCCATGTCATCCAAGATGTTCATTTCTTTCTTTCTTCAGTCAAAAAGAAATTTAGGTTTTTGAGGAAAACATTCCAGTATTTTGGTTCATATAGTGGACTTCAGTGGGGTGATCATGACATAATCACGTTACAAAGGTCACGCGTGACGCAGGCCGATCCAATGTCTACAAAGCGAATGTGCAAAGATTAAAGCAAACGCCCTTTATAAAAAAAAAAAAGTAAATGATATCGAACGATTTTGAAGTTGGAGGAGAAAATCAGATGGAGTTTTTCTCCCTACCATGGTACTTCCGCCTACATCACGTGTGACCTTTCAGCGTATTGTTCAGCGGATCACAGAGCAGTGCAAGACGAGCATTTGTGGTTTAAAAAAAATACATAAATTTATTTTTTTGGGGGAAAATGACATATTGTTTCGCTAGATAAGACTCTTATTCCTCGTCTGGGATCGTGTATATAGCACTGAAACTGCGATTTGGACCTTCTACCCATTGAACCCCACTGAAGTCCACTGTATGGACAAAAATACTGGAATGTTTTCCTCAAAAACCTTAATTTCTTTTCGACTGAAGAAAGAAAGACATGAACATCTTGGATGACATATGGGGATGAGTAAATTATCAGGAAATTTTAATCCTGGAGTGAACTAATCCTTTAATAACTGTGGAAACGCGTCATCACAGTCTGTGAAAATGCTCCATGTAACAGGAGACTTATTCCAAGTAAAAATGTAAAAGTATAGTTAACAGTTGGTCTATTATTCTCTCTGATGTAGGAGTAATACATAGAAGTGACCATTTCTCTTCAGAGACAACTACGGAGAAAGACACATACAAAAACATATAAGAAACGCAAATGACAATAAACACATATATTCAAACACAAACCTGTGCCATAGTCGATCCTGGTGGAGTTGCCCACCGACTCTTTCAGGTACACGGCTATTTCTGGAGCAGCATCATGACGGTCTGGTGGCAGAATGGTTGCGACAAGTGTCTCTGCTTCCTGCACACACAAACACTCATTCATCATTTCACCTCAAACCAACTACCCTGAAATACAAAACAGCAGCACTGAACAAATTATACAATGCCTTGAAAAAGCATTTTCTTTTATTCAAAAGCAATTCTTTTATTCAAATACTGCCCAGAAAAGTTAAATAGAAACAGAACAGAACAAGAAATAATCAAATGGGTGTTAATACTTTCTGAAGGCACTGTGATTCCAAAGCAAGATAAAACAGTTTGAAGGTAAGCATTTTTTATTTCATACGAGTGTTTACCTGCTCCAGTTTGGCATACCATGTGCGATAAGCTTTATTGCCGAAGCGAGAAGGCTGGTCAACTGGTGGTGTCTCATCAATCCAGCGATCTAATGTTCCCAACATAGCAAGTAACTTCTCCACTGTCTAATATGAAAGAAAAGTATGCAAGCACATTTCTATGAGCATATATACCAGTTACTTCATCTGTTACACACAGATATATACCCATACAACAGTGTAGAGAAGCAGAACAGTGACCCACCTCAGACACCGGGTATTCACATGTAAGTTTCTTTCCCTTCACACCCTCATTCATGGTCAGAATGAATCCCATGTAGTCTGCGTATGCCTACTTACACAAAACAGAAACTTGCTCAAATAATGTAAAAATATGCTTAGATGTGTTTTCGTGTTTTGAAAGTATTGAGTATTGATAGTTCACCCAAAAATGAAACTTCTGTCATCATTTACTCACCCTCATGTTGTTCCAAACCCATCATACTTTTGTTTGTATTTAGAACACAAAATTCTTTTGATATTTTTAATGCAATCTGAGAGAATCCAAAGAATCCAAATGAATTGAGCAGTTTAGTCCAAATTTTCCAAAGAGAATCAATCGCTCAGATTTCATTAAAAGTATCTTCATTTGTGTTCTGAAAATGAATGAAAGTCTTACGGGTTTAGAATAACATGAGGGCGAGTAATTTATGACAGAATTTTCATTTTGGGGTGAACTAACCCTTTAAAAAACACTTTGTAAACATCAAAGGTTAGCAACTCGAATTTGAAGTCATTCATTTGGTTGTGTGATTTCAACAAGACTGTCTTTTAAATATTTCTAACAATGAAAAATACCAGGTGAACCTTTAATAATTATGTTATAGAACTGTCGCTTTAAAATGTAATGGTGCTGCTGCAGATAAGCGCACAAAAAAAAAAAAAATTGTGTAATGAATAGAGATTCCTATTATTATCTCTAAACTCTAAGGATACGGGGGAATAAGACTGAAAGTGAACTATATGTCCTATATCTCTCAATGTAGCAGACAAACTACTTCCGTAGTGGGTTGTACAACATACCTGTGATCTTTTCCATTTTCCCATATCAGGCACCATGCTGATCTCCTTCTTTGGCACTATGAAATTGAAACTGACTGGGCTGGGAAGCTTGTCATCCTCAAGGGAGGAGCCTGTGCAAAAGACAAAAAAATATGAGGAACACGTCCAAATTTATTGTCAAATTAATACTATATTGATACTACTAATAAAACGAATAAAAAACTAAAAATATCAGATAAGAATTTGGTTTCTGCAATGGCACAATATATTTAATATATATATATTATATCTAAAAGATTTATATTTATTTAATTTTTAAATCTTTAAATACATTAAGTAATAATCATGCACTCATTCCACAGGTTCTGAGCCACATTTTGATTGCATTTATGTCATCTAGACTAGAGCCCCTTCTGCATCAATGTTAATGGTAGTCTCACACGTGCAGCTAAAGCACTTAAATAACTCTGGATGAGAGCCTACAATGCATTTACTATAATTGTTAATTACACATTGGCAGTTGAAAACCTGTATTTCTTGTGGTTTGAGAAGTGCGCTTCATGACTTTATGTGGCAATGAACACCACACTTCAATGTGTGTAAATGCTGGGGTACAAATGAAGTAAAGACAACGAAATAAATGTCTACATATAAAGTTCTGTAGTTGAAGCTACAATAATGACATTTAATTTTAAATTTCCAAGTACTTAATTTACTATTATTTCCCATACATATATTTCTCTCTACTTCATTTAAAAGAATAGTGGGTAGAATAAGGGACCAGCTATCACTTACAATAACCCCCTGTACAATAATTCCCTTACACAGAGGTTTCTTTCAAACAATAAAAGAAAATGCGTTTACCTAACCCTGAAAGACCTCAGCTGGTTCTGCTCAGGAAACCAATGAGCCCATATAACTAGAGAGGATAATGCTCTATTCTCTAACCAATTATTAATCTAAATCCTATTTAAATACAAAGTTTATTCCCAATATTTCCCAGAATATACAGTCAGAGATAAACTTCCTGATTATGTTTTTTTTTTTAGCAAAAGCTTTACATCTCATTATACACAAACACATCATATCATATCATATGTTTTTTTAAGGCAAGTCCTAATGCTCTTTGTACAGATGGGTTAGCCAACTTTGAAACTAAATGTGCTCAATCGCTAGGCCAATTATTTTCGCTAAATATATCGTCAAAAGCATTTTAAGTAAATTAATATTGCAACTAAATATAATCTCGGTTCATATGATCGCATAAAATGCGTAATAACACATATATATGTGCACGTCGCAGAGCTGTCAGAGTATCATGACATGAGGCGCGGCGAGACAAAAACTAAAGCGTTCTTCTGCACGCAGCACGCACGCACACACGTCCCTTTCCCCGCTTCAGATGCTGAATAACAACATATATAATAATAACATTGATATTATTGGTATCTTCGCTTCTGAATGATCCGTGATTGAATGAAGATTTGATTGATGTGAATTACCTGACGACTGTTCAGTCTCCGCCATGTTTACCGTTGAACATGAAAACACGACCCTTGAACTCTCACCCGCACTTTCGCGAAAATAATGTACAATATATTTATATTTAGCAAGTGGTTTTATTTCACTATTTTAAATGTAAGAATCAAATTGAGTGTTGTTGACTATGTAATTATCACCAATGGATTTTTATATATTTCTTTTTGCTATTTGTGATTTATAATTATTCATTATTTACATATAAGTACAATATATGCACTTTATAGTACAATAAACATAGCATACCAGTAAAAAAAAAATGTAAATGTTGCATTGTCGTATACATTTATAGTAAAGTAAAATGCAATCAGGGAAAAAGTATTAATAATAACTATTTTTGGACCTCTGGATGTGCAAATTTGTTTTATGAATTTGAAATAAATACATACAATAAATTAAAGATTTCATATTATTTATTTTCTGAAATAAAATGTCTTTCATTCTGTTAAAGATGACGCAAAAGGGGATGGGCTTGAGTTTGTTTTCGTCAGTCGTGCGCCTCCTAGCGGTGAAGGGGAGCAGTGCAGCAGTGATGGCGCTCAGGAGTTTTCTGCAGCGCTAGTTCAGTGGACTCTGACCGCTTCTGTCCCTCCTCTCAGGCCTTGGTTTGGGGGCGTTTTAGTGAACTTCAGTTATGTTAGGCATTCTTGCCAGAACGATGGTGAGTAAGCAATTCAAATGTCCCTGTTTTTAAACATAGTCTGATCTTTTGTGTGACATAAACAAGGGTAGCTGCCAGTCGTGAGGTGTGTTTTACTGACCTGCAGGTTGTTTATGGTTAGATAGCGGTAGTGCTAAGGCAGTAGGAAGCACATCGTTCATGGTAGTGATAAGACAATAATGTTCTCTGACAGGTTTTTAAATACTAAATAGAGGTACCTAACACACCGTGTGAATGTGTAAATGGTCTCTAGTAAAGAAAGCTCTTTAGTTTGTAAATGACATGCGCAACAGTCTCATTGCATGTTACATTACTGGCTGTCATGTGCATTGCTGATTCATGTGTCTTAAATTTGATGATTACAGTTAACATGTCCAGTTATTAATAAATGTAGGGCTAGATTAGCTTGTCCATGTGCATTTGTGTTAAATAAGCCCAATGCCAAAGTATCATATTATTATAATGTATTATAAGGCGAAATAGTTTAAAAAAAAATGTGATTTAGCTTTTAAAAAGTCAGTCATCAAGAACTAAAAAGATCTATGCATTTTTTTTTTTTGTATGATGTAGTTTTGTTATGTTATCTGGAACATTTTTAGGTCAAGGCCGGCATGGTGAAACCCTCCGGCCTGGTAAAACCTGTGTCAGTGACACGGATCACTGGTCGCTACCTGGCCCATCAGGAGGGTCTGCCTAAGCTTCCAGTGCCACCCCTGAAGCAAACATGCGATCGATATTTGGCTGCCCTGGATCCCATCGTGGACCCGGAGGAGCTGAATCACACCAGGCAGCTGCTGGAGGAGTTTCAGAAGCCGGGCGGTGTTGGAGAGAGACTTCAGAGGGGCCTGGAACAACGAGCAAAGAAGATGGAGAACTGGGTAAAAACTTGTTAGGAGCAGACTCGCTTATTTCAAGTGCTTCTTCTTATCGCTCATTGTCTCTCTGTCATTTCCACCTCTAGCTCTCTGACTGGTGGTTACAAACAGCTTACCTAGACTACCGGATGCCTGTGGTTATCCATTCGAGTCCTGGGGTCGTCCTTCCCCGTATGGTGTTCAGCGATCGTCAAGGCCAAATGAGGTCAGACCAGTGTGGATTCAGATGTCATAGGAAGTGGCAACTAATTTTAACACTGGACATTTAGTTGTTCAAAAGCTCTGTCCTCTAAATGTGTGCTGTCATCTGCCTACTCATGCAGACTTTTTTTGTTAAATAATAAAAGTTAAAGTCATGCAGTGATTTTTTTTTTAATCTATTAATATATTTTACTTTAAAATATAAAATATTTTGTATAATATTTTAACATATATATTTATAGATATTTATGAAACTGATTAGAGTTATATCCTGACAAAAATCTTTTTTTTTAATTTATTTCTATGATTAATATTTTATATTTTTAGCATAAATATATATTTACACACACACACACACATATATATATATATTACATATTTTTACATGTTTTTTAAAAGAAATATCGAACCATTTCTAAAATATATTTGATACATATATTTCACATACCATGAGTTAATTTTATTGTTCTTACACCATTGGACAAAATTATTTTCTTGTTTTAAGTATAAAGCTCATAAAAGTTTTTTTTTTTAAATGTATGTTTTAAAAGCCGTTTTCCAATAACAGAATACATAAGGATGAATACATTCTGGTACAGAAATACTGATGAAGATTATTTTTTGAGCTCCCTAGGATTCAAACCCATATTTCTAGCATCTTGCTGTCCCAGTTACGCCAACTATCAGACATTGTAAATAATATTTAATGGTTTAACCCAGAGTGACATTACTGCAGGGCGAGGCAGTTGTTTCCAGTTACCTCTATGGTGACCTTTGTACAGACTAACCCTCTCTTGCCTAGTATAGCTTTGCAAATTCAGAGAGTATAAACTGTTGCTCCCAGTAAAGTGATGGCCTGAAACCAGTCTCCTCACATCTAATATAATGACAGCTAAAACCGGTTACAGATCAGCAGCAAAGTGTGTATCATTAGTTATACAAGTCAAAGGCACATGGCACAGCAGGTGCTACATTATTAATAATAGAATCATTTATTGACTGTATGTTGATGTGAAACTTGTTAAAAATGACTTTAAAAAGTTTTTTTTTTCTTCACAGATATGCTGCTAAATTGATCGCTGGGGTTTTAGATTTTAAGAGCATGATTGATAAGTAAGTGATACAATCCCTGCTCTGCATATGCTTCAGATGACCATGACTATTACTATTGATTAAATTCATGAGTGTTTAAAGTTCAGTAAAAGAGTCCAGTCAGACATCATTTCTTTGCTCTTTGATTAGTGAAACATTGCCAGTGGAGTATCTGGGTGGAAAGCCACTCTGTATGAACCAGTACTATCAGGTGCTCTCATCCTGTCGGATTCCTGGAACAAAGAGGGACACAGTGGTCAACTATGCCTTGGACAAAAGACCCCCCACCCATATCACTGTTGTGCACAACTTTCAGGTCAGTCCCTGTTAGAAAGTTCCAGACAGGGTCCAAATGTAACTTCCAGTAGTAGGTGAATTAAAAGAATTTACAGCCTATAATATTTCATATTGGCCATGAAAAAATGGCATGCAATTTTTTTTATTAAATGTATATTTTAAAATATTTTATATATTTTTCTGCATCCAGGACTGTATTGAATTTGTGATCTGTTAGTACAGTTCAACTTGCAACTAGCAATAACTGTCTTTTGTAGTTCTTTGTGCTGGATGTATACAACAGTGATGGCACGCCACTGACCGTAGACCAGATCTACATTCAGCTGGAGAAGATCTGGAGCTCCTCCTTACAATCCAACAAAGAGCCTATTGGCATCCTCACCTCCAACCACCGCAACAGCTGGGGCAAAGCTTACAACAACCTCATTAAGGGTGGGCAATGCTAACGTTTTTAATTTTTACTTGGGTATATTAGTGTGCTGGTAAAAAAAAAAAAAACTATTTAAAACACTACAGTTCAAAAGTTTGGGATCACTATGATTTTAAATAATACTTTTATTCAGCAAGGGCACATTAAATTGATCAAAAATGACATTTTTTACGTTACTTTCAGATAAAACAAATAAAGAGTCAGTGAGAGCCATTCAGAAGAGTATCTTCACAGTCTGTCTGGATGCTGCCCTGCCGCGCGCGTCTGATGACATGTACCGCACCCGAGCTGGAGTTCAGATGCTGCATGGAGGGGGCAGCAGGTGGAACAGTGGAAATCGTTGGTTCGACAAAACATTACAGGTTTGACCCATGAGGAAGTGTGTGAGTCCTAAAACTTAAAGAGCACCTATTATGCTTTCTTTATTTTTACCTTTCCTGTGGTGTGTAATGTGGCTGGTTTTTGCCTGTCAATCACTCTAAAAGAAAACGTCTGAAATTCCTCGGTTGTAGTCCTGTCATTATGTCTGTGACATAACTACGTAAACACATTACACACTATTCCTGCTTTCCCTTAAACAATAGTAGTTCTAAGGCGCATATGAAATGTAAGACAGGTACAAAATAAAAAAATACTACTGTGAAACGTCCTGCACAAGTCATGCATTATCTGAGTCAAGCTCAAACTGATGGCGTAGTTAGCGTAGTAACATTAGCAGTTATTTACACTGCCTGCTGGAAGCACGTTCTAAGCGGTAGGTCAGTCACAACAGACTGGGCGCGACTGACCAATTAGAGAAATCTATTCCGATGACAGGTTTTAAAGAAACCAATTGTTTAGACAGAGGGTGAATACAGGTGCTGCAAAAAGTAAAATATAAGGAAAAATAATGAATTATTTGAACATTCAATCATGTAAGCCTATTCGATTGGACCACCTTAACAAAACTATGAACCTCTAAATGAGTATATCATTTTGACAAATCAAATATTAGAAATGTATCAAGTATAAGATCCTGATCCTGTTGTTGTGTTTCTAGTTTATCATTGGAGAGGATGGGACATGTGGACTGATCTATGAGCACGCCCCTGCTGAGGGACCTCCAATCGTGTCACTGATTGACCATGTGGTGGAATATACGTAAGGCTAACAAGGAGTAATTGTTTAAAAGCTTTTTTTCTCATAGTTAGATTGTAACCATGGCTAACACAGCTAATTTTTACCACTTTTTTTTGTTATAATTGTACAGGAAGAAGTCAGAGATGGTCCGTACCCCAATGGTCCCACTGCGAATGCCTCAGAAGCTTCGTTTCAACATCACACCAGAGATCAAAAAAGACATCGAGGAGGCCAAACAAAACATGAACATGTGAGAAGCTGAGATATTCCACTTACTCAAAGTAATATTTACAGTATGTAAAATATTGAATGTTTGAAAGTTTCTCTTCTCCTCCTCTATAGAATGGTTCATGACTTGGACATGAAAGTCAATGTGTTCTCCCATTTTGGCAAAAATTTCCCAAAGTCACAGAAGATGAGCCCTGATGCCTTTATTCAGATAGCTCTCCAGTTGGCGTACTACAGGTAAACCTCACCAGCACTGCCATTAATATTATTTCCCATATTTGTATCTTAACTTTAACATTATTGCTATAATGAAATCGATTATCAGTTTAGATTATTCAGTTGATCGACGAATTCACTCTTTCAGAATTTACAAGCGCTGTTGTCCTACCTATGAGAGCGCTTCTCTCTCCGCATGTTCAGACTGGGCCGAACCGACACTATACGCTCAACCTCAGTTGACTCTGCCCGATTTGTCAAAGCCATGGATGACCCGGCAAAACATGTACGGTCACCTCTAGTACACATTTGAGTTGAATCTCATGAACTAGGATTAAAAAGTTTGTGGGTCAGAATTTTTTTTTTTTCTTTCCAATGAATGATTCTGCTGAAAATTCAGCTTTGCCATCACAGGAATAAATCTGCATATAAATTTCATACTATTTTAAAATGGAAAACGGTTGTTTTAAATTGTAATAATATTTCACGGCATTACTGTTTTCTTTACTGTATTTTTGATCAAGTATAAAAAGCATTAAAAAATCCTACTGACTCAAACTATTACAAACTTTTTCAAGTGCATTGTAAATTTCATCTGGTATGAAAGAAAATGTAATAAAGTCTCATTTTGATTGACAGAACACGGAGAAAGTGGCTCTGCTAGACAAAGCTATTAAAGCACACAGAGCTTACACAGACATGGTGAGTAAATGCATGCTGGGAATGTTCAGTTCACTATCATTGTGTTTCTGTAGGAAATATATGCATCAATCATTACTAAATATATAGGGCATTCTTCATGCCGTGTGTGGCTTTGCAGGCCATCCGAGGTCAAGCCATCGACAGACATTTGCTGGGACTGAAATTGCAGGCTATTGAGGACCTGGCCGCCCTCCCAGAGATATTCATGGATACCTCATATGCTGTGGCACTGCACTACAACCTCTCCACCAGCCAGGTAATGCCAAACAGAGCCCTCAGGTCAAAGGTAACAAGTGAAACTGAAGTGCTTGTAAATAGATGTTTATTTGCAAAACAAACTCTTTGCATTGTGTTCAGTATGATGTACAGTACCGTTTAAGCTTTAACTGTACACATTTTTGGTAATGATCAACTGATCATTGAAATGGATGGCTCTTCAAATCTGATAAAATGATAGTGCTGTGAAACTAAAATCATGAGGTCATCTAAAACTCATAAACTTACACAAGATTAAATTGTTCTTTTATTTTTCCAGGTGCCAGCTAAAACGGACTGTGTGATGTGCTTCGGGCCGGTGGTACCTGATGGTTATGGCGTATGCTACAACCCCATGGATACTCACATTAACTTCGCAGTCTCTGCTTTCAACAGCTGCCAGGACACTAATGCGGCACGTCTGGCCCAAGGTCTGGAGGACTCTCTGGTAGACATGAAGACCCTCCTGGAGCACACGCCCAAAGCCAAGCTTTAAGGCCGATTATGTCAATGAGACTTGACCTTTGACCAGTTCGGTCAAGACATTTCAGTTTACCACAATTCTCAAGGACAAGAATTTTAAGAAGAGTTTTTTCATTTTATTTTTGACCAGTTCAGACCAGAGTTGCCTGGACTCCATTGGGCCGTGGGTTTTTGACACGCCTTGAAACTAAATAATAATCCTTAACTTTTTATGTTATGTGCTATAGTTTCTGTTTGTTTAAACACACAAAAAAAAATCTATTTGCATAGTCAATCAAGTTTTGCTGATTTTTGTTTTCTTTATATTGAGTTTTGTCAGACAGAAAATGTTCCCAATGTGTGCATTATGGTGAACCTGTGGCTAAAAGAGCTCATGTGATTGTACATTGTAAATTATATATTAAATGTAATCAAATACTGAAAAAAAAGTTTTAAATGCTATGATGTGAATAGTGACATTAGCAGAGCACTGGTTTCTTAGTTCTTTGTACGATGTTGTAAATATGCCCAATTGCATTAACATGCTTTTAATAAACATTAGGTCTTTAATAACTTGATTTATATCCTGTTTAGAATTGACTGAGGTCATTATTCTTCAAAAATTGTTCTTATGCATAAAAATGTTTCCTGCCTTATTCTTTGGGCCGATCTAATGTAATGCTGGACATCTATAAAATATATATACAGTTTTTTTTTTCACATTCATGCACACAGATGATGAACGTTTATTGTAGAAACATAAATTTTCACATCTTAACATGTTGCTATATGCATCATGGATTAGATAAATAATAGTTTGAATTTTGTGCATTTTTGTGACGATCTGTCAAAACTGCAGTTGACCCTTAGAAGTCCCCAATAAATAGTCAAGTCACCTTTATTTATTAAAGTATTATTATTTACTTTTATTTAATCTATAAGAAGTTCTGCAGAAAACAGTGATGTCATCGTCCAGTTCTGTTCAGATTATCTCTACTCGTCACATCACATGCTAATGTGTGTGTGTGTGTGTTATCAGTGTCCGCTGTGTTTTGGCGTTTACCTGTGCTCAAGTCACGCAGAAGTGCAAAATATTTGTGCTTTTCATCCTACTCACAGGCCCCAGAGCTGTGCGACCATCAGAAATTAGAGTATGGAAAAAATTAAAGACATCATTCCTGATTATCTCGATGAAGACTTTCTGTGCCCTAGAAGTGGGTAAGTGTTATGACAGAATATAAAATGTTTTTGTCTCACAAATTATAGCTTAGCCTAATCTTTGTGACGTGAAGTGTTAAATAATTATTTAAAAGAATTGTCATTGTTAATTTTTAAAAAAAATTATATACATTTGTAATGAGCTTTGAAGTTTATGTCTCGTGTTTTCTTCTTTATTTATGCTTTCTGTGATTGTGTCTCATTGAGTTCCAGTGTGATCTCATAACTACAAGCTTTATTGAATGAAATACTGTCTCGTGTTTAATTAATTGTCAAATTAATGATGAAAACTGCGTCCTTGAAAGATTTGATAAAATTACTCCACATCCTGTCAAACGATTTTTACAGGGTTTTTTTCCTGATTACTCACCAATAATTTCATATTTACATTTTCAGTCCTAAATTCAGCAATTTAGACATAAAATAAGACTTCTCACTTCAGACATAATGTCTAGATGAGGTATATCTGACAAATAATGTGCACTGATTTTTTTTCTCTACATCTTGTTTTTTATTATTCTTGTTTTTAATTTCTTTTTATTTAATGTAAAATTATCCATTTTCATAAAATGGGGATTGAGAAAAGAAGGAGGTAGGCTCCTAAAAAGTGTTTAATTTATTTCATGGTGACTGGATTAAATGTTCTGATTTAATTTAACAGACAGACAGACATATTTTGCCCTTTTCATTTTCTTCTTGTTGAAACCATTTCTGAAAGCGTATCCCTCAATGATGAGGTGAGACTCCTCCTTCAGTAATTTCGTTCACATGTTAGTGATTACAGTGCATTTAAATTTGGGCTGCTCAAAATCTGGACTGGTTACCCACTGCAGCTTAAACACCAAGAAAGGAAGAAGAAAAACAGGAAAAGGAGAAAAGATTTTTATTATCTCTTTTTTGAGGCTTCTTAGCCTGTTCCTCAGTGACAGAAAGCTGGCGGCCATGTCAGCTGTATGGGACACTGACTATCTGTGGAGGGAGGTCCAAGGGTCAGTGCAAACAGGACGTCGTCTTACATGCGGATTTAATTATTTATGGTACACTGGACCTTGCTGTCCTGTAACTGCCGTTCTCGTTTGAAAAGTCTAAAGGTGTCTGTTTGGTGCTGGTCCAGTGTATGTTATGTCGCGGCTTGTTGGCTTTTTTTCCTATAAGATAAACAACATTTTAAAATCTTAACATGCACTGAACTTTTCACTTGCAACATTGTTGGCAGCATATTTTCAACTGGTTGCATTTTAGCAATGATATCTCTGGATGGGTCGAATGAAGCCTGAGCTGTCAACACCACATGAATAATTCTTCTGCTGTTTTTGTTGAAAATCTACAGTTTCAATAGGATAGTTAATGCAAAGCTTGTTTTAATACATTTGGATACATATTGGATATATATGGAAATGTGATCTGTTTTAAAGATTGTGAAAAAAAAGTTCAAATAAATGAGATATAAATTCACATTTTTTTTTCATTAAGATGAAAACAAGCATCCATACATACCAGATAGTATGAGAATAAATCTGTATGATTAAATTGAAATTCATTTATATGTTGATTTAGTTCAATATCTATTAGATATAACGTGTGTTTGCGTTCTTCTAGGGTAAAGCTGGCCTCTCTCTTTGGTCTGGACCGAGCAGAGAGTCAGGGAAATGAGTCCTTTCAATTCACTGCCCCTAAACAGCCAAAAAAAGACCTCCGCCATATTAGGTATGTGGTACAGCAGATAGTCATGTAGCCTTTATTGGCACAATTCCATGTTCTGATTATTCTGAACCTAAATTTATCATGTTTTAATCATTTTTTTAAGGTCAGCCTCCTCAGAAGCCCGCCCCGCCTCCATGTGCTCCAGCTGTGCTGTTTGCTACAGCTGTTCACGCATTCTGCTTGTTAGTATAAATATGGCAATTAAAGGATGTTTACGAGACTTTGAATCAGCATAAGTTCACACATATCTTAAATGAGCTTTGATTTTGATTTCTGATTTTCCAGTGTGAATGGACAGTATGTGAAGCAAGGCAAGATAGGAGCTGCTGTTTTAGGGAACCATGTCACCAAAGAGGTAAGAGAAGCTGAGAAGCTCTCTCTCTCTCTCTCTCTCTCTCTCTCTCTCTCTCTCTCTAAATATATATATATATATATATATATATATATATATATATATATATATATATATATATATATATATATATATATATATATATATATATATATATATAAGGGGGGCAAAAATTTTTTCACCCTTTCAGAGTTCTTATTTTTTTGCAAGTTTGTCACACTTAAATGTTTCAGATAATCAAAAAAAGTTAAAATTTTAGTCAAAGATAACACAAGTAAACACAAAATGCAGTTTTTAAATGAAGGTTGTTGTTATTAAAGGAAAAAAAAATCCAAACCTACATGGCCCTGTGTGGAAAAAGTGTTTTCCCCACTGAAAAAGTGTTTTCCCCACCTGTTTAAAACATAACTTAACTGTGGTTTATCATACCCTAGTTCAATTTCCATAGCCACACCCAGGCCTGATTACTGCCACACCTGTTCTCAATCAAGAAATCACTTAAATAAATTGCCTGACAAAGTGAAGTTGACCAAAAGATCTTCAAAAGCTAAACATCATGCTGAGATCCAAAGAAATTCAGGAACAAATGAGAAAGAAATTAATTGAGATCTATCAGTCTGGAAAAAGTTATAAAGCTATTTCTATAGCTTTAGGACTCCAGTGAACCACAGCGAGAGCCATTATCCACAAATGGCGAAAACATGGAACAGTGGTAAACCTT
Organism: Opsariichthys bidens; assembly: GCA_037194245.1. Lineage (NCBI taxonomy): Eukaryota > Metazoa > Chordata > Actinopteri > Cypriniformes > Xenocyprididae > Opsariichthys > Opsariichthys bidens. The sequence goes on from CM074283.1 coordinate 18,943,579, forward strand.
CCCAGGAGTGGCTGGCCGACCAAAATTACCCCAAGAGCACAGCGACGAGGAACATCCAAAGAACTGCAGGTCTCATTTGCGTCAATTAAGGTCAGTGTTCATGACTCCACCATAAGAAAGAGGCTGGGCAAAAATGGCCTTCATGGCAGAGTTCCAAGACGAAAACCACTGCTGAGCAAAAAGAACATTAAGGCTCATCTCATATTTGCCAGAAAACATCTTGATGATCCCCAAGACTTGGGAAAATACTCTGTGTACTGACGAAACAAAAGTTGAACTTTTTGGAAGGTTTGTGTCCCATTACAACTGGTGTAAAAGTAACACCGCATTTCAGAAAAAGAACATCATACCAACAGTAAAATATGGTGGTGGAAGTGTGATGGCCTGGTGCTGTTTTGCTGCTTCAGGACCTGGAAGACTTGCTGTGATAAATGGAACCATGAATTCCGCAGTCTACCAAAAAAATCCTGAAGGAGAATGTCCGGTCAGTTTGTGACCTCAAGCTGAAGCGAACTTGTGTTCTGCAGCAGGACAATGATCCAAATCACACCAGCAAGCCCACCTCTGAATGGCTGAAGAAAAACAAAATGAAGACTTTGGAGTGGCCTAGTCAAAGTCCTGACCTGAATCCGATTGAGATGCTGTGGCATGACCTTAAAAAGGCAGTTCGTGCTTGAAAACCTTCCAATGTGGCTGAATTACAACAATTCTGCAAAGATGAGTGGGCCACAATTCCAAGACACATTGCAAATTATCACAATTTGGCCCTACACATGGCCATGTAGGTTTGGATTTTGTTTTCCCTTAATAACAACCTTCATTTAAAAAACTGCATTTTGTGTTTATTTGTGTTATCTTTGACTAATATTTAAATTCATTAATGATCTGAAACATTTAAGTGTGACAAACATGTATATTATACATATATATATGTTTGTCACACTTAAATGTTATATATACTGTATATATATATATATATACATAGTAAAGCACACTGTATGTGTGTGTATTTCTATTGATCTTTTTTTTTCTATCTGCGATTATAGTACAAGATTCTGTTGTACGGCAATAAACAAAAACCAATCACTACGGCTAGAATCTATCTTGGATTTGTCCTCACTGTAGGTATTCATTTGTTTTGTTCTTTTTTCTATTCTATTGTGTTGTCTTGTGTTTTGTCCAGTTAAATGCTGCATTCATCAGGTATACACTACATATACCTGTCCACAGGTTCAGCCCTGTAACTATGTCACTTTCTATGATGACCAGCAACAGAACTGGTCTTTAATGTTTGATTCAGAAAAGTCCAGGCCTGAGTTCTGTAAGGAGGTAATACTACTTTGAACTCTTTGCTGAGCATTTAAAATCGATGCATTCACATTCTGGTTTTAAAATAAAATAATTTCACAAACCGCCAGCTTTCTGCAAAATGCAAATTGTTAAAATGCAAACATTTTAAAATTTTACTGATTATTATTTCAATGAATGACCTCTGAGCATGTTTGTCTCAGGTGTGTGTGGCCAGGTGGAACAGTGAGGCTTCATCAGACTCTCTGGTCACTCAGGACCTGGTCCAAGGTGAAGGTCAAGCTGTTGATGTTGGGGACACAGTGGAGGTGGCCTATTCTGGATGGCTTTTACAAAACCATTCTCTAGGACAGGTCTGACCATTTACAAGCTTTAATTGACATCATATTCAAATCACCAAAGCAAAGATGAACTAAATATAGTGTCCTGCACTTTAATTTTGCAGAAGTTTCTAATCTTAATAGATTAAGTGGAATCACTGCTTTTTCTTAATTTGCACATCATGGTCTTGAATTTCTAGTTAAACTTCTTTAATCATAGTTGATCACATTTAGCACAGAGCAGCTCAGAGTGCACATTCTTGTTGATTAGTCACGGCTCAATAAAAGTCATGCCCCCATTGAACTAATCAACTCTCTGGTATTTTAAATGGCATGTTTGCAGTGCAGCTGGAGATCTATAAATGTGAAAGTTCAGTGTCTGTCTGTTTTTTTTTTCCCCCAGATATTTGATTCCAATCTGGGAAAAGAAAAGCTGCTGCGAGTAAAGCTTGGAGCAGGCAAAGCTCTGAGGGTGAGAAGGGTGTGAAGTTTTCAATGATGTTTATATTGTATGCCTATGTGGTGATTTTAATATACTTTTATACAAACTTAACAGTCAACACCATTGCTGAGTATTTTCTTCTTAAAACTCCAGTGTACAGTCGGCACTGATAGCCTAGGGGTTAGTTTGCGACATATATTGCAAATGAGTTCACGGCGACCTGAGTTTGGTTCCGTCTTGAGGTCTCCCACTCTCAGCCCAGTACTCTCTACTGTCCTCTCCAAATAAAGACACAAATATAACTTTAAAAAAAAAAACTGCAGTGTACCAAACTCAAAGACTTCTCAAAAAAAGTGGTTTGAAACTACCCTTGTTCCCTACATCACAAATTTGTAACCAATCCCGTCAACGTCTGGGGCAGGTCTTTTCTCCAGGAAATGATATTCAAAGCATGATATTTTCTATGATATTCTAATGATGCAGATTTTTAGAATGCTCTGACTGTGAGATAGTGAACGGTAACATTGTTTGTGTAACATTAGCAACACATTATTATCTGTTTGATAACGTAGTCAAGCCAAAGGCTAATCATATCAATACCGTTATGTTGCCGTTATATCAGTTTCTGGTTCGAACATATATGGCTGAATATAAAAATGTATAGCTGATGCAAACTGGTGGTTCTATCTGCTTTTGTGCCATCAAGCTTTTACGTTGCCTTCTCTCACAGGGATGGGAGGACGGATTACTTGGTATGCAGAAAGGAGGTCGACGGCTCCTTATCGTCCCTCCTAGTGTGGTTTCAAAGGGCGTCCCTAACCATGTGTCGGAAAACAGCACTCTGGTCTTTGATGTGGAGATTCACAGAGTAAGGCATTGATGGTGTGAATGTTATTTAAGATACCAGAGCAAACATTTCTTGTCTCTCTCACTGATTTAAAAAAAAAATCTGTCTATGTATCTGCATGTAGGTTAAATTCTCCAAAGAGCGACATAGTGGGGGATCAGTTGACACCTTCGGTACATCTGCAGGAAGCTGTCCGGACACTCTGAGTGAAGAAAACATCAGCCAATTGGTCACAGCCGATGCAGAGGAGTCAAAGTGTGTACAGACAGCATAACTGAGGCACTAAATGATGGTATTTTAAAGGGTTGGTTTACCAAAAAATGAAATTTCTGTCATTAAGTACTCACCCTCATGTCGATCCAAACCCGCAAGACCATCATTCATCTTTGGAAACACAGATTAAGATATATATTTTTTTTTATCTCCCATAGAAAGCAACGAAATTACCACATTCAAGGTCCATAGAATTAGTAAAGACATCATTAAAATAGTCAACCTTAATGTTATGAAGCAACGAGAATACTTTTTGTGCGCAAAAACAAAACAAACATAATGATTTTATTCAACAATTTTTCCTCTTCCCTGTCAGTGTCCTATGCAGTTGACACAGTAAATGCAAGGCTCCTGCGTCAGCATCACACGCATGCGTCTTAGTGCTCCCCCGAACAGCGTCAGCCAATACCGAGCTTTTTATGGGAGATAAAAAACCTCTGGGATTTCATCTAAAATATTTTTGTGTTCCGAAGATGTACAAATGTACAGATGTTTTTTTTAAACCAAAGCATCAGGATTTACTGAAACTGATCAGCATTACCCCAATGACAAATATTTTTGTATATATATATATATATATATATATATATATATATATATATTATATATATATATATATTATATATATATATATATATATATAATGTATTGGTGTGTATGCATATACACCAACTTTTATGTTAGATGTGATTAATCATGATTAAACAATTTTGTCACAATTACGGTTTATGCTGAGAAGAAAAAATTAAACTTAAAACCATTCTAAATCTTTAGCAGTTTTTTATTTTAAGATACATTTATCATGTTTTTAGCATGTTCAGATATTTTACATATATATATATATATATATATATATATATAAAGATAAAATATTCATTAATACAATCTTTTTTTTGCTGTGTACATACTGAGAGGTTAAAGCAAGAATAAAGATTATGTGAGTGGGTGGACAAAGGTGTTTTTAATTTAATTGTCTCTAGACATCCACGAGGTAATTGCTTTGAATTTATACAATTTATTGAATATTTGTTTTTAGAGACCAAGCTCAGGGGAATGTGGAATCTGTAAGTGACAACCTGACAGTGAGTAGTATTTCCTTTGACAACTAGACAGATGCCTTATGCCTAAAGTAAAGGCCAAAATGCTGAAGCTCCAACTATATTTTCTTTCTTGTAGACTTCAGGTGCATCCAAAGCCAAGCTGATCTCACGTATAGCCAAGATGGGTCAAGCCATGCTTCCATTTCTCACTGGGGCCATTCCAGCTCAACCCGACCCCAGTGATTCAGAAACAGAGGTCAGAAGAATTGGAGAGTTATTTAAATCTCAGATTTGTTTCTTGAATGTATTATGAAGTAGAACTATAACTCCCTAGATAGGTCTCTTTGCAGGATGCCAGTGAGTATGGATGTATCTGTGATCTCTCTTCTTCACATTCATCCTCCCCAAAACCTGCACCAATGCCATGCAGTCCTCCATCTTGTATGTGTGAAAACTACAAATAATCACCTGATCAGTATTTGTTAACTCTTCCTTATATTAGAGCTGACTGGGTCTTTGCCGTCATGTGCTGGTCTTTGTTTTAGTGTTTTGTCTGCCTGATGATGCTCAGAAACAGGAAGCAGTGCCACTTCACGCAAACTCAAACACTACTCAAGGCTTTCAGGTGAGGTCCATTGTTATATTTTACAAGTACAATTCATTTTATTGATTATATTATGTATTATGTTATGTTATACTCCACTGTTCAGAAGTTTGGGTCAGTAGGATTTGTTTTGGAAAAAAATAACACTTTTATTGAGTAAGGATGCATTAAATTAATCTGAATTAATTAGCATGTGAAACTGAAGACTGAAGTAATGGCTGCTGAAAACACAGCTTTACAACCACAGGAATAAATTACATTTAATATATAAAATATATTAAAATAGAAAACAGCCTTTATTTTAAATTGTATTAATATTATATTATTAAACACTACTGTTTTTATCATATTTTTGATCAAATAAATGCAGCCTTGGTGAGCATAAGACAGTTCTTTCAAGAATTCTACTGACCCCAAACTTTTGAACGGCAGTGTATGTGTTTGTAAGAATTTATTTATTCAACAGCCGTACACCTTCAGACAAAATCCATATTTTTCATCACAGCCAAATTCATTTCCTTCAATCTGCCCATCCCACATTCCATACCAAAGTAAGACCCGAGCCAGGAACTTTCTCATACTTCCATATATAATTTATTTTGCTAATTAATTCATGCATGTTTTCACTGCCCATTTGTCGCTAAATGCAAGAGTTTTGTATTAAACTATAGCACCTGATATTACAACATTCTTGATGTCCGAGGCTCGCCAGCATAACGCAGAAATCCTGCTGGCTATAGAAAAGTTGGCACACAGGATGGACCAACTCACCCGAAAGGTATATTTGTGCAATGTAGATTTTTTTTTATATATTGTTTCTTATGGTTATTAATCTCAAGCTAATTTTTTAGGTGGATGAGTTGCAAAAAGAGGGTCACTTCTCTTTTGGACTCTCCTCTGTCTCTGTAGAAACGAACAAGATCCTCCACAACATTCAGAGAATCATTCAGGTTTGGATTTAAGGATACTTTCTAGCATTTTAATTGTATTTAGATGTGTATATAGATTTCCCTTTAAATGACATCTGTGTTGTTTGGTGAAAGGAGAGCATGTCTCTGAAAAAGGAGGTTCTGGAGAAGAGTTCTCAAGTGGAGGACCAGAACCACAAAATAGGGGAGCTGAGTGCACAGAATAAGAGGTGTCTAAACCCCTTCACACTCCAATTTCATGCTTTGCAATCAGATTAAAGGCCAAAAACCAGTTTTCCCAAACACTGTCACACAACCAACTGGTTTACTCTGTGTGTGCAGGAAAATGGAACAGCAACATACTCAGACTCGCTGCCTTCAGGCAGAACAGGAAAAGGTACACGCAGATTTGTTAAATTATCCTCTGTTGGTTTATTGGCTCATTATAATGTTATTTATGCTAAACTTATACTGTTGATTTATGTTTAATTGGTTCCTGCTTATTTTGGTCTTCTTCCAGGGGTGTGCTGGTGAACTTTGTGGTGCGGCAAACGCCTTGAATTGTTTATTTCCTTTCTCTTCAGGTTCATTCATCTGAGGAATTGAGTTCCTCCACCACACAAGCATATCAGCTACAGCAGGAGATGATGAATCTCCAGCAGAGGGTGACAGAGATTCAGGCTGATCTCAGTGCGGCCCTGGAGGACAAACTCAAGCAATGTGCTCAGATCAGCCTTCTGGAGGAACAAGTGAAAGGTCATTCCAAAGTTTAATTCAGGTTTTAAAGGGGACCTACCAAGTTGTAGTATGAGTCTAGGGTGTTCCCAGAATGTCTGTGAAGTTTCAGCTCAAAATACCCCACAGGTCATTTATTATAGCTTGTTAAATTTACCCCTATTTGGGTGTGAGCAAAAAGGTCAAATAGAGTGTCAAATAATGTGTGTTTTTAGAGCTTGTGAAGCAAAGAGAACAGTTTGAGCAGCGGTGGAGGGCAGAGAAGCAGAAGTGTCAAGAAATGGAAACGATTATACAAAACTTGGATGAGGAGATGCAAGATCTGAGGGCTGAAAAGGAGAATCTGGATCAGGTGTGTATAGTTTGTAGTAGTTTGAGTTGAGCTGGAAAAGGATGTGTGGAAGGAAAATTTACTGTGCTGCAAGAACACGCATCTATAAAAAGTCACTCTTAATAAGATGACCAAATGTCCACATTGAAAAGACAGGGCATAAAAATGTATCATGAATAATATGGTGTATTCTGTCAATTGAAAAACTTTTCTTAAAGGAATAGTTTGCCAAAAATATGTTTAGTACTTAAAGGGATACTCCTCCCAAACATGAACATTTTCTCAATATTTACTCGCCCTCGTGTTATACCAGATGTGTATGACTTTCTTCAGATGAGCACTAAGATTTTTAGAAAAATAGATAAACTTTTGATGTCCTGTCCACCTGCATTATATGGACTCATAAGCTATGTTTTTATCCAAATTTTTAACTTCTGCGCAAAATTGGAAAATTGGATAAATTATTTGTGAATAAAGCACCGATTCTATCCAGTGAGTTGAAGAGAACAAAATCGTCACTTGCTGATAAAGTGGTGCTAAATATCAGAAAAATATAAGAGAAAAGGAAGTTATTACAGTAGGAGAAGCCTCTGTATATGATAATTTTTGTATATAATAAATTACTTGCACCACAAAGCATGCAGACGAAACACGCACGTCATCTTTGTTTGTGTTTATCTGAAGAAAGTCATATACATCTGGGACAGCATTGTAACGCGTATAGGTAGTTTTGAGTTCAAAGTGCTCAGTTCCAGTTTGTCAGTATTTCCTTTGCTAGTTTGTCTCCATGGTCACTGATTGAGTTATGCAGGTATTCCTCATTACATTAATGAATTGTTGTGTTTTCTCCTACTTTCGCCTGTGTTTCCATTGTGGATTATAGTTCTCTCCTTCGTGACAAGTAAATAATTAGATCATTTATTTTTGGGTGGAACATTACTTTAATTTCCCATTTACCTTCATTTTATATATTTTAGTATGAAGATTTAAAGAAGAAAAAGCAGTTTGAGACCCAGTTGGCGGTTCAGGTGAGGGTTAAAGAGCTGTTATTTTGCTATAGGAAAGTCTAAACCTAAAATTGAGCTGGTGTATCATGTGCAGGTGAAGCGAGTGATGAATGGAGTGTTTCAGTCTCTCAGGACAGAGTTTGATCCGCAGGAGACTTACAGTGGACACACAGTGTGCAACATTCTCCAAAACACCATCAAGGTACTGTCCAACCAATTAGGAGAAGCATATGGACTACAAAAGACGGTACATAACTAGTGCGATGACCAATTAGATAGTGGTTTCCATCTTGTTGATAATCTATTTTTCCTCCGCAGAGTATCACCGTGAAACTCCTCTCAGAACTTTGGGAGATTGAATCAAACATGGATAAAGTGGAGGATGAGTACCTACTGAGATCTACTGAAGAAGTGTTTTCAGATGGAAAACATGCAGAAGGAAAACCATGAAATGAAGGAAAACTGGCCAATATTAATAGGAAGGTATTTTTGTGAACAGAACAAACTGTTGTCCAGGACACCTGCATTTGCTGTAGATGTGGATACTGCACCATTGAACCACAAGCTTTGCTTCACATACTGAGACCCTGAAAGGAGAAATGATACTGACCAATCAGAGTTTGTGAGGCTGAATAATTGAGATGCTCCTCACTGCAGAACACAAGATCCAGGAAATGGGGATCCAACTCCTGCCACTTTAAATATCCCTAAATCTACCTGTCTCCACCGCTTGGATCTAAACCCACCCATCTCCGTCCCCTGGATCTCATGTGTTCTGCCGTGAGGGACTGCTGAAACAATGTGAAAATTCCCTATTCCAATTTCTATACCACAGCTAAAACCACTAGCCTAACTAATATAAATTTAAAACATTATTAAAGACAAGTAACAATAGTTTTCAGGTACAGACATTGAATAATGTAATCAATTAGTCTTCTGTATAAATTAAACTAGATTAATCCTTAATAAAGTTACAAAAGTAAATCCGTCAATAGTGATTTAGTTTTTTTTCTTTATCTTTGTTGTTTGATTAACATTAAAAACACAGACAGCAGCAGAATTTGTATTTTCAAGCACAAAATGACATGAAAGAGAGCTCAATTCAGTATTTGTGCACTGTCTGAGACGCAGCTTTAAGGAATTGAGTTCGTTTTCGCATCTTTTTGCGCTTGAATATTTAAATTGGCAAGGCTTAAACTTTTGTGAGGATTTAGTACTTACCTGTGAACTGTCCTGAGCGTTGTTCACGTTTGTTCACGCTTGTTCACGTTCTCAAAACATTGCATTGTTAGAATTCATAAAAGTTACCAGCCAACTGGCGATTGACACCGCTTCATATAGTCACCAACTTTTACGCACATTTGGCACTTGGGAGTGTTAATTTTTGGCTCTGGTTGTAAGTTAACTAGATTTACACAAGTGCAACATTTACTTGTGCATGTTTGAACAATTGTCTTAAAAGAACATTCTCTAATTGAATATTTGAGCTGTATTTTTAATACAGCTCAAATAACACAGCTGTCAATCAATTAAAAAAAATTTAACAAATTAATCGCACATTTTTCTGTAATTGATTTTGATTAATTGCACCTAACATTAAAATGTAAAAAAAAAATTATCTTGTAATAATTTCACATTGAATCTCCAAATTAATGTTGAAACAACATAAACATGGTTTGTTTAATGGCATTTTTTGTTAAGCACAACGAATGAAGGCCGTCACCAATACTGCTACTGATGACTCTATTAAATGGATTTTTTTTCAAAATTGTAGCCGTTTATTATATTCATTCAACATTGCTGTATAATGGAATGCCATTCATTTTTAACATTTAATTCTCACTTAATAATAATCAAAATAACCCAACTATGATGATTTGAGACCACATTAACCAAACTACAGATTTCCTTTGTCAGATCATAAAGTGCACTTTAAAAACATAAATAAATAAAAACCCAACTGTGATATCCATTTGACAATGCAGAAGTTTTCTGTGATGGGTAGGTTTAGGGATTGTATGCTGCTCTTCTTCTTTAAATATACATGTTTAAAAAAGGTAAATTTACCAAATGCTAAACTAGCTGTTAGTTTTAACTCTGATTCCATGAAGACTGATTCCATGTTGAAATTTGAAGTTGTCACAACTCAAAAAGATTGAAAACTGTTACGTTAATTTTCTCTTGATTAATTTTTTTTAAGAGTTGAATATCTGACTTGATGCATGTGTTACTCCAGTTTTTTCTTAAGAATTTAATCTGCAATCAAGACTCACAATAACTTTGAGACTAGCGCTTTCCGCTCGTGCTACATCTTTTCCAGTTATCATTGTAATTCGTGTCTGTATAGCATCTAAACCCTTTTAAAAGTGTTTCATTAAAACATTCCACATTTTCTTTCAGAACATTCAATCATTCCTATTATCGTCCTCTATTCACTTTGACCATCATAAACCAAAGATTTTGAATTCAGAGGTCTTGCCTTCATCCCTTTAACCAACAAACTTTGCTTTTCTCTGCCAACATTACCTTTACATTCAAAACACTAACATTAGCCTTTTGTTTCATCAGACACCTTCCCTTTTAAACCCCTTCAGCTTTTCCCATGTCACTAGATTACTTGAAACCATTACTGGAGTCAGTGGCCTGAGTGGCCTGGAGTTATTCCATCTCCTGCTGTTAAACAATCCTGACTCCGACTCTTTGATGGAGATAACAGTTGCTGTGTTATTCCATCCTGCTGACTATGCCAAAATGTTAGCTCAGATGGATCTCCACATCAGAAATATCAGATACATTAGATCCGACCCCGGACTCCGAATCCTTGCCAGAAGATATCAGTCTTCTATCAGCCTGAGAGTTTGACGGAGAAAGCCAGGGAAAGCAGAAGCACTGAGATAAAGAGCAGAGTTTACTGAATAATTGTAGTGTCACTGGTCAGACTTCTTCTGAGTGTCTTAATGCTCAGACTTTGCCTGATCAGCACAAATCCAACAAGTTATCATACCCCAGCAAAAACAGTGGACAACTCCAACTCATGAAGGCAAACATCCCGTGAAACCACACAATCATGAGATTAAACGACAATAGAAAAGAAATGAGTAACATGAAATACAAAAACATTAAATGACAAATTAATAATAAAATAAGTCAAAAGACAACTACATAAACTGATTATAAAATCAATTAATATAAACACAGATGTATGGTTTCTCTCTCAAAGTTGCAAAAACACAGGTTGCTATTGAAAATCCATAGATCCTGCAACTGTAGATAAATCATGAGTTAGAATGTAAATAATGTTCAAGGAACAGTTCAAGCGGGCCAGGCAGTGATGTCTCAACATAAATGGTACCCGGCAAGGATTTCTCCAGACATAGATAAGAAGCAAGGACAATACAAACAGCTAGATTATTTTTCCACATGAAGAGCAGGTTTCTACTCCCTTTCTTACTCTCATAAACACCAGCTTGAGGTCTCTATAAAAGAAAGCTGAACCCTTACAAACATCACTGAGAGCTGAACCCCTACAAACATCACTGAGAGGAACTCTTACCCAGCGCCTGCGAGGATCCCAATGCTACAGTGCCCAGCCAAAGATATCATTTTTTCCACATTCAATCTTCACTTCTATAACCATTGCTGGCTTGGGTTTGAAGCCTTTTACATCTAAATAAAGGTAAGCAATATATATTTTTCATTACATAATTATCCTGCTGCTTTACAAACACCTTAAGCTTATTATATATTTCATGTGTCAGGCCAGGGACAGCAGATTGCTTGGAAAACTCACATCGGCACATTCTTAAGGCAGTACAACTGGATGCCTAAATTTTGCCGCAATCATTATTTGTGCATTTGCTGTAACTATCCTCATCATCGTCTTTGTCACTTTGAGTAACTTCAGGTTATCTTTATTATCATTAACTCCTCTAAAGAATTAATATCTAAAAGTCTGCAATCACATGCATGAGAGAGAGAGAGATAGATGCACACACTCACATATATACTGTATGTGTGTACTATAAAAGTCATATGCATTTGCAGTACGCAAAAATAGACCTCTTAATTATAAAAGGACACAAGAATATATTATTTAGCAGGTTTATTTTGCAGATGTGTGAGAGGCGTGATAACTCGCACTCCTAAAAGTGATCGGGCACCATTTCATTGGATATAGTTGGTTGGGTATAATTATAAAAGCTAAAAAAGAACACATTTTATTATGAATATGCAGACAACAAAGGAAAACATGTAATGGCAGGAAGTATATGGTAAATGAGTGTAACATTGAGATTTAATCTCAGTTGGTGATCACAGGTAAGGTGCCTTTTGTACAGTATAAAATGACCACAAATTTTATCAGTGTGTATAACAAAAACGCAGGAAGATTACAGTGGCGTACACAATTTAATAGTAACCTGCCATCAGAGGGTAGTTTATACAGTAACTCCTACTATTACTATGGTCTAGAAGAGTTGTTTTTTTTTTTCTTTGTTTTTTTTTTAACGTGTTTTTGGTACACTGTCATGTACTGATTGCACATTCTGCTAAAAATTCTAAAGATTTCAGAATTTTTTTACTTTACTGACAAATCCAATTCAAGCTGCACAGCAAATAAAGATATATTTATCCAGTCCAGTCCATACAGCATTACTGAATCACACAAAGCACAGATTAAAAGATTCTGTTGTGAATTATCATACTAATAAACACTTCAAGATCATCTCTTGAAATATAAATGAATAAGAAATTAAAAGAACATTATTTTACCTACAGACATATTAAGTTCTTTTTTCATTCTGTACATATGACGAGAGAAGCAGACTTGCATATAAGAGCACTTGGATGAAAACAGAAGTACACCGAAGTTATTTAGGAAACACTATTGCGTGTGTGCAATACTTTAAGTCACTGAAACTGGAGAGTTGGCAGAGTAAAAGGACTGGCAGAGCATTATATAGCAAGTACAGTGCCTTTAGAAAGATTTCACCTTCAACATTTATTTCCCATTTTGTTTTGTCAAGTCATTTTAAACCTTTTAAATGTAGAAGGCTCTATTTGTTAAAAATGAAAAAAAAGTATTAAGATTCAAATTTATACTAAAATTCTAAATCATAAAAATAACATCCTGAATTGCTTCTCTTTGATGGAAGTGCAGATAAAAAAGCTCCATTCACACCAACGGACGATGGCGTTCTGTTCATTATAAGCACGGAGCAAAGTTATGTCAGCTGCCACTTTATATTTTTGAGCTCTTTAATATGGGGTAGATTCTAATTGGCTGTCACTGTTTTTTATCCAGGAAAAAAAAAATTTCTGAAAGTGATATAATTCCTCTGTGTTGTTATCGTTACAGCTGTGGTGTGGACGTTCCTATTCTCACAGACTTAGAATGATTAAAATGTATCTTTTTAGTTATTGTCCTTGGTGTGAACATTGGTGATGCAATTTGGTCCTACTGTATGACGATGACACTGTCTGACTGTCTCGTAAAGACGAAGATAAAGCTTTCCTATGGAGAACATGCAAATATTTAAAATTTAGTTGAGGGGTTTGATGTTAAATACAGAAAAGGCACAAGTGCTCTAAGCATGTACATCAAGGGCAATACTAAAACTCAACAGGTCGTTATATAAGTATATATATTCAATTTTTTTGTTATGTGAACTGTTACCAAATAGTTTTTTGCTGTTAATTTATTGGAATACGACTACATTAAGATGAACAATAAACTTTTTGCCAATGGACAAATGTCTTGCTGTATATGTTCTTCTTGGATTGGCTTAGTTTGTAGCAGTTGTGGAAGAGAAAATCCAGTAACTTCTAAAGTGCTTGAAGGTTCACAGACTATGATTTCATGCAGCAAATGGGAGGAAGGACCAAAAACGACATGTGAAGTATGATCCTGACCACAGAAGGACTTGGTAGACGCTCGCCGGCTTCAGCCATGGTAAAGACGGACACGCTGAGATACAGAAGCACGGCACAGCGGGCAGGACTGCAGGGCGTCGCTGCAGGTCTGGCAACAGCATACGTGCCCGCACGGCAAGAAGATCACATGTGACTACACAGCAGAACAGGAAAGGAAATTGTGTTTTATTCAATAAGGATGCATTAAACTAATCAAAACTGACAGTAAAGACTACATTGTTACAAAAAAAATCTATTTCAAATAAATACTTTCTATTAACAAAAAATATATATATAAATTTATATGTTCAATTATTTGATCAAATAAATGCACTTTGTGATAATAAGAGACTTTTAAAAACTTACCTAAATATTTCTAAACTTACCTAAATATTTCTAAATATTTAATTGAATACTTTTAACACTGTTTTAATTAAACTTGTTTATAATTGGATTAATAGTTAAGTTTTTAAATGAAGGGGTTTATTACATATTAGTAAAGGCTTTACCTCACGTTCCATGCACACCACACACTCTGAACTGCTGAATCTATCCGGGGCAGTGGGGGTGAGAGGGGTGTTGGGGGTCAGTGGAGGAGTGAGCTGCTGTTGAGGTGGGGCGGTTGGAGTGGATGGACCAGCTTCCTGTATCTCTTTTACTGTTTTAGGCAATGCTGAAGGGACAAATATGATATGATACAATCCCAAATGAAAACACAATCCCAAATGATAACCAAAAACACTAAGCAGAATTCACAAATGTCACCAAATTAATAATAGTATCTCCTCTCGAGAAAATGTGGACTCTTACGGTCAGACAGAGTGCGTTCTCTGGCCCAGTGGAGAAGAGCTTTCTGCACGCCAACCTCATTGATCCCCAACTGTAATAAAACAGAAAAGAAGTTCATGAAAGAACATTTTAAAATTCCTAGATGTAGTGTAGTGAAACACAAAGGGAAAGATGGCAGACCTTCCTAAGGTCTTTGGCGGTCATGTGTCGCAAGGCCTCAGCAGTAATTCGGTGGTGAGCTATGATTGGCAGGTAGTGTTGAGCAGAGAGTTTACACAGCACATTCCCCAGATCCCTATCCACAGCCGCTTCCTGGGGGGAAAGGAGAGGACAGTAGGTGTCTGTGATTTAGTGATTTAAACACAGGATCTCGAGTCCTGTAGAGGAGCTGATCTGACCTGCATACGCAAAGACAGCGGTTTAGCATCCAGGAGCCTCTGATATTGAATCATCCAGTAGTTCTGCTGGTTGGATTCGCTCTTCTGCTCCAGCTCCATCTAAAGAGCAAAGAATAAACATCCTTAGAATCATTTTTTATAAATTTTATAAAAGTCCTAAGCAAATATAACACTATGAATTATCATGCATTTTTTTCCTACACAGAATAACAAATATACAGGTAACAGAAACATTTGCCTCATGTGAAAATTCTAGAATATTATTTCCCAAATTAACAAAGCACCAACAAATGACATGAATTGACATGACATTAGCAGTAAAATAAAATGAGAACAGAGCAATATATATATATATATATACAGTACTGTGCAAAAGTTTTAGGCAGGTGTGAAAAAATGCTGTAAAGTAAGAATGCTTTCAAAAATAAACTTGGTAATAGATTATATTTATCAATTAACAAAATGCAAAGTGAGTGAACAGAAGAAAAATCTAAATCAAATCCATATTTGGTGTGACCACCCTTTACCTTCAAAACAGCATCAATTCTTCAAGGTACACTTGCACAAAGTCAGGGATTTTGTAGGCATATAGTTAGGTGTATGATTAAACAATTATACCAAACAGGTGCTAATGATCATCAATTCAATATGTAGGTTGAAACACAATCATTAACTGAAACAGAAACAGCTGTGTAGGAGGAATAAAACTGGGTGAGGAACAGCCAAACTCAGCTAACAAGGTGAGGTTGCTGAAGACAGTTTACTGTCAAAAGTCATACACCATGGCAAGACTGAGCACAGCAACAAGACACAAGGTAGTTATACTGCATCAGCAAGGTCTCTCCCAGGCAGAAATTTCAAGGCAGACAGGGGTTTCCAGATGTGCTGTCCAAGCTCTTTTGAAGAAGCACAAAGAAACAGGCAACGTTGAGGACCGTAGACGCAGTGGTCGGCCAAGGAAACTTACTGCAGCAGATGAAAGACACATCATGCTTACTTCCCTTCGCAATCGGAAGATGTCGAGCAGTGCCATTAGCTCACAATTGGCAGAAAACAGTGGGACCCTGGTACACCCATCAACTGTCCGGAGAAGTCTGGTCAGAAGTGGCCTTCATGGAAGACTTGCGGCCAAAAAGCCATACCTCCGACGTGGAAACAAGGCCAAGCGACTCAACTATGCACGAAAACACAGGAACTGGGGTGCAGAAAAATGGCAGCAGGTGCTCTGGACTGATGAGTCAAAATTTGAAATATTTGGCTGTAGCAGAAGGCAGTTTGTTCGCCGAAGGGCTGGAGAGCGGTACACGAATGAGTGTCTGCAGGCAACAGTGAAGCATGGTGGAGGTTCCTTGCAAGTTTGGGGCTGCATTTCTGCAAATGGAGTTGGGGATTTGGTCAGAATTAATGGTATCCTCAATGCTGAGAAGTACAGGCAGATACTTATCCATCATGCAATACCATCAGGGAGGCATCTGATTGGCCCCAAATTTATTCTGCAGCATGACAACGACCCCAAACATACAGCGAAAGTCATTAAGAACTATCTTCAGTGTAAAGAAGAACAAGGAGTCCTGGAAGTGATGGTATGGCCCCCACAGAGCCCTGATCTCAACATCATCGAGTCTGTCTGGGATTACATGAAGAGAGAGAAGCAACTGAGGCTGCCTAAATCCACAGAGGAACTGTGGTTAGTTCTCCAAGATGTTTGGGCCAACCTACCTGCCGAGTTCCTTCAAAAACTGTGTGCAAGTGTACCTAGAAGAATTGATGCTGTTTTGAAGGCAAAGGGTGGTCACACCAAATATTGATTTGATGTAGATTTTTCTTCTGTTCACTCACTTTGCATTTTGTTAATTGATAAATATAAACTATTAACATGTCTATTTTTGAAAGCATTCTTACTTTACAGCATTTTTTCACACCTGCCTAAAACTTTTGCACAGTACTGTATATATATATATATATATATATATATATATATACACATACTAAAGATAGATAATTAGAATAATAGAATAACAGAATAATACATAAACACGAGAGAGAGAGAGAGAGAGAGAGAGTGTGAGAGTGAGAGAGATAGATTGAGAAAGAGAGAGAGAGAGAGTTGATCTGGTTTCCAGTGCCTCCATTGAGAAATGAAGGAAGCTGGTCCAGGAATACTCACCAACACCAGCCTGAGCTCTTCTTCCCTCTGGTCCTTCTGTTTAAGTAACTGCTGCAGTAGGTCAGTCAAAGCAGTCCTCTGGTCAGCCAGCACCTCCTTCCACACACACAGTGAACACAGTAAATACACACACTCGAACAATACAAAAGAATCATACTCCCAGAATGCAGTGATAACTCATAGAGGTGGTGTAAGCATGATACTTAAACAGGAATGGGATGTAATGGCTAATTAATCAGAGAGAGAAAGAGAGATGCAAAAACAAACAAGAAAAGTGATGTGTGACAACAAACAGATTGATGGTTACTCCTCTCTACACTCCATAGCATGATGAAGCACTGAAAGGAAAGCACCACATCAACTATTGCTGCTACTTACCTGCAGGTTCTCAGTGTCCAAATTCCTCCTCTTAACCTCCAGCTTTGTCAACTGCAATAACTCTGCCTCTATGAGTTTAATCTATGGACACAAGCATACAGTGGGGGTGTGAATGGCCCCATGGAGACATGATAAAACAGCCATTTTTGGGGTTTTGCATCCAATGAGATATGGGATGTGAGAAGCATGAGCTGGCTGAAACCAAAAAAGCTTTTAATGACTAGAATGACTACAAAAGACCATCTTAAACATTATTACTTCATAGACCTTATGTATCCCCATCCCCTTTTCAGCGCAGCGCTCGTTGTGTTATGTCTTCTGGTTTGTATTTCCAAAGAATGAAGGTTAAATCTTACAGATTTATGAATGAACAGCTGGTTTTAAAATCTTCCTGGTCTACTTACATTTATTATGACATCTGCTTCAAACATTACAATACTCATGATAACTTTCGCTAACTCTATAAGTAAATCCACTTCACCTGCTAATTACACTTTGACAGCGATGCCATAGAAATATACAGAGCCTCCACAAAAATGGAAGTTTAAACACAAAATTCTAAAGATGACTGCGTGCTTGTTTCTCTGGTGCATAAAGGTTTATAAGATGCCCACAAAATACCCACGGAATTGATTTGTTAATGAATATACTACTGTGCAAAAGTTTGGGGTCAGTATGATTGTTTTTTTTTTTTAAAGAAATTGACTCTTTTATTCAGCAAGTACACATTAAATGTATCACAAATAACAACAGTAAAGACTTTTACAATGTTATAAAAGCTTTCTATTCTTTTTCCTTTCCATTCATCAAATAATGAAAAAAATGTCACATTTACTAAAAAAAAATTAGTTAGTTGTAGTTAATGCACGGTGAACTAACTTGAATATGAACATTGTTATTAACTAATACTGTAAAGTGTCACTAATATTATAATAATTGTTTCTTGAGCATATTAGAATGAGTTCTGAAAAACATGCGACCCTGACGACTGGAGTAATAGCGATAAATGACATCACAGTCTTGTCATGTTTAGTTTCACTGTCTTCAGTTTAATTTCTTGTTATCATTATTAGTTGTGGTTTCTGATTAGTCCTCACCTGTTCCCTGTTTTGTCAAGGATCTTCCTCTGTGTATTTAAGCCCTCAGTTTCCTCATTTCTAGGTCTTGCACTAAAGGTTATGGTCATAGTCTTATTACCCAGAGTGTTTATTAAGTTTATGTGTATAATTATTCGTCAATCTGAATTACGCATCTTTTCCTTTGAATTGTTGGATACACTTTACAGTGACAACATTTTAAATAGATATTTTAATTTGTTGTAATATTTTTCAGAATTACTGTTCTTACCATAGATCAAATAAATGCAGCCTTGATGAGGATAAGAGACTTCTTTAAAAAAAAAACATTAACCCCATATTTTAGAACAATAGTGTATATGTTAATAAATGGCAGTGTTGATAAAATAAAAAATCCCTTATGCATGTATTTGCTATGTTTTATCCTCTGAAATAAACTGGAGCCAAGACAACCAATAGTATGATATAAATCCACTGTATCTGTGAAGTCTAATTAGATCCTAAGGGAATCATACCTGATTACGGATATAAGCGTGTACACTGTCCTTCTGAAGCTGGAGAGCTTCAAAGGCGGCCTTCTGCATTTCCTCCTGCAGACAAAGAGCCAATAAGGGTTAGTTAATCCTTTTAGACCAATTAGACCAGCAACCTGTAATATTTATAGTAGTTCATTAATTGCCTATGGAATGGGTGGATGTAGTGCAGACTAATTTTAATACAGAACACAGATTATGTACATTGTAAGAATTGAATAGTTACCTCTTGAAGGATCTGACTGATGGCTTTGCTTTTGTCTAGCTGCTGCAGGGACAACACTTGGTCAAACTTCTTATCCTGACTGTCCAAACTAAATGAAGAAAAAAAGATTAAAACAGAAGGAAAAAATAGTACTTTCTACTCACCCGACAATCAATTGCAATTGCATTGCAGTTTCAAATGAGTTTTTTGTTCATGAACAAGCAGCACATTGACATAGTAAGTGATGGATGTAATCTCAAAATCAGAGAATGTGTCTGGAAATCTGCTCACAAGTGACACCTTTGAGATGAATGTAGATACAGAGTGAACCGTCTTGCCTGACCACGTGTGATCAGATCAACAAGACAGGTGTAAACAGAGTCAAAAGGTGCTGGACAGAGATCAAAACCATATGTATTGATAGGACGTGAAGCACCTCCTGCAGGTCTCAGACACCAGAATCTGTGTCTTGGCTTCCCTGGCCTCCTGCAGTAACCTTAAATAGCAGGTCTCTGACAGCATCCTCTGCATGGCACCTGCGAACATGTATGTATAGACTTAGAGTTTAAAAAAATACTGGGGAAAGAGGGGGGAGTGGAACTGAGACATGATGCAGGTACGATTCAAACTTCAAGTACTACACATGTCTGAAGCATGTCACAGCTCTGAGAAAAAACTAAGATTTGTAATCTCTTGTCTACTAAATATAAAGTCAAATTTCTTAGTTATGAAACAATATGGTAATTTTAAAGATAAATGTAATTTCTAAACTCACCTGCCACTTCCTTCTTTCTAAGAGAGTTGGCTTCTTCCTGCGTGATGGCAGTAAGGTGTTCCATTCGTACACTAAAAATAACAACAACAACAAAATGATCATAACTGTATCTCTATTCAAATAAAACATCAGGGTAAGATTAAGATGTCACATTTGCTGTGAATGTGAGTTCTACACTACTGTTCAAAAGTTTGGGGTCAGTAAGATTATTTTCAAAGAAATTATTACTTTTATTGAGGAAAGAATACATTACATAGATTAAAATTGACAGCAAAGACATTTATCATGCAACAAAAAAATTCAAAAAAATGTTGTTTTTTTTTTTAATAAATGTTCTACTTTACTTCCACAAAAAAATCAAGCAGTACAACTGAAGAAATGTTACTTAAGCAGCAAATCAGTATATTATAATGATTTCTGAAGAATCATGTGACACAGATAACTGGAGTAATGGCTGCTGAAAATTCAGCTTTACTATCGCAGAAATGAATAACATTTATAAAATATATTAAAATAGAAAAAAAAAATTTTTTTACAATATAACTGTTTTACTGTATTTTTGATTAAATAACTGCAGCTTTGGGGAGCATAAGAGACTTCTTTAAAAATCTTACCAAACCCAAACTAACACCCCACTGCAGTGTTCGTGAAACCAACTTAAAGTAACACATCTTCCTGACTTGATCTCCGAAAATGCCTAAATGAACCTGTAAATAATAAATCAAAAGCGCTATGTGTTGTAGCACTGTACAAACAGCTCAGTACTTGCAGTATCTCTGGACTGTGGATTTCTTAAGTGGTGCCATTAGACAGAGAGAAATTCACTTAGCAAGAGCTGAATTGATGGCAAGAGCCCATGCGCCATTAGAGAGTTCGACCCATGTGTAATATCTACTCACCGGTCCTCCTCCAGAGCTTGCAGAAATTCAGCACTCTTTGCCTGGCTGTAAGCAAATGAGCACAAACACACAATAAATAACCACGATTAAACTACACAATACTAATGGATTTAGCGTGATTAAAGTGATAGTAATAACTACAGAAAAGCAAGACATTTAAAAAATGGTTCAAATTGTGGCCTCACCGTTTGTTATCAAGCAGGAGATCAGAGATGCGGCCCATGACGGCGCTCTCTGCCTGACGTACTTTATCCAACGTTTTCAGCCTCTCTGCTTCCTGGGCCTTCTGCTGCTGAGACACACCTAACTCCAACCGTTCCTGCTCCTGAGAGAAAGAAAAGCACAGAGAGGTGTCTTTCTGATAAAAGGGCATGGTGAATGAAAACGTGGTTTTGTTACCTAGATCAGTGTAGTGACTGAAAGAAATTATGAAAGAAATTATTACAATTATTCAGCAAGGATGCATTAAATTGATCAAATATGATAGTAAAGACCTTTATAATGTTACAAAAAAAAATGCAAAATGAATGCTGTTCTTTTGGACTTTTTTCTTATTCATCAAAGAATCCTGAAAAAAATGTCTATGGTCTCCACAAAAATATTAAGCAGAAATTCAGCAAATCGACATATTAGAATGATTTCTGATAGCTAATATGACACGGAAGACAATATTACTCTTATTTTTAAACAAATAAATGCAGCCTTGGTAAATATATATAAACCAGATACTGCCGACTCTGAAATCAAAATGCTTACCAATTTGACAGACAGCAGGATATCCTCTTTGCGGGAGTTGTTGAGGAGGAGGAGCTGAGTCTGCTCTCTCTGTTTCTCTTCAAGAACTTTCTCAAAGTTCAACTTTTCCAGCTGTTTCTGCTCCTAGTGGAGAAACAGAGAGTGAGATGTAAATACAACTTCACTGGATGAGCCAACAATAACAAAAAGAAAGTAAATCAAACATACCTTTCTTTTCTCATAGTCCATGAATTTGCTCTGCAGTGTCAGAGTGAACGTAAGAGGATATTAGTACGTTAGCGAGTCATTAGAACATTAACAGAAAAAATGCGACACCAACACTGATTAGGCACTGTATGAAGACTGACCTGCCAGGCCATCTCCTCACCGTCAACACAATCCACCTCCTGCTTTTCTTCATCATGCTCCAGCACAGGCAGAAGATACTGGGATGGAGGGCAATAATCCAGACCCATCTCTAAACAACATCAAAATATGAACAAACCACTGTTGCACAGAAATACCTTGTTCTGTCGCAAGACTTGTGCAAATCTGTATTTATTGGTCTGCTTCTAACCAGACAATAATAAAAGATCTGCACCTGCGCAGAGGTAGCGCTGCACTTCCTCTGTCCCGGCCATACACACTGACGCAGGTGGATAGCTCATATCCTGTGCATCCAGGATCAGGCTCTGTCACACCAGATATACGCATACAGGTATAAGAATGTCTTTGCAGTGGTCACATTGCCTATGAGCTTGATAAGATACGACACAAATAAGCGTCAAAATATTCATCTAAACATTTAAGATACTCACTTCCAGAGTGCGAACACTGGCCAGTTCTTTGGGTAATTCTCTGATGCTATTCTCACTTATGTCCAGTGTACGCAGGCTGCTCATGCGACCCACAGACACAGGAATCACAGTAAGGCAGTTCCCTGTCATCATCAAAACATTTCTTTTTTAATTTACGTGATTTAGGCTTTTATAACCATTTCATTTGATGTACAATGAGCCTAAAAAGCCTAAACTGCACTCTTTAACAGAAAATACAAATGACTGTCAAATTCTTACAAGCTCTCTAAAACACATTAACAATTATCTGGAATCTACTGCAGTGCTCTAAGGAAGATATTTAAAAATGGATAAAAAACATGCACAATTTTTGTTTTTAAAGCACAAAACAAACCTTTCACATTAAGTGTCTGTAGATGTCGTAGATCCCCTATAGAGTCTGGAAGCTGTTTTATGTGGTTCTTCTCTACATTCAGAACCTTAAAGAAGAAATCAATAGTTTGTGTCAGAAATAAACATAAAGGACACTAATTATCAATGAAAAAATATTTAAAGAAAATTCATAGTCTAGAAGATCATTCAAAAGTTTGGGGTTGGTACAATTGTTTGTAATGTTTATGAAAGAAGTTTCTTTCATTCACCGAGGCTGCATTGAGAAGTATTATTACAATTTAAACGAACTGTAAAAAAAAAAATCTAAAAAATGTAAGATTTAAGCTGAATTTTCAGCATCATTACTCCAGTCTTCACTGTGATATGATCCTACAGAAATCATTTGAATATGCCAACTTGCTGCTCAAGAAACATTTCTGATTATAATCAATGTTGAAAACATTTGTGCTGCTTTTTGTAAAAAACGTGAAGCATTTTTTTCCCCACAAGATTTACTAAAAGGCTTTATGTGTCCTTTGACACATTTGAAAATTGATTTCAAAACAAAATAAATGTTGTAACCCCAATCTTTTGTAAATTAGTGTAGCCCACCATGACAGATAAATGTACCTAGTGCTCCAAAGCAATAAATATATATCTATCAGGATGTTATGCATTTTATATGTGTATTGACCAATCAGCATCCAGAACAATTCTGTTTTCATATCATATATAAGAAGCAATTCACATCAGCTGTGTTCGTATACAATAAACATACCTGCAAGGACAAAAGCTGACCGATGTCATCAGGAAGTGATGTGAGCTTATTTTCATGCAGATCCAACACCTTAAGAATGGACACACAGAGATGTTGACACTGGAGAGAAGCATAAGACGGTTATGTGCTTGGCACTGGTGTCATCGGTCAATTTCTCTCACCTTTAAAGTTGCTAAGGCACCAGTGCAGCAACCTTTAGGAACAAGTGACCTCAGGTCATTTCCATGAAGAATCAACACCTGCAATGGAAGTGGAAACTGCTGTCAAACGTCTGTTTGCTTCGACCAACAATAGTACAGACAAAACAACACTGCAGTAAACTGACTCACTTTCTTCTGGAGCACTTTACATATTGAGAAGGCACTGGAGGGAACCTGCAGATATGCATTTAAAATATGTAACATATACCATACCAATGGAAGAAATCAGGTATCTAGCAAAAATTTACCCTCTTTCAGTTTCTTGGATGAAAAAAAAGGTTGCACTCTATTTTACAGTGCCGTAGTTACATTGTAATTATTCAACTAAGTACTTGGTACTATTAATTAAATACATGTACTTACAATAGAGTTACA
This sequence comes from Opsariichthys bidens, assembly GCA_037194245.1. Lineage (NCBI taxonomy): Eukaryota > Metazoa > Chordata > Actinopteri > Cypriniformes > Xenocyprididae > Opsariichthys > Opsariichthys bidens. The sequence continues at coordinate 18,967,781 of CM074283.1, forward strand.
GTTAGGGTTAGGGTTTGGTTTGGGTTAGGGTTAGTGGGGGTAGTCGTGGCCTAATGGTGAGGGAGTCGGGCTCGATTCCCATGCTGGCAGGAATTGAAGGTGGGGATTGCGAATGAACAGCACTCTCTCCACCTTCGATACCATGACTAAAAGTGCCCTTGAGCAAGGCACCTAACCCCTAATTGCTCCCCGGGCGCTGGAGCAATAGCTGCCCACTGCTCCGGGTGTGTGTTCACTGTGTGTGTGTGCATTTGTTCCCTATTCACTGCTGTGTGCACTTGGATGAGTTAAATGCAGAGCACAAATTTTGAGTATGGGTCACCATACTTGACAATACATCACGACTTAACTTAATTATGCATAATTTACTATTATTACTATAGTAAGAACATTTAGTAACGTGTAACAATGGCGCTGTAAAATAAAGTGTTACCAAAAAAAAAAAAATGTACCTCCAAAATGTAAATAATGATTGTCATTCATTTGGATTTCTGTAACTCACCTCAGTAAGCTCACAGGCAGAAATGTCCAGAATATCATCAGCACCTGCTTCTTTGGCCTACACAAAACATAGGCATGTGTGTTGGGATCAGAAACAGCCCACTGTGACAGTAGGTATTTTAAGTGCCTATAAATAGAGTCACTTAAAATATCTAACATAAACGAATTTGGGGGCGATGCAATGCAGTTACACTAAACTCACCAAGCAAAGCTGGTACTCAAGACGTTTCTTGGAATCCTCACTGGGTTTCTTCTTTTTGGAGAACAGAAACATCCTGAGGCCAGTGAGATCCTGTTTGCCTACTTAAAACGCCACAACATCCACAAAAGTCACTGGATGTTAGCGTGACACTTGACTGACTGTGGTGTTGACAACCCCAAGGAAACAAGAGTGGGACAGAATGAACAGCTTCAAATAGGACAAGAAACACAGAAATAAACAACAACAAATTATAATCACTCGATATTCATAAGACTTTACAAACGTCCCATCTTCATAAGGAGTTGATGGATATCGAAAACAGCTTTTGAAACCAAATAGAGCAACATTAACGGTATAAATAAAAGCACATACCTTACACGAAACGAAGAATATATTAGAATAACCGTCGGTGCGATAGCTAAATTATTTTAATCAAAACATGGGCTCCTTGAAATATTTCAATATCAATTTCTTGCCCCTCGTACACTCCCTCTCTGGCAGTACACACACACACACACAACAGGAACAACTTCTCGGATGTTGTGAATGACGTAATGCGTCGCCGCAGTGTGAAAGGTTGCTCAGCTCTCGCGATACTTCGTGGCCTTTATATTCTTGGCACAACACGCTATCGGCCTTTCCTTTTTCACTTTGGTGGTGAAGGTGCAACAGTTCTCGGTCGTCCCGAATTCGGGTTCATCCGACACCCTCACCAATTCAAACTGAACTGAGCTCAACTTCGTCTGATACACCATGCCTCCTAAATTCGACCCCACCGAGATTAAAGTTGGTATGTTTGTGGAATACGGTAACCGTTTGACGGATTTCTGACCATGTGTGAGCGGCCATGCCTGCGCGCGGGCCTCTCGCGTGCTGATACTAATGGATTAGTTGGGTAAAAATGCAAAGCTTTACCCAACCATGTAATTTAGTTAAGAGATGTAAGCTACATATGGCTGTACAACGTGTAACTCGACTGCAAGGCGTGCGTGAGTTTTAAATGATATCCATAGCGCCTTTAGCAATGCTAGCTGTAGCTACTCCGCGCACGCGGAGCTTTCAACGTTTTGAAATGAGTAGAAATCCATTTGCGTGCTGTGGTTTGACAGCTCTCGGGATATTAAGACGAGTATTCACATACTGTCTCAATAGTCGCTCGCAGGCTCTTGCTTTCTAGGGGGCTACATCTACTCCTTTCTACTCATAACATTGGCTCTGAACGGTTTTTAACAGGATAATGGAAATGTGTGGCATATAAGGCTCATACTCTAAATGTGGATCAATAACTTAACACTTGATTTGTTTTATTTATAGATCTAAAAAAGGTTTGCAAAAATTTGACTAGTTGAGTGAGGTCAAATTGCAGCATTTGGAAATATTTTACTCATTAGCAGAATATGTGTATATTTGCACTAATTATGGAAGTATAAAACATTTGAAAGCTAAGAGCTACATAAATTTTGGTTCTGGTTAAGCAAAATGACTGCATACCTGCAGGGTTAGGCTGAGAACGGAGTTGTAGCCCTTTGTCATCTGATGGAAGGAACCTGCATCTTTCCTATGCGAGCATCTTATGGTGCCTCTGCATGCTGTCCTCAGAACAGCAAGTGTGCCATTTTTGGGGTTTACTGTTGACCCCAATTAGAACAACATTGAAGTAATGCCACACAGTCATGTGCATTTCACTTCAGCCCAGTATACTCCGGTGACCATGTCACAGTTTTAGAGGGTATATTTACTTGGGCCAAGTTAAAAACAAATGGTTTTTAGGCAAATAGATTCTATATTGAATGTCATGAACACAATGTTCCAGTTGTTGTCTATGTATTAACATGCCCCCTCCTCCTCCAGTGTACATGAGATGCACAGGTGGAGAGGTCGGTGCCACTTCCTCGCTGGCCCCCAAAATCGGACCTTTGGGTCTTGTAAGTATTGCTATATGTTTGATCTGTAGTGTTTATTGTCCTGCTCTCTATATTATAAATCAGCCTCCCGCCACTGTGCCAGTCTATTAAGTGTCTTTGTACAATCCAGTGGAGGCTCATAGTGACCCAGCTCTAGGAAACAGGGTGGCCCCAACCTAATGGGCAACTCTGTGCCGAAAGGCCTGGAACAAACCGCTTGTCACAGAACACCGACTCCGTTCCATGCTGCATGCTCATCTTTCATTCTCTCGTTCCCTCAGTCACCTAAAAAGGTTGGTGATGACATCGCAAAGGCCACCGGTGACTGGAAGGGCCTGCGAATCACTGTGAAGCTGACCATCCAGAACAGGCAAGCAGCGGTAAGCCCTTGAAGTCTTTCAGTCTGGCTCTTGAAGTCATTTAGCCTTTAGATGCTTACTGGTTTTGTTGTTACTCCAGATTGAGGTGGTGCCATCAGCCTCTGCCCTCATCATCAAGGCCCTGAAAGAACCTCCCCGTGACAGGAAGAAGGTCAAAAACAGTAAGACGCTCTTATTCCACCTCAATGCACTGTTGTATGAATGCTCTTTGTGCTCGGACCTTTCGTGGTTATTGCAAGCCTCCTGCCACTGTGCACATCTGTGAAAGTGACTGTGTTCTGTCCAGAGGAGGCTTATAGTGACCCAGCTCTAGGAAGCAGGGCTGCTCAACTTAATGGGTAACTCTGTGCCGAAAGGCCTGGAACAAGTTTTTTTGCATTTCTTGATCAAGTCACTGTAAAAATGTTAGTTTTGCCTTTCAAATAAGTTTGGTCCTTTTTTTTTTTTTAATATATATTCAAAGAATATTTTCTAAAAAAACAAGCAGCACAATCGTTTTAAGTATCTTGAGCTCCAAATCAATATAATAAAGATTTCTGAAGGCTCATGTAACACTGAAGTCTGGAGAAATGATGCTGAATTCTGCTTTGTAGTTAACAGAATTAATCTACATTTTTAAAATCTTTAAACGGAAGTTTGTAAATTGTAGTATTTCACTACTTATTGATGAAAGAAATGCTGCATTTGTGAGAAAAGACTTATGCTTAAACCATTGTTACTGACCTCAAACTTTTGAATGGCTGTAGCTTGGTATTTGACTAACATTCTAAGTCATGTTTGTGTCTTTCCTCCTCCTAGTTAAGCACTCTGGAAGTGTCACTTTCGATGAGATCATCAACGTTGCTCGTGTCATGAGGCCACGATCTATTGCCAGGGAACTTTCTGGTTTGTATTTAAGCAAATTGCTACCTAATGCTTAATGCATTTATCTTTGAGCAATATTTATCCATCAGCCTTCCGCCACTGTGCTTGTCTGTTAAAGTGACAGTGTACTGTCCAGAGGAGGCTGATAATAACCCAGCTCTAGGAAGCAGGGCTGCTCAACTCTGTGGCTAACCCTGTGCCAAAAGGCCTGGAACATGTTATAACTTGGCATGGATGAGTTATGTTCATTTTAGACGATGATACAAAGTGATCCTGTTCTTTGCTTCTCAGGTACCATCAAGGAGATTCTTGGCACAGCTCAGTCTGTGGGCTGCACCATTGATGGTCGCCCTCCCCATGATGTCATTGATGACATCAACAGTGGCAAAATTGAGTGCCCAGCTGTGAGTATTGAATGCCATTTCTGCTTTTGTATGTTAAGCATTTACTTGTTGCATGTTACTTGATTTAACTGGACCTTTTCTTTCTTGCAGGAGTAAAATGAGGATTGAAGAAAAATAAAACTTTGAAAAATGTGTTGTGTATGGTCTCTGGCACTTAATTTCTAGAACATGTGTTTATGTAGAGCAGCAGGTCTCATCTGGGGCCTTGGCAAACTTCCAAAAGAGCCACAGAATGACTATCAAAATTAAAAAAAATCAGCTGAATCCCTCCTCCCAGTGAGTTTTTAAAAAGTCACAAAATGAAAATGCTAATTTAGTCAGTGACCTATTTTCAAGAATCAAATACAGGCTTAAAACAGCATATTAAGTTATTTAACAAGATGACATTTGGGCATATAAATTGAGGACAAAAAGCAGCTATTAAAACCATTTATTTGAAAAATGCTACATGTTATATCATATCCCCGAGTTGTAGACCTAAAGTACAAAAGTATTTAAGCTTAGGTATGGGTTCTAGAAAAGCTGGCTCTAAAATGACTGCCATGGTAAAAGTGTTGCATCAGTGTTTCATAGGTACTTCAAGTTGCTCTTTAATTCTTATTCCAAATCATTGACCACTTTTTTCCCTTAACCCCAGTAACAGTGTTTGTGCTGAAACTATGAACACTTGTATAACTAAACTTAATTTGAAAGTGCAGTTTCTCCCAAAAGATGCCATACTGGATTCAAAGGAGCTCTCTGCAGGAATGTTGCCACAATTGTTTTTCAAGATCAAGAAGCATATTCTTTACCAGTGGTTGGTCCATACCACCCACTATTAAACTGGAAACAACCATCATTTGCCATGGTTGATGGACTGACCACACATAATCCTGCTTCTCAGTTCTCCACATCCTCTTCTTCATTTTCTCCCTCCTGCTCATCATCCATGTGCTCGTCTTCCTCTTCTTCTCTACTCTTGTCATTCTCATCTATGCTTTTCTTTTCCTTGTCCTTTCGTTTTTGCTCAGATGCTTCCTTTTTGCCTTTCTGACCTTTCTTGTATGCTGTTAAAAAAAGCATATCAACACAAAAACTGGTTATATACATTAACCTGAAGCTTTTATGAAGATGTGCATCTTTACAGACCAGAACCCTTGTGGTCCATACAGATTTTACCTTCCAGCGCTTCCCTCAAGGGTTGCAAGAACCGTTCGAACTCCATCTCCTCCATAGCGGACATCACATCTCCAGCGTTGAGTGTCTTCCTTTTTGCTTTCATAGCAAAATTGTTTGCACTAGTGTCAACAAAGTAGTTGGAGATTACATCCGGGTAGGTTGTCAGAGTGGAATTTCTCAAACAAAACTACATTTCTGACTTACCAAGATGTTGCGTAGAGCACGAAAACACTGGCTGCTTGAGATATCGCTCTTCTTGCCTCCTTGGACACATTTACTCCGTCCGGCAACTAAACAAGACGGAAGTTGACTACATACTAATACATACATTAGAACTGACTGCAGTGAGGTTTCGGAAAGAGACAATTTACAGAACACATTTATATGGTTCTCACTTAAACTGCTTTTCGGCTATATAAAGCCAGCAATGAAATAAGTTTACTAGATGACTTACTGCCTCCTTTATAATCCGCGTGATGACAGCATTGGGAAGATTGAGGTCCTCAGGTCTCTCGGCCATTTCAGTTAATTTACACTTAAATTAGATGCACCACGACAATATAATCCGTTCGTTTTAGATTTGTGACGGTTAAAATGTCTGATCAGATGTCAAAATGAACAACTGCACAACCGCGAAAACTTTGTTAGCTTAGCCGTCTAACTTCTCTGAGGGCGAACTGACACCTGACACAGTCGATTTAAGTGCGCTGAATAACAAATTTCGTTACCTTGCATATGCGTTAAATGTGTAATCAGATGATTTATCTGCAAATCAATTCGATACGGAACAGATGCGTTTGGACAAAAGCTATTGTGCTTCACTGTTTTTCAGCCAGCCCGCTTGATCATCCAAACCCATGCGTTCACCTTTCACCTCTCACCGCTCCGGCCCGCCAATCAACGCAGACGTTCAGTCATGACGTCAATTTGTAGGCTAAGCCAGATTCATACAGTGACACTTTCACGGTTTTTCTATTACATAAATTAGATTTATGAATATGTTATTTTAGAATAACACAAATTTCCAAGGTGCTTTTTTTTTTTTTTTATATGTAGCCTAAGTTGTTAGGTCACATCCTGGTAGCAGTTGTAGTCCTATTAGGCTAGTCTTTATTTAGCAACATTCGTTCCGAGAGAAAAAAGCCCAATAGCTTACACACAGACCCGAGTCATGAATTAAAAATGTTTTTTTCTTAAAATAAATAAATAAATAAGTCAATTTTCATTCGATTTTTATCAAAGTAAAATGAGCTGAGGAGGGGGATTTAGAGTTATTTTTGGGCCACTCTCCCGCACCATTTAGATCAACAGCTCTTTATCTGCTTTTCACATCGTGTGAAGTAGCCTATAATATCTACGTCAGAATAGACCTCTGTACAAACTGAAAGTTTTTCCCCCAATTCTGCCTCTGGCTCATCTTATCGCAAACCAAGTCTACATGTGTTTATTTTCATATTAACGGGACCTTCTGAAGAATGTGCAGTGGTCACGTATAGCAGTACAGTGCAACTGCTCATCTACACGGAATGTGTATTGCAGTAATTTCATGGTCTTGCAAGCGCGTTTAGGGCAGTGTTAATGTTCTCAAATCATCTCCATTTATAGCACATGTTTCAAGTGTTTGAAAGTAACTGCTTGCGTGAGAATGAATGTGAAACATGATGCACTGCCGAAGCAAATAATGGAATAATGTTATGTTACTTTTTCCCCCCACATAGAATCTCATTTTCCTGGTTTACCTAAACTGAGCAAAGCTAATCTATTTATTTTCTTAAAAGTGGAAAGCACATTATTAATAGTGAGGCTTTGTAATGGAATATGAAATTAAGGGTATCTCATAGGGTTTGTTTTGTATAAATGAGTGTCTAAAGCAGAAATTTCTCGTCTCTGTGTGTGGTCCCCCCAAACAGTATAGTTTAGGATTTACAACAAATTGCATGTGGATTTTTCCATAACGACTTCAATCTACACAGACCCATAAAAATGAACTGCTCGTAGGCGTGGCTCATTTTCCCCCTCTTCTTTTTTACATCTTCATCAAGCTTTGTTGTTTGCATTACAATTGTGTCAAGTTCAACCTCATTTGTGGTAAATGGCAAAGACTTTCCATGACCTTTTTTCCCCCTTTCTTTGATGCTCATCAAATGTCTTGAGGTTAGCTTCACATATTAGCTCATGAAGCTATTAACATTTAACACCATGTTGTCTTTTTATAGAGATTGGTAAAGTTTCATTGTTTTTCTTGCAGATGATGTCATTCTGATGCTCACTTTAAGTTTTTAATGACATCTTCAGGTCTCAATAACGTTAGTTTGCCGTAGCCTGTGAACTATAAGAATATGTTTTGAACATTTACAATAAGGTTCATTAATTAACATTAGTTAACAACATCAGTTAACATGAACTGATAATAAACTGTAATCTACAGCATTTATTAATATTTGGTAATATTAATTTCAATGTTTACTAATACATTATTAAAGTCTTGTTAACATTAGTTAATGCACTGTGAACTAACATGAACAAACAATGAACAACTGTATTTTAACTAATGTTAACTAAGATTAGTAAATACATTGACAAATGTATTGCTCATGGTTAGTTCATGTTAGTTAATACATTAATTAATGTTTAACAAATGAACCTTATTGTAAAGTGTTACTGATAAATCTTAATAATAGGGAGCTAATTCAATCTAATGAATGGAAAGATATTTGGCATAACCTCAAATGGTAAAAGTCTTATTTTTCTATAACTCAAATAACACAACTCATACATTTTCTACAGTATGAGAATCTGACACTGAAGTATCTCTCTTTGTCAATGGAAAATCATTGGATAGATCCTAACATTACTAAACACCTGTCATACACCTGAAAGGCTTTTTTTTTTAGACTGATAAAAATGACAATTTGTGGATGCAACTTTGCTATCACGGAGGTACTGTATGATGGCAACACCAGGTGTCACTACTAATACTGATAGTTCTGGAGGATTTTAATGGCAGCAGTGTTGCATCACTTTCCCTCTCTCTTATAATTAAGACCATATCTATTGTAGCAATAATTGTTAATTAATAAGTAGGTTAAAATTATATATATATATATATATATATATATATATATATATATATATATTTGTTTATTTATTTTTTTGCTTAGGACTTAAGTGCAGAACTCCCATGCAATTAACAGGAAAATGCTGATTGTTAAGTCACAATCATTTAAATGACAATTTCACAATAATTAAAGTTGACAAGAAACAGAAGTTGCAATCCCCTATTGTGATGTATATCCAAGTCAATCACATTCTTGAACAAGAAAAAATGTAGGGCAGGACTTAATTTTGTCCATCAGGAATTGATTGAATTGTTGGATCAATATGGTTTGCTATTGCTGTGATCTCAGGATGTCCCACTCTTGCGCCAGTAAACATGTAATCAGAGAAAAGAAATTGTTGCACGAGGGAGGGAAGTTATTTTGATTAAAGATTATGAGGGCACATGAATTAAATGATAATATTAATAATTTGCTCAGAGAAATCGTTTATAATAAATACTACATATTTAATAAAACAATGAGAAATGTCGATTTTGTCAAAGTCAATGTGTCACCTTAACAGTAAAAGTCATCCAATTTCGAGATTATAAACAAAACAGTACAAAATGCTACTTTTAAAAACTATTTTATGTGACTATATCCATGTTATTTCTATATGCATATTTCCATCTGAGCTTTAAGACAGCAGTATAACACCTCATGGGACGTTTGAAAATTCAAAAGTAAAAGATATTTCTCAACTCACTTGGTGTTAGAAATTACAGTTGAGTTTTTTGTGTAGTGGCATGAATGTAAAGAACAGAGATGGATTTTTAAGGGTGAAGTGTAATTCTTGCCATTGCTTTTAACGAGTTAATCATAACTTCATTTAAGAGTTTTTAAGAGTTTCATAACATTGGTAAATATAAATGACTAAATTAAATCCATTTTAGAATCTGGGTTCCACAATGGAACCCATTGTCCCATAATTCAGTTGACTATAGAGTGCTATTACTTGGACAAAAATAGAGAAGTGCATAAGCTTGGTCAGATGTAGACATAATTCAGGATTTGAGACCACAGAATTGTTGTTTTAATTAAATGGAAATTTCCAACAAGATAATAAAAGTTGATGATAAATATAGTTGAGCCACACAAAAACATATGTAGGCCAATCATTTAAATTCACTACCTCTGAACACACCCATTATTGAGCTCCTCAAATGTTTTCTTGATAAGTGTGTTACCATGAGAACGTGTGTCAAGACCTTCCACTAAGTCAAAAGGCCATCACTTATTATGACAATAACGCCTAGTCACATGCTTCAACAGGTCAGAGTTCCTAAGGAAGGATAGGAAGTCTGAGTTGCACAGTCTCATTCGTTTCCTCTCAAGGTTCAACCAAGAATTTTCTGAATAGAAACAGGAAGAGCCATCTACCAGCCCACTTCAGTAGATGTTCTCAGGAAAGGCCACAACCAACAGAACACATAAATACTGCCGTCGCCGTCTGGATATTTGTCTGTTTCTGCTTGAAGATGGACAGACATCTCTCAAAAGGTCACCCAAAGGCTCGTGGCTTGCTTTAAATTTGTCTTCAAAGTTTTGACACTGTACATTTTTAGTATTAACTTTCCTGCATGAATGCACTGTACTTTGAAGCTTCGTATATGATTGCAAAATATAGCACATCACCACATACTTTCATCTTAAATGAATATGACCTTATAGCACCATTTTGATTGGCATTCATGCCTGTATTAAGTCAGCAAAATGACAAACATGTCCCTATTATGGACAGCCAGCAAAATCTGTTAACTTTCAATATACTTTCAGGGATTAGATGGACGTGTGAATTCCTTGAAAACGATTTGTGCATTTTTGCTTGTGTAACTGGATGCTCATCTTACTCAATGTTTGTTTGGACCTGCATTTCATTATGATTTTTTTCTCAGCCATCTGTTTCAGTTTTGTATTTTCTGTTCTTTATTTGACAAAGAACACAGTACAAAACATTTCTCTTGACCACCACAATTATTTTCATTCAGCCTGTAATCATTCAAAATACATGAAAACTCCTATCCATGGAGCTTTTGAAAAGATCATAAACAGTTTTTTTATTATATTACAAAAATCTGCATTCTTTTTCCATTTGGGAAAAAGTGTTTTCATGATTATAACTGCATGATTACATGATTACAAACTTTTTGCATACCTTTATACAAACTGTAGCATTAAAGCATAAAAGAGACAATTGCATGTTTGACAGTCTGTAGACAAACTGTAATCCATAACTGTGATAACTTCCATTTGTATTGCTTTGTGATATGTTTATGGAAATGCAAGGTACACTCTTAAAGTAAGTAATTTTTCCTCATTAAGATTTTTCACATAAAAAAAATGAACAGTACTTATCGTGGCCTCATAAAAAAATGAATCATGGCTGACTGCTAAAAGCACAAGAAAATTTTTTAATGAAATCTACTGCTTTTGCATGCTTCTGGATGCATGCTGTTTGGTATTAGTTACCATATCTTATTTATCACCATAAGAACTGTTTACACTTTTTTATTAATACATTTTTCCATTGATTGACCAAGTTTTCTGCACAGATAACTTTTATTGCAGTCTGAGTTTCGTGCTGTCATAACAACATATTTTAGTTTCCAAGAGCAGAACCAAAACATTGCATGCAAGTTGCCATCAACAGTTACCTCAGCCTCGCCTCTAATCCTCCCTTAAGCAGGGACCTCATCTTCACCCATGCATCTGTTACACCTCATATCTACTGCACACCTGGAGATCTTGTCTTTCACAGAGGACAGTTGTGTTGTTGAAGGTTTGGCCAGTGTTGGAGTGGAGGAGGGTGCTTCTGCTCTCCCTACGGCTGTCAACACCTCGATTTTGAAAGAGTGAAGGAACTCAAACTGAATGAATAACAGACTCACGTGAGTGATGAGAAGTGAATGTCTGAATGAACCTCATTGAAACACACCTGTGCAGAACACCACCTTTACCTGTTTGAACTTCTGACCTATTTGGGAGGTTAAGGGGCCACATACTGCAATGCAAGGGACAAGAAGCACCATACTGTAAGCTAAAACATATTCAATGCAGCTGACACACATTAGTAGTTATGCAAGAAAAATCTTATGAAAGAAATATCTCTTCACATGAAATCTTTCAAACACACATACTATTTGTCCTGGTATTACACAGCTTTCTGGAATACTTGATTCTGATTGGTCAGTCATTGACAGTCTGATTTTTTTCTACATTTTCAACATTATCCATGGCAAAGCTGTATGTAGTGTACTGGTCAGCGTCAAGTGCATTCAAGCTGTCTTGAATCTTGTCACTTTGGTCAGAGCAAGATGATGGTATACCTTCTATTTAATATTTGGCTTGCTTAAGTTGGGGACACTTGCTTGATATTCAGCAGTGTTTTTGATATGCCTGTATTGGCGCCGTTGTATACAAACTGAGCTGAGCCGGACGATTACATCACTGTTTTCTGCAGTGCTGATATACATAAATTAACTAGACTAATAACTATTGATATTTGCAATGGAATGAATCAATAATATATAGAATAAGCTGCACAATGACACCGTTTTCTTATTAATGTAAAGCTGCTTTGCCACAATTTGCATTGTAAAAAGCGCTATATAAATAAAGATGACTTGACTTGACTTAATTAGAACAAATTTTTAACTCTTCTTCTACAAAAAGACGACAAACAATGCACTGTAAGGCGGTGTGGTAGCCAAAGTGCACAAAGAAGGCTCAGGAGTACAAAAACAAAAACATTATATATATAAATAAACAAAACACGCAATAAATGACAGGAATTTAAGAGATCACATATCACACATGAATAAACGACAAGGAGTAACTGGCTTTAAATACACTCGGCAAACAAAGGAAAGTGGACAAGACAGGTGAAACTAATCAGTAACCATAGCAAATAACTACAGATTCTGAAAGACAATACAAGAAACATCAAAAAGGAGAGGATGAAACCATGGGAGGAGATGATGGAGGGAGGAGACGCAGAGCTGAATCATTAGGACAAAGGACGACGGCGGAACCAATGGAGGGTGGAGCCAGGAAACTGACCAACAGAGGTAAAGCCAGGCAGAGCCAAGCAGATGAACACCCCAGAGACTTACACTGCTAGACTGGAGGGCAAAGGAGCAACTGCAGGCTCCTGTGACTAAGGTGGAGACGTGGGCTTGGCTGACTGAGACTAGGAGTGAGGAAAACGGTGGAGAGAAGGAGCCTGGTGGAGTCAAAGGGGTGGAGGGATGAGGCATAGCAGGAAGCCTGGAAGTCCAGGATGTAACCAGGGTGATGCCTGAAAGCTGGAAGGATGAGGGAGCCCAGTGGAGCTTGAGGGATGACAGACCATGGTGGAGTCGAGGGAGTGTATAGCCAAGAGGGACCCAATAGGCCGAAGGGGAGAGGCCCGAGGCCCAAGGAGCTGGGCAAGACCAGCGGCGACAGAGGATACTTGGAGCTTAGCGGGACCAAAAGCAACAAAGGAGACTTGGAGCTAGGCGGGACCAACGGCAACAAAGGAGACTTGGAGCTGGGCAGGACCAACGGCAACAAAGGAGACTTGGAGCTGGGCAGGACCAACGGCGATGAAGGAGACTTGGAGCTGGGCAGGGCCAACAGCAACAAAGGAGACTTGGAGCTGGGCAGGACCAACGGCGAAGAAGGAGACTTGGAGCTGGGCAGGACCAACAGCGACGAAGGAGATTTGGAGCTGGGCAGGACCAACGGCGATGAAGGAGACTTGGAGCTAGGCAGGACCAACGGCGATGAAGGAGACTTGGAGCTGGGCAGGACCAACGGCAACAAAGGAGACTTGGAGCTGGGCAGGCCCAAAGGCAACAAAGGAGACTTAGATCTAGGCAGGAATAGGGGCAACGAAGGAGTCTCTCGTATCACATCGCCTTGTGTTCTTTCTTTTCATTCAAATCCAACAGCCTTCCTCTTGCATTTCAGTGAAAATGACGGTAGAGGACTTCGGTAGTGATATTACTGTAATATTTTGCAATAATGAACAACTAACGGCATATTATCCGACCTATTTAGTCATCAGTGCTTATTTAACTAATCCTTTATGCTTTCATAGGCTACTCAAGGCAGCTTGACTCCATAAATGTACCTTGGCTCAAAAATTTTGTGATCAATCTGGCAGTTATGAAATGAAATGAAGCATTCTGAACAGACGTCATTTGAGAGATGTCTTTTTGCACAGCACTGGCAGTGGAAAAAGTGGGGATGCTCTGTACACATTGGGCACAGGGCTCATCAGAGGCAAACAAACAGAGGCGGCTCTGTGATGATGCATGAGCCTGTCAGAGAGCGCCCGGCACTGAATACAGACCAGCCAGTGTAGGGTCAGACGGAACCTGAACTTCTCTATCCATCACAAGCAGGTTACCACACATGCACACTGAATCTCGTGTGTGTACATATGCTCAGACATACAAACACTCAATAAACTGACCTTCAATCTCTGAGTGCTGCAAGTGGAAATTGAAGGAATCTCCAAATATTCAGACAAGAATGTGGACACACAAACACATACACGTACGCAAACACAAAGGTTTGTTTGAGTTCCTGTTGAGTCTACTCGTTCTAGACCTAACATAGCTACTGTAACCCTTTCAAAATCTCAACTGCAAAAATAATTTATATCCACCGCTCTACGATTTCCCCCCGTGTGATTTATGAGTGCAGTGCATTCTTAAGCGAATCCTGCAAACCATCCCATGAATAACCCTGAGGTATCCTTGGTATCTGCAAGCAGTGTTTCTCACCATGGTATTTCATGCCAGTATTTAGAACCATTTCATTTTTTTTTTTTTTGACTCATCAAGGGCTGAAATGTCTGTTTGATTATGTTGGCCTGAAAGTGGCATATTTCAGCTGCCCTCTGAACAATATCATAAAAGAGGTGTTATTGATACAAGGCAAGTTTGTGTTGAAAAACGGATGTATAGAGCAGAAAGATACATATTTGGAGAGTTAATATTGGAACTTGTGGTTTAGTTTTTTCCATCTCGGGTGTGTGTGTAGGGAATTATTTCCAGGAATGTATTTTTTAAAGACGATGCTGCATTAAACAGCAAAGCTAAATAGCATTAGAGGCACAAATACACTCCGGTTCCCAGCAGTTTCTCTCTCATACACTTACCAGCTACAACTCTTAGTCACTTTACTAAATGGAAATTTTGTGTATGTTTTAGGCTAAATGATATATATATCTCACAAAGAGGTGTCAAGGTCACATTTTATATTTATTTAAATCTATGATTAGGATCCTTGATATTGTTTGCATTGTGACATCATCATTTTACCATCAGCCCCCCCCCCCCATTGTCATGAGTGTAAAGGGAAAAAGTCTTACTGTAACTTAATAAAATGACTGAATTGATAAATGATTTCAATTGCTAAAACATTAAAACATTTATTCACAGTATTTTTGCAGTAATTGTTATGACTACATGATAAGAGTCATTGATAAATAAATAATGAGAAATACAATGCCAGATGCATTATAGTAATGAGAATTGGGAAGTAAAATGTCATTTGCCAATGTCACAATGCAAATTAGTTATCTAAGGTTCCTAAGAGAAGATTGTTTTCTTCATGTAAAATATCACTACTTTAAGGGTTCGTTTTGGTTTTGAGTGAAATTTTCTTTTTCCACATTAAAAACCATTTAAGGGATTAGTTCAGTGTTTTGGGGTATAAAAGCTTGTCTTGGGTTGTTTTTTTTTTTCAATGATTTGTGATTCATACTGTTTTGAGATTGTTTTGGTTTCAGCAGATGAAGTTTCCATTGCTTTGCAGACTATGTGTGGCAACTCAAAGTGTTACCATGGTATTATTTTATTAGTGATTTCAATCTCTATTGCTTTTTACATCTATTTTAAGGCAAGACTTTTGTAATTCTGTCCTCAGGCAGACAGACAAATATATACACACTGATTTCCCACTGTGCAGTTTTGACATGCTGCTCTTGCTAATGTGCAGAGCTCCAGATCCCTCACTTGACAGCTTTCATGACAAAGTAATGCAGATGTTCCAGGCATTGGTTGGTAGAAGGTCAGCATACATAAATGTATGTGTTTATTTTTCCCTCTTTTAGCATTCAGGATGGCCATCTGTTTTATGTGACAAATAGTCAACTGTGTAGGATGAATTAAGGTAATTTGGCATATTGAGTGATATGGGAAACCCAAGATCTGATGTGAATACTTCTTGTTCACAGTTGGATTAACATGGAATTGAGGTCTCATTTGTTTGTCTGAAGTATTATGCTGACAATATCCCAAATTAACACTTACAATCTTAAACATAAAAGTTCCAGAAGGGTTTTTTTTTTTTTTTGCAGTGATGCCATAAAAGATCCATTTTTGATACCCCAAATGAACCTTTCAATGAATAATTCTTAAAAGGACAATTTTTTATAAAGAGGCCTTTTCCTCTATAAAGAACCTGTATTGCACTCTTTGTTAAGATATTTTAATGTTTTATGTGAACTTATGTATTCTCATGTTATTTTTCATATTATATATTATTATTATTATAATATATCTTATATTCTCATGAGTAAAGCACTTTATTATTGGATTTGCATTGGACCAATAATACATAAAGAAAAAAATATTAACAGGATAATTTAAACTGCTATTTCCACCATAGAACAGCTAAAACTGTGATGGAAATGTTCATGGCTTTCAGAAATAAATTACAAAAATTACAAAATTGTCTTGTGATGCATGTATGTAAAAATGAAAGACAAATTAAAAATAAACTAGTCAGTTAAAAAATACTTATTTGACTTTCTTTCCTCTGAGGAACACAAAAGAAGGGTGAAGAGTGTTTCAACTGTTCCTGTCTATACAATAAAAGTCAATAGGTTCCAAAACAACTCTGAACCCAATTGATATTCATTGTATTAAAACCATAATACTATCTGAGAATATCTTCAATTGTCTTTCAAAACACATTCATACAGGTTACAGGGCATGAGGGTGATAAGTTAAGAGAAGAACTAGCGCCATGGATTTATTAAATTTATTCATGCTATCTACCACAGAACTATTAGGAAATCTTCAAATCCCACAGTAATCATAAGCTTGGGTTTGACCAATATTCAGGTTCAACTTCCTTAAACGGTTTGTAGGTCTCATGATTAATTGCGTACAAAGTTCGAGCATTCACGTCATGGTCCCTCAAATACGTCCTTGCGGTATGTTTCCTAACTAAGATTCACCTGTTGAGTGTCTCATTGCACTTGTTTAAATTCATGTCGTATGACTCTTTTATCTGTCATTACAGCCATTTGCTGCATATGCTGTGACTAATCTCCATCAGACTTCACCTCTGACCCTGTAGATGTCACATCAGTGCATCATCAGGGGAATGTCATTCCAGCTGCTCTCTTCTCCTCAAAGAAATGAATGAAAAGCTCCACACAGTGATATTTCCACACCGCCAACTCTTTCATACAGATGATTTTCCTTCTTTCTTTCCTCAGATTTTGTGAGTGGATGCAGTACGTCACCGAGCGGGATGGCAGCTATGTGCCATGTGTGTGTGATGTCTCGCCACCACTGCGGTGAGAGCGAGTGCCGTCTGACTTACTGTCTGTGCTGTTTTCAGGGGAGGTGTGTGTGTGTCACTGGACTCTCCTCTGGCGAAAATGTGCTAGACTACCTTTCCTGTATTTCATAACAGCCCAGACTAGTTCCTGATATCAGACACAAACATAATTTTCAATATTTTTTAGCAGTGCTACACTCTTTGAAAGGAGAAATGTCATATGATTGCATAACACTTTCATGTTTAAAAGGTTTTTTTTTTTAATTCATAAAGTCTTACAATGAATTAAAACAAAATTAAGTAAAACTACTTTCATAAAATGATCCCCTAGGTCTACATAGAACCTTTTCTTCAAAGACTGCAGTTTTTAGAGGCATGTACATCTACAGATTTTATTCTAAGCATTGATTAACAATAAAGGGATTAAGGCAATATATATAAATCAAAACATTTCAAATTTACATCTTTTTCTTTGTATGTCAAAATTGTCCTGTCAGACCTCTCTCTCTCTCTCTCTCTGTGTGTGTGTGCGCTTGTTTTCATGATTTATGAGGACACAAATTTGTATAATGACATGAGTATTACACTGGTATAATGACGTAAACATGTTTTATGAGAACATTTCATGAGGTCTCATATTTAAAATAGCTTTAAAAACAGACTAAACAACGTTTTATTAAAAAACTAAATGTTTATTAGAAATGTGAAAATACAGAATGTTTTCTGTGACGGGTAGGTATAGGGGTAGGGGTAGTGTAGGGGGACAAAATGTACAGTTTGTACAGTACAAAAACCATTACGCCTATGGAATGTCCTCACTAAGATAGCAAAACAAACCTGTGTGTGTGTGTGTGATGTCAGAGGGGGCTGTGCACAGTTGTCTATAAAAGTGGCAGTCACTAAGGGAATCGAGTGGAGCAGAGCTTTACTGTTTTATAGCAATTCTTAAACAGACTTTAAGGGGCGAGTGCAGATTGCCAACCAACCAAATTCTTTTTGAACTGACAGATGCAGAGGAACATTTTGGATAAAACTATGTCACCTCTAAGGAGCATAGGACATTTTTTCACACTGGTGCTGCTGTCATGGGCCGCTGTGGAGGTGAGTTTTTGTGCTATATTTGATGATTTGAACCTGATAGTGTCCCATTATATGCTCATTATCTGACATCCAGGTTACTGCTCTTCCATAAACTGATTTTAGATCTGATCCATAATTTCAATAACAACCTTTAATCCTTTATTAATTTCCACTTCATGTTGTAATATGAACTGGTATAAAAATTGCTTAGTCACAATGTCAGTTTTCGGTTGCAGATAAAAGCTTCTGTTACATTAAGCATTAATATAGCGAGGGAACTGAATCCACTTTTTCGCCTGATTTGTGTCAGGTTTTGGCTCAGAGAGCCAGTACTATTTTTGAATGTGGTCTAATATGGGCTGCATGAATTTATAATGTAGTGGCTAAAGAGGGTCGCCTACTGCAATAAATTATCTGCTTCATTGCATAACTATGGCATTTTAAACTCTTTCTTAAATTCTTAGGTGAAAGCAACTTATTATCTCTTGATTTATGGAATGGAAGAGGGGAAAACGTCTAAGCTAGTGTATTTCAACATCAGTCCTTACTTGTTTCCTTCTGTGCTTTCTCAGGTGCAGGGTGGCTGTCCATCGAAATGCTCTTGCCCTTCATCTCCCCCTTCGTGTCCAGCTGGTATCAGTTCGGTTCTTGACCCATGTGGGTGCTGTCGGGTCTGTGCCAGGCAGTTTAACCAAGACTGCAGCCCTACTGAGCCCTGCGACCACATCAAAGGACTGCGCTGCCACCTAGGGGCCGAAGGAGACCCTGACAAAGGCTTGTGTAGAGGTAAGATGTAACTAAAATGATTAAAAATCATTTTAACTTATTGAAATCTCGAAATAGTTTAAATAAATTGAAAAGTTAAAAAAAAAACCAGACCAGGCTAGCAAAAACTATGCCATTTTAGGCTGGTTTGAGATTATTTAGGCTTATTGAGCCATAATTGTATAATAATAATAATTAAAAATATTCATAAATGATGAATATGGCACTCATCACTGTTAATCAAGCAATAATATTGTTACTTCTAGCTGAGGCTCAAGGTCGCCCATGTGAGCTGGATGGACGGGTCTATCAGCACGGCGAGGACTTTCAGCCAACTTGCGAGCATCAGTGCACGTGTGTTGATGGAGTAGTGGGCTGCATCCCACTGTGCCCACACCGCATTTCTCTTCCCGACTGGCCCTGTTCCCGCCGTCGTCTCACCAAACTGCCTGGCCGTTGCTGCCAGGAATGGGTGTGTGATGATGACAACCGCATTGCTGAAGTGGATCCGCTGCCTGACACACATCCACAAAAGCACACTTACCTCACAGGCAACGAGTTACTTGTAGCTCCATCTTCTTCTTGGGACAGCAGTGCAGGAGCCCCTTATCAAGGTAGATGAATAACAGTGATTAAAAAAAAAGAGAGAGAGAGAGAGAGAGAGAGAGAAAAACAGGGTGAATTCAGGGTGATTGGATACTTGTTGCCATTGAGATGACTTGGAAAAAGTATCCCAATCAACCTCAATTTACCCCTACATTTATATTCAAAAGACAAACAGACAGCAGTGTTTCTCAACTTTCACTCAAAGAAAAAAAATATTCATGGTTATAAACTGGTTATTTGTATGGTTTTATATGTTGCTCATAGCTTAGGAATTACAAACTCAATCAACATATTCTTATTTTACCTCTGTTGCTTGTTCTTTAGAGTGGATTTCATCCACTAAGTCCCACGCCATCCTTCCATCCACCTGCTTACTGCAGGTCACTGATTGGTCCCCGTGCTCAGCCACCTGTGGAATGGGCGTGTCCAGCCGTGTAACCAATAGTAATTCCGAATGTCGGCTCGTCAGCGAAACTAGGCTCTGTCAGATACGAGAATGTGGCGTCAACCTTGCACCATCACACAAAGTAAGTGGCAGCTGAAGTCGGATCTGCAAAATGATATAAATAACATAATATATGAACAACTTAAATGTATACCAAAATAAAGTATATAAAAATAATTGTATTTTTACTATCATTATTAATATTAATGATAATAATAAAAAAATGTATTTTTAAAAAATTATTTATATTATTTTAATTTTATTATTGCTACTACTACTACTACTAATAATAATTTTAATACTTTGCTTGCTGCTGGTCAGTGGCCATATCTAAATGTCTTCTCTCTTTTCCTCTCCCTTCCTTTACTCAGAAAGGAAAGAAGTGTCAGAGGACCACACGACCACAGAAACCTATGCAGATGACATTTGCAGGATGCTTTACTTCTCGCCGTTACAGGCCACGTTCATGTGGATCCTGCTCAGATGGTCGCTTCTGTGTTCCCTCTGTGACGCGTACGGTCCGTCTACACTTTCACTGTCCTGAGCCAGAACGAGACGACTTTACCCGCAACGTCATGTGGATACAGCGCTGCAGCTGCAGTCAAAGAAACAGCAGACGAGGCCTGACATCACAAGCAGAGTTCCTCAATCTGCCAAACGATATTCACACATATACACATTGACATTAACTCGTTCAAAAAGCATTTTTCTCTCACATTTATATGGATCTACTGTATCCAATTGTCTGTGGAAACATTTTAGCTCAGCATCCAACAATACAACAATAGTCTCAATATACCAGTAATATGAATATATATATATAAGATTGCTGTTTTTATTGTTGCAGTAGTAAAGGGGAAATATGGTCATTATATGTAAGTAAGAGGTAAATTATGCTTGTAAAGTTTGCTTCAAGAACACACACATAGGGTTTCCATGTTTTTTGGGGACTTTCCATAGACGTAATGATTTTTATACTGTACAAACTGTATATTCTATCCTCTAACCTTAAACCTACCCATCAAAGAAAACTTTCTATACTTTTACATTTTCAAAAAAAAAAAAAAAAAAACCATCATTCTGTATAATTTATAAGCTGTTTTCCTCATGGGCCTCAAAAACTGTAGGATATACAATTTTTTTGTTTTTTTACCATTTTCACTATAATTCAATATTCAATATTGATATGCTTCTTTTTACTGTATATAGTGTAAATATGTTTCAGTCCTACTGTACATATCGAATGTGTTTGTTTTTATTTTATAATATTTAACAGACTTCAGTTCTTGTGAAGTGTCATATTCAAACTTCAATTTTTTGAGGTGAATGGCAAATAACAAACATGGAGCAAAGACATTTTATGCAAATATTAGTCGATTCTTTTTGTAAAATTAAATGTATTACGTTTTGACTTTGTGTATGGCAAACACTGAAAAAATAACAGCAAATAAAACAGAACAGAGCACAAACTTGGCAATAATAACATAATAATAATTATGCTGTTTTAGTGTCATTAAATCTTCATAGGAAAGATTTGTCTTCTGAGTTACATAATGTTCACCAATTTATTCATTAGAATGCACAATATTATGTGCAGTGGCCAGATCAATATTTCTAAAGGACTGAGTGAGAGAAATATATCAGTGGCAACCTTTTCTCTCACTCAATTTCTCTCTATTGCTTTTTCTCTGTCTCTTACTCTCTCACAGACAGCTGAGACTTTCAGCACTGCCATGACGAGTGAACAGGAAATGTCTAAATGTGTTGAGAATGTGCAGTATGGCAGATGGAAATATGTGATGACTGTACAATCCCAGTGCTTACAGAACATTTCAGCCACACACACTGTGAGCATTTGTTGCTCTTTGATTAGTCAGCATATGTTTTGTCTCCATGATGTATGACACAACCACAACCACTGTCCTCCAGGTATGATGTGTAGTTAAAAACTTAAGAGCTCTTTTTTTTTTTTTAATGTTTCTGTATTTAAAGTTTACGTAAGTGACTTTTTAATGAAAAACCATGCAGAAATAAAATAAAATAAAGGGTTATAAGTTTAAATGTGAACATTAGCGCTCTCTATTGGTTAAATGACATATTAGAATAAGAAACAATAAAGCACTTTTATTACAGTGGCAACTTCTATAATCATTATCATATTCTATCCTTGCATTGCATAAAATATGGACGAGTTAAGATCAATTTTATTGTACTAGTTTGAATTGAGTTTGAATGGTACAATATTATACTGTTGTGTATATAAATCATTCTTCATCATTAATGGAATTTAAGAATAATATATCTGATGGAACTTATGAATGGGTATGTTATAAGGTTTTTTTTAAACTGTCAAAAGATAACAATGACAGATGTAGATTATTTCCATCATATTTCTTTTATTAAATCTGAAAATGTATTGACTACATCACTTAACCTTCATTTAACCTAATTTCACAACCCCTTTTTATAGCCAACATAACATAACATCATATGTTGAAAATACTTTTAATAAAGAACAATTTTTAATTGCAGAATATTCATGTGAATATTTAGTTTACTTTCTTTAAAAATAATAATAATAATAATCTAGATAGCCATTCAAATAGATTCTTAGGAGCATGAAAACAATTTCCACAACTGGAGCCTCAGTGTCCTCTGATTCTCCAAGTATCTTTATCTCTTTATCTCTTTCCCTCCCTGAATTAGATATTTTCTCACCCTCACTGCTGTGCTCTGTTCATCTTGGGCTTCTGTTGGCCTATTTCCTTTCTCTATCTCATGCAAAGTGTTGAGTTTCTATGCAACAATGGGGACACCAGGGAGATAGGTACCAGGGGGTTGGGGGAAGGAGGGGTGGACACATTTACCTTTGTAAGAGTAGCAAGGGACTCCACAGTGTCTCATCAAAGACCGGTCTGCTCAGGTGATCCCCGAGGCAGAGTGTGTGTGTCTAAGAGCTGCTAGCTTTGAAGTCTTTGTATATGCAGAGCCTGGATTTGAATAGAATCACACAACTGCCCCTTTTTTTTAAAAACAAATGACACTGCCTTACATCAGAATAGAACTGGTAGATCCTTCTATGACCCATCTTTGACCCCTCAAATTCACTTAATTGTTCTCTTCTGATACTAACAGGATAGTGAAATCAGTGTTTCACATTTTTCTGAGAAATATATGGTGAAATGCACAAAATTCAAAAGTAGAGAGAATAATTTCATAGAGTATTCTCATCGTTCTTAGCGCTGCTGTTTCCAGTTCTAGCCTCATGTGCAAACAAAAATAGCTCATATAATCCTCCACTAGATGCCGCCAGACCCTTATATTTCCTGAGCAGGAATAATGTCACCTTTACAAACTCTTCTATTAAACAATAAGCCCCGCTGCCACTGCTATGTGTACTTCTCCTATAAAAAAACATTATCATAAAAAAGTCTGTGCTGCATTAATGAAAATGAATGTGCTGTTTGAACTTTGCATAGCTTTTGCCAGGGCCTCATACAGACTTTTAAACTTTTCTGTCTGAATAAAAGTAGCTCACTCTAAATTCTACTTTTGATTTATTAGTAGCAATCGATTATTGTACGACCTCAAATAAATTTTGTGAAAAAATACATTACATTCAACCAAAGCACTTGTGAAGTTAAATGTACTACATGAAAAAGGTACAAGTATACAATTCTGTACATAAATTAAGCCTATTATTTAGTCCTAATGGTTCTGCATAATATAGGTCAGCTTTATTTAGGTTATACACTCAATTTTATTCAATATAGCCTTGCTTAATTTCTGTATAAGGCCTGCTCTGCACATGTCTTCTGCACAGAGTACCTAGTTAAGACTGTGTGAGGCTACAGTTGTCAAATTATGTATTGCCATTAACAGTTTAGACATTGCTACCGCCTCACGGGTGTGTTTAGTAGTTGACATCATAAGCCACAACATTTCTTAGTGTTAGCACTGCTTGTAAGAGAGAGGCCAAGGCCAGTTCGTTTAAGCCTGTAATGGTAAATCAAGGCAAATTGGACAATATTGCATTGGTTAAATAAAGATTTACGGCGTCAGAGGTAATTGGCTTTCCATCTCGGCCAGATGTTCGCAGCTTCGAGACGCAGCAAATGCAAGGTGAGAGCACGTGCATTTTAACAGATGCGTTTTCCTCTCGCGTGTGCACATCTGTGTTTTTGCATCTATTGTCGGTTTATTTATAGATGAATGTTTAGAAAACTGTCCATTTGTATACGCGCATAGGTGAATAATTGAAATTGCTGCAGGTTTAAATGCTGTGGATAAAGACGGGCTTTAAGTCCTTTCTGCATAACTCAGCCGTGGTGATTATGGGCCATTTAAATTAGTTTCAAATTATTTGAAGTTGCCTAAAACAGCCATCCATCATTCTGTCAAATGCCACGCCCCCTCATCGCTTATTGGCTGTGGCGGTTGCACCTATGGCACGTCACCAGAGGAGTGACTTTAAAATTTTCTCCCTTTTCGTTCACGAGTTCGTTCAAAATTAGACTTTGCAGCTCGTAGGAGGATTTAGGCACCAAGTCATAATAAATGCTAGTTTTAAGAACCCGCCACGTTCAAGATCATGTGCAGTACTTCAACATTAACATGAATTTGACGGTTGTGGCGGAGCGCTTCTAATAACGGACGATTTTGAAGTTTGTCGGAGCACGCGACACTCGGATTATCAAAAGACCAATTTCTCCAACGATTTTTGGGTGGACGAAAGCAAAATACAAGGACAGCCAGTCTCACACCGCTTCATAAACTTTGAGAGTGACTTCTTTCCAGACTACGTAAAGTTACAAATAACGGTGAGTAAAAATCTAGTAAACATTCAATCCCTAAACCTTATTTTCAGAGAGTTTCGTTGCCTGTCTCACATCGTCTGCTCCTATAAAATGCCATTATTTTTTGGATTTGATCACATTTTTTTGTAGCTATGTGTAATAAGGCAGTTTACCCTACATTTTCATGTAAATAGCGTCATACCAGCTGAGTTACAGACCAAAAATGAAAGTTTTATATAGAGTTATGTACGCGTACGTGTTTTTGCCAATCTTTTTGTTGAAATGATTAATTAACCAAACTTTGCATGCTTGGCTGCAACTTTCCCGTACAGTAACTCTCACTCAACGGCTGTATCTCAAATCACCGCGAGCTGCCAACCTAGACAGCTGGGCTGAGTTGGTGTCTAGGTAGGCAGCACACTATGTTTTGAGCCGGAGCCTTTATGTGTGTTGTCAGTGGAGCGGAGAATTGTGCACAATGGGGAGTTGTGCGCAGAGTGTTAATTAAAAAGAGACCCGTTTTAATGAAACGGCGAAGCGTGTAGTTATATGGCCCCAGAGCGCATTATTAAAAGGGAAGGATATACTGCTAATCTGCGCTGGTGCCAACCAGGGTTTGGTCATTTGCTCACTGGACTCGCTACTATTTTTAGAGGCTGCGAACCATGGTGTTCCGCTCATTTATTTTAATTATCACAGACTCGTACTGGGGTTGTGCGCAGTTATTAGTTCTCCTAAATGACAGTAAAAAATCGCATTTACAGCTTAAGTCAGATTATATTAAAAAAGCGAAATAATTCGGGCGTTAGCGAGTTTCTATGGAAACCGTGCGGTTAGTTATCGAAGGACGTTCCGCCCCACAAAAGGAAAAGTTGAGGCACAACCATACAACATAACAGTGTGTTCTTAAGTCTCCTACACCGTTAGGCTAGTAATTGATGATATGTGATTTGTCTAATAGTGCAGACCCATCATTTGCTCCGTCAAGCCGACACCAATCCATCAGTCTGCGCTCGGACGGCCACGGTATTGTGTTTCTCTTCATTAGCTTCTGTTTTTGCCTCTTATTTCATCAATCAGCCCGTTAGTCGAGTGGAACTGAACGAGCCTCCCCCTCGATGACCTTTCTGATGACAGCGTTTAAATAACGAGAGAGAAAGAGAAGAGTTTGCTCTATTTCCAGAGTCGCAGCAGTACTTGGTTGAATAGTTCAGTTTATTCATGCGTTTAGGAAAACGGGATGAATTCTCGACTTGAGGACCTTGAG
The DNA here is from genome assembly GCA_037194245.1 of Opsariichthys bidens. Lineage (NCBI taxonomy): Eukaryota > Metazoa > Chordata > Actinopteri > Cypriniformes > Xenocyprididae > Opsariichthys > Opsariichthys bidens. Next base: position 18,993,819 of record CM074283.1, read on the forward strand.
GTACAAGCTTTTTATATGTAAGCATGTTTTATTACTCTAATCTTACTCCATTGACCTTATGTAGGATATCATTTACTAAGAAGCCCCTCTTTAGTAAGTACAAATGGTTAACGTGGATCTGAAGAGCTTTTACGAGATTCTCCACTCCTTTATCGCATAACTGTTTGCCCATAAATCACCTATATGCCCGGATTTGCCTGTTTTGAGTTAGAAGTGACCTTTAAATGAACTTTGCACTCCTCTTAAGCAATATGTATATTTTGCTTGACTTTTTAAAGTAAGGAATTGGTCACAACACAATGCAGACTGCCAAAGATAGGCCTACAGCGTCACAACTCCTGCTACCCTGTGATAAGACACTACATTAAGCCTCATAGCTTAAAAAGGTTGTCGCCAAACGTTTCCAGTGAAGGATTAACTTACCTAAGTTATTAGAGGGATAATGTAATTGTTCTGTATCGAAACAGCCAAGCCTCAAAGCTTGTGATATTCCCCCAGGGTCCCATTCAGCAGCATTGTCTCTCTAGCTCTCAGGTCTGCAGGAAAAGGATGATTAAAAAATGGGGGGGATTTGCATTTTCATGAAATTACCTGTCGCAAAGTTATTTGGCAACCTGCTTTGGAATGGCACTTCTGCAGGTGTGCTGGAATGACAATGCATGGTGCTTGTTACTGGTGTCAGTTATGGAGAAAAGGTCCTGAGGCGAAATCTGTTTGCGTTGGAGCGCTGAATAAATTTACCTTTGGTTCAGGTTTATAATCTTGTACAGCTGGTCCCATTGCATTTAATAAGATATCAGGCTCATAGTTCGTGTAAGACTTTCAAATATGCCCAACTCTGACATGACAATGAAAAGATTAGAGCCAAGGGTGTCGGAAATTGGTTTAAACTGGTGCCATGGCAAGTTCTCCAATAAGAATTCAGGCATGTATGTTCATGTCAGTTTCAGGATGTCACTCTGTTTGTAGGGGAAATGCACATGCAGCTCTCTCAGTGTTGTGGACCTGCTCAACCAGTTTTATTAGGTAAGGTAAGGGAATATAAACCACTCATGTGCACAAGATCTTTCAAGGCTATTTTGATTGCTAATGCTTAGCTTTAGGATTTCTCCATTTTCATGTTCAAAGATCTGTTTCATAGTTTCACCGCTTCACCAAAAACATGTTTCATTGCCTGTGTCATCCAAAGTTTAAAGGGATAGTTGACACCAAAATGAAAATGTCATCATTTACTCTCTCATGTCGTTCCAAACCTGTACCTGACGTGTAACACAAAAGAAGATTTTTGAAACTGAAGGAAAAAAACACTGATAATTTTTATAAAATATGCTTTTTTTGTGTCCCACAGATGACATGAGGGTGAGTAAGTGATAACAGAATTTTAATTTTTTGGGGAAATGTCCCTTTAGGAGCCTATAGTACCTGTTGGCTCTGTTCATGCTCCTGTTTGTGGGAACGCGTGTGCGATTGATATCTTATGTCCGGCACAAGGCTGGGAAGACAGATAGAACCTGAGGAAAGCATTTCCACTCCTTTGCAGCAAAGCACAAAGAGCCTTCCTGTTGCTTTCCTCTCCTCTTTTGACCCTTGGTCGACCCTACCAATCAACAGGGCTCAGTTATGACCTCTAACCTGGCCTCTTTCTCCAGGCTGCTGCTGACTGACCTCTCCTTTAGAACAACAGAGGGAGGAAATAACAAGTGATATAGCCTCAGCCAGATGTCCAAAGCCTCTTCTTCACATTGCTGTAGACTCTCTAAAAGGAGAAAACTGCACCGTCTGGTCCTCACAGGATTTTGCTGAGGTTCTCTGAATGCAGCTTGGAAACTTGCTTTGTGTCTGTTCAGGAAACAATGCAGAGATACAAAGTTATTTTTAGAAATAAAATGTGTAAGCATTTCCTAATGTGTCTGAGCATATGTATTGTGCCTCGAGTCTGAATGTCTTTTGCTTAGTTTGATGGTCTGACCCTCTCAAACCACAATTTTATAGCTTATTTTAGATAATGTTAGAAAAGGTAGTATGTTGGCCTGGAGCTAGATGTACTAAAACTGTACGAGTGCATGTGTGGTGAGGATGGTTAGTGGTTAGACTGAATTCATCCTTTTGGAACTGCATAAGGCTGTTTATTGAGAGTGGGAATAGTTCGCTTGCTCGCAGGGAAATGGCTGGTGAACAGTAACTCATCAAGGGAATACACTCGCCATAAGTGAAAACATACTCAAACTAAAATCAGACAGGGAATGACAAATCAGCTGCACTTTCATTTGGAAAACAGTGGTTGGTGTTGTGATTGAGTTCTCGTGTTGGTTTAAGGCTGTTTACCGCAAGCCATTCCGACTTTAAACTAGGACATGTTAAAAATCAGTCATGGAAAAGTAGTTGGAGTTCAGCTTCTGAATTATTTTTGTTTACGTACTGTGAAAACCATGAACTGTGGTAAAGCAAGGTGGTGTTTACAAAGTCTCATGCAGATAAAGATAGCTAGATTTCTAGATTAGTGCTCTTATTTGGAGATGCCATATTGATATGACCCCTGTTCTTGGATCAACATTCACACTCTGAGATAACATACTCTGAAAGGGAACAGACTTTAGTTTTTGTCCTTATGGTTTCAGTTACTGCCATTTGAAAACTGCACTGCCTCCAGCTGGGTTTGATCTCCAGTCATATTTGCAATGAAAGTTCTGGAAATGAGCTGTAGATATAAACTGATAATGTTAAGGCAGATATAAAAATCTGTGGACTACATCATTTCCATAGAATTGCCTGCAGCATTAGTTTTATTATAGTTCCGTGGCAATAACATTGCACAATAATTTTTTTTCTTTTTCTTTTAACTGCAACTTTTCTAGAGGTACTTCATATGACGTTATGTTTGTACAAACACATTTTAAATGCATTTAACTATAAAAATGGAGTTGTGTTGTTCATAATGTTAACTAACTATTGTTAATAAAATACACACATTTTATAATTGTGTTATGGTGGTCATTGATCGTTTAGCTGTGCCTTAAGGTGATGATACACTTTTTGAGCAATGTTGCTGGGCAATGATGCTTGGGCACTTTCTCAGTGAGAATGGGAAACAAATTTCGATCTGAAGTATCCAGATAGAAATTTGTTGGCCATTATCAATGGGATAGAGCCCAAGCATTATCGCTCTGCGACATTGCCCGGCAACATTGCTCAAAAAGTTGCCCCATGTATCTACGCCTTTAGGCTCTGTCCATTATGCAGTCATTTTCAGAAGCACAGGTTCTCGTGCAAGAGCAGGTTGTTTTCTAGACAGACTTGTATACCTCTTCATTGGTGAAACTCTGCCAAGACATGGGGTACTTTGAGTACTTAAGTTTTATCCTCGATTTCATTAACTGCTTACAGTTCTGTTATAGCCAACCACATTTCTCTCATTGCACGGCTTTGTGGGATAAAAATATTGGAAACGGTGAAGTCTCAGTTATGTTTTTTGTTTCCTTTGATTTGAAACCTTTTTCTCTTAGCCAGTATAAAAATGTTACAGGATTCAACTTTTCACTGTTGCATAGAGAAAATAAGCTAAACGTTATAACTGGCACTTGTATATAAAATAAAATAAATAACATTTCAATGCTTTAAAAGACCTGCTTTTGGGGGGTTTTTTTATGTTGTTGTGAGCAGACTCTTGAGAATGAATATTCCTCACTCAGAATACAAAAGAATGGTGATAAATAACAAAGATAATTTTAGATGTAATTAAACCCTGAACTTTACAAAGCAAGAACCTAAAGGTGAGAACAGCCACAGAGAAATAAAATGACAAATAGTAAAAAAAAGAAAAAAACATTACGCAGCGACATTATGAATTCATGTTGCATTGCATTTTGGGAACCTAAGCACCAGCATAGTCTGTAAACATATACTATTACAATTAATCTGTAAATATACTCGAGTATACTGTGCTGCTACATCAGTCATTTTTCCTGACTTTGTTTACTGTTATTTTCTGTTGTAAATTGAAGGAATTTTCTGTAAAATTATAATCCCAACTGGTCAGTCAGTTTTAACCAGTTTTTCTCTTGTTTCTGGTTGGGAACATTGAAAATGAAATCATCAACAGAGCGGAAAATATCCCGTTATTCTGCCATGATGTTTTATTAGGATCATAAGAATGTATTATGGTGATTTGTTTGAAGAAGTTTGTGGGAACATCTCTAATGGCTGATCTTCTGATAATGGTAGAACTATCTGGCCTCTGGGTAACACAGGCCAGATATGCTGATTTACGAGCTTCTCCGCTGTATCCCGCAGGCAGGCGATGGTGAACAGCCGTGTGGAAACCACCGCTGTCGCGGTAACAGGAGGTAATGGCGGGGCAGTGCGCTCCTGTGCAGGCTGCGGAGGTCGGATCTCGGATCGTTTCCTGCTCTTTTCAATGGATCGGTACTGGCACACGCGCTGCCTTAAGTGCTCCTGCTGCCAGGCTCAACTGGGAGAGATCGGCAGCACCTGCTTCAGCAAAGGAGGAATGATCCTCTGCAGGAATGATTACATCAGGTACTAAAAGAAATGTGCAGTCAGGTATTTGGTGGGAATGAAACAGAGATATTGAATAATAGCAAAAAAAATGATGTTCTTCTTGGTCACAGTGTCAGTCGTAATGTGTTAGATGAGGAGGACAGGAATTCTCTAGGTTTGCCTGGAAACAAATCAATACAGTGTTATTGATTCTCAACTTGATTGTCATTTTATATCATTTGACACATCCATGTGTCCTTTCCAGATTTGGTAGCGCTTTAATTTTAGGCGAATGGTCTGAAATGCTCAGGATATTTAGATGGACTTCCACAGACTTGTTGTAAATTTGTTTCATATTTAAACAGAAGAAAACGGATTAAACCCTGCACACTACTAGGGATGCAACAACATAGTTATCCCACGGCTCAGTTTATACTCTACGGCAAAACCAAAATGTCCCCACACACCACATATTTGAAAGACTTGTACTGCAGCCTCACTTCACCACTATTCATGTTAAAGCGCCCATAACTTTAGTGGACTGCATAGTGATAGGATATTTACTCGTGTGGAGGTGTTTCCTCATCTCAGCGTGTAGACTCACGGGCACACACAAACGGACGCAATTTGCAGAGAAATAAAACACAAATTATTTAAACGCACAACCTAAAAGACACGTAAATTTACAAGCATGTATGTGGATGTCGTACCAAATGGTTATTGTGGTATCCCCATCATATCTTGCATAAACAAACAGCCAGTTTTTCTGTTTATGACGTTAGTTATCTTGTAAAACTTTTGGTCATGCAAAGGTTTTTCTATTGTTTAATATTTATTTTGTCCAAGTTTATCACAAATTTAAATGAGTAATCCAAATTTGTGAAAATCATTTTATTTGAAATTGGCAGGGTTTTTTTGTGGATGAATGCATTGCAGTGACTGACATATTTATTTTAGACCTCTTTTCGGTGGCAACACATTGGAAAATGTTACTGCGTGAACTGTAACAGGACAAGGAAAGTTCACCAATTGTGACAGGAAGTGTGTGGGTGCATGTAACATGGCATCTGGACAGCCATATTCCTCAAAGACTCCCCAGATGTTCTTCATGTGCTGTACACTGCTTTAGATTCAAGCTGTACTGTTTAATCACGCAGTCGGTGATCAAATCAGAACTCGATTCAGAACTGTCATTTTATCATAAATTTTGACCTGTCCACAAAACAATCATAACCTTGATTTGCAAACCCTAACAATTGATTGTTGATTTTTATGGCAGTTTTCGCTGTGGTCTATGATTGCATATGTGCTATATGAGGATTGCATAACTCTTTGATTGAATTTGGCTTCTATACCCTTGTATATTTTGAGCTGAAGGCTCCAGAGGTGAGGAGATTAGATTTGTTTATAATCGCCGAGGCTTTGAAATTGACCTCTGTGTGTTTGGATGTGTGCACTCATGCATCGGTCCATGACGGCACGGCATTGTTGCCTGTTAGACCCACGCTGGTCTGTTTGGACCTCAACCAGGGATGTCTGACTATTTGGCATTGCCACACAGATGTTTTTTGTGTGTGCCTGTGATTGCTGTAGAAGTGCCAGAGATGCCTGCTCAAACGTTAAATAATCTCTCTGACCCCAAAATAAAAAAAGAAACCGCTCAGTCCTGCCATATTTGAAACGTATATCATTGAGACAAAATAGTTGTCATAGTTAAGTTTATAGCAACTCTTCAAATAATCATTTTGATTTCCACCCACATTTACATTTTAAATATAAATATATTTATGTATATTAATATATGTAATATTATGTATATTCATATAATTTATTATTATTAGCTATTATTTAATAGTAATTTATTTATATGGATTTTATACTGATATTAATTAATTTATTAAATATTTATTAATGTATACATATTATTTAGATACATCACTTTTTTAATATACCTATATAATACTATAAATGGTTTAGAAAGTGCATGAGGCTGACTCAAATAGTGAAAAATAAAATCTAATCTAATTTTATAAAATTAATAAATTATAATCATACAGCAGATTACTATTCTATTATTATTATTATTATTAATGTAATTATTTTATATATGTTTAATACAGAAATGTATTATCTTATTATTATTATTATTACATTAATATACCTATATAATATAAAAAATAATTTGACATGGGACCGATGGAATTGGTGAAAAATAATACAAAATGATAATAAAATTGTTGTTGTTGTTATAATAAAATGATAATAATAATTATTATTATTATGCAGTGTAGGGTATATTTAGCCTATTTTGTATTATTTCACCAGTTCAGGCCTCCTTAATAGAAGTACTGCACAATGACTCAGGAGTCACAACCTATGATCAGTACTTGTTTCGTGACAACTTTGGGTTCTATAACAACTCAAGTGAGAAAGAAAATACTTTTTTCACAAATGAATCTTTTACAGCACTTTAATTCAGTAAACATGTTATACGTGTCAAGGGTGGTCTTATGGATATTTCCTTTAAGAATGCATGTAAGGTGTACTCAATCTGCAGTGTATTAAATATGTATAATACAGCTAATCAAAAGGGCAGAGCTTCATTACCAAATGACACAGCGTGGAGCCTGAGGTCTGATAAAAGTAGGGTGCATTAATTAGGGAGAACAGGGCTCCTTTCTGCCGTCTCTTATTAAATTACTGTTTGGATTAAGATCAAAAATTCATTACTGCGAGCAGTCAGAGCTGGGACAGTGATAGCGGAGGAGGGGTTGAGAGAGAGAGCGAGAGAGGGGAAGGGGAAGAGGAGAAAGTGAAGCAGTGAGAATTAGCTGCCAAACTGGTCTGGTTACCGTCACAATAAAGACCCCTGAGAGGGAGTAGAAGAAATGTTTCCTACTGAAACATGACTGTGACACGGTGGCTCCAGGTGTTCTGAATGAAAACAAGTTGTTTGTGTGCATGTGTGCGAGTGGAATGCTTGTATGTTGCGTGTTGTTTGTGTGCATCTGGGTTTTATCTCTATACGACCTAGTGTGTGTGTGGACGCTTTTTTTCTTTCAGCTCATCAAGAGCACGACTTGAACTCATTTGAGTGTTCTCCTAAAATTGTTCATAACAACCTCAAGCTCAGGCAGCAGAGTAATCAAGTGCACCCTAATTAGGAGCCAAGGGTGGATCAGAGGCTCCTATAGCCACCCCCCACCCATTGCCACCAATTACACTGCCACTCCAGATTAGCTGATAGGCTGCAGTCTAAGGACTAGAGGGGCTTTGGTGCCCTGCCATCCAAACCAAGCCGTGCACAAACACACATTCCAAAGCCCTTAAACTTCAAGCTATGGACATAAAAATTAATTTCCCCATGTGTGGAATGAAAATAAGTAAATTAAAGGGATAGTTCACCCCAAAATGAAAATTATCCCATGATTTACTCACCCTCAAGCTATCCTAGGTGTAAATGACCGTCTTCTTTCAGATGAACACAATCGGAGATTTATATAAAAATATCCTGGCTCTTCTGAAGCAGGCTTTATAATGGTAGTGAATGAGTGTGTGTTTTAAAGCCCAAAATAAATGCCTCCATCCATCATAAATATAATCTATATGGATCCAGTGGGTTAATAAAGGCCTTGTGAAGCAAAGGGTTGGGTTTTTGTAAGAAAAATATCCATATTTATAACTTTACAAAGTAAAATAACTAGTTTCCACCAAACGACTGTACACATTCTGTGCAATAACGTTCAAAATACGCCCCCCCGTTCACTACCATTATAAAGCTTGGAAGAGCCGGGATGTTTTTAAATATCTGAATGGCTTGAGGGTAAGTAAATCATGGGATAATTTTTATTTTTGGGTGAGCAATCCCTTTAATGAGAATTCATTTTCAGGGTGGTTTGTGTCATTTTGAGTGAGAATGTCCCTTAATAAACATGTATTTGCTGACTTTTAGCTGATTTCTTGTCACACTTTTTAAAAATATTCCTGTTAGAATTAATTGCTGTTTTTTTCCCCCCACTGTGCAGATTGTTTGGTCACAGTGGAGCCTGCAGTGCATGTGGACAGTCTATCCCTGCCAGTGAGATGGTGATGAGGGCCCAGGGTAATGTCTACCACCTAAAGGTGAGCCATAGTCTGTTGTCAGCAAATGCTCATCTTTGTCTGGATTAAATACAAACAAACAAAAAAGTTACCTGTGAACTTTTTTTTTTTTTTTTTTTTTTTTGAGCTTCTAATTTTTTTTAACAAAATACAACTGTCTTCTGGTTAAAATGCCAAACTTCACAATCATTTTGTCTTCTTAAACCACACCCATTTCTTACAATGACTGCAAGCGAGTTCACATTTAGATCTTCCTCCATCCAATAAACAACTAATTGCCTTAATACATTTTTTGTCTTTTTCGATAATCTGTTTTAAATAGATATTACAATATGGAAGAAAAAAGTCTGTCTTTACTTTTAATTTTATTTATTAGTTCATTTAACAGGGACAATGCAGTATAACATTGCTACAATTTCAAGCAGCTGATGCTCCACATACAAGCTTCTAGCCAAAGGCTAATTTACAGCCTCAGTCCCTATTTAGGCTTTTTTAACAACAATAAAACGATAATCACACAAAAAACCTGAGCTGAAAGTAAAAATGTAACAATAACAAAAGAAGCTGAGATTGTGTACGACCATTAGTGTTCACAAACCTGCTTTTGTTTGAACCACTTTTTTACATTTCTTTGAACACAACTCTGTTTGCATTTTTAGTTCCAAAGCAACCTACCAGCGGAACTTTCATTACATCCAACAACAAAATATTAGAAAACAAACAGCATAAAGAGAACTAAACTAAATAATGTGTGCAAAATATTATCTGTAACTAACAAAACAATACAAGATCAGAATATAAAAAATAAAAAAATCACCATTTGCAAATTTCGTGACCAACATCCTTGTACACTTGTACGGTTACAATTTCTGAACCGATTCCAAACATAAGGGAATTTGTTTTGTACATTGCAATTACCTAATTCCCTTTGACATTACCATGTAAGCCAGCAGGAATTGCTCAACATAAGCTTGAGACCATGTTTAATAGTTAGATTTATGAAATCTTATTTCTTTTGGAATATTGTATTGCAACTCCCTAAAGACTGGAAGTTGAAAGACTGAAATACATAATTCTTGCAAAACAATGACTTGGACCCACATCCCATATCTGCAGAGTGAGAATTAGAAGCATTATTGTATCAACGTTTGTGTTTATGCTTCTCTGTATTTGGTTGGAATGGAAACATCTGTAAAGACCTAAAGCAGTCTCTTTTGGGGGAAATATGTTTGTCTTTGAATTGTCAGCTGAAGTCTTGCTTTTACTGAACACTTGATAGCAGCATAGTCTCAAGAGACGCCTACCGAAACTCATCTACTATCCGTTTTCCCAACTGCGCCACACATTCCTCCTTAATTATAGTGGTGTAGGTGTCAACCTGTCTTAATAATATTTGATTGGAAAAGGAAATCATTCCCTGATTAAGCTGAGTGGATCTGTTTAGTTTCCCAGTGGTCCATGTTTGCCTAAGTTTTCAAAATTGGGTAACTACATCCTGACAAAATTTCTAATTTGTGAGTATCTGAAGAAATGTGAGCTTAGAGGGTAATAGATTTTTCCAAACAATGGTCTTGCTCATTTCTTTCAGTAGTGGAAAACTACTGGTTTTAAATGTTGGTGATTTCAGTCTATTTAAAGTTGACAAAATATGCCTACTTGCCTACTACATAGTAGTCGAAAAACAGTATGTGACCTGGGTAGTATGTCCAAATTCATAGTATTCTACTATGATCAACTACTTCCACCAAGATTCTGAAGAGTGCATTCGATGGACACTTTATTATCCCATGAGGCCACAGGAGAGGATGTGTGAATGGCAGTGAAGTGATGCAACTGACACCATGGTCACATGACAGTAACAACATGGCGGATGTAGTATGTCTAAATATCCTTCAAACTACACACATTCATACTAATATAAAACATACTTTTCTAACGGTCACAAAGTAAGTTTCACACCAAATGTAGTACCTACTATATAGTACGCAATTTCCTATGCAGCATCTATGTATTTTGCAAATGCATCTCATTGATCTATTCATCCTTTTTTTTTTTTGACCTTGTAATTTTTAATGTCAGGACTTTGCTAAAACCCCCTTTCTTACTGTCGCCTGTAAACTTGCATTCAGCCAATCTACCTCCATCCAATCAACAATCGATCGACGGAATGAAGTCTATGCCCTTATTTTTTTCAATAATTTATTTCCCAATGTGTCACAATATGGAACCTCAGTTTCATCTTGACGTTAATACATTTTTATTTTTTAAAATTGACTAATTTTTTCCCGTTGTTTTCTCTCCTCCACAGTGTTTCACTTGTGCCACATGTCGAAATCGCTTGGTGCCTGGTGACCGATTTCACTACGTCAACGGCACCATCTTTTGTGAGCATGACCGACCAGGAGGAGCTTTGCTCAGTAGTCACCTGACCCCCTTGCAGAGCAACACCCTTCTACCTGACCAAAAGGTATAATGAGAACACTGCGAATTGAAATCTTTGCGCAAACCTATTACTGTCAATGCTTTACCTCAATTTGCATTTAAAGCAGTATCATAAAGTTACTTACATTATGCATATGTGAATTTGTAAATGTACATTTATGGTACCAGATGATTAAAACATGATTAAAATAATAATAAGAGAGAGAAAACAAATTGATCAGCTATTGGTTCTTTTTACACAGGTTTGCTGAGGAAACATGGATGTATAATTTGCGGTGTGCCTTTTCTTCATATATTTCCTCACCTCTTCCCTCCAATCTATCATTGTGAATGTCCACCCACCCCCAAGATCTTCACGCCACTTTTGTGCATTCAGCCACCTTAGAAGAATTCATAACCATGCAAGTACTGAGTCACTTGCAAGACAATCACCCCTAACGAGGGAAATGTAATCAAGTCGAAGAAAGACACAGAAGCTAAAAAGTCTGTCTGGTTATGGCTGGGATAGCCTGACCCTGAAATCCTTAGACTCCATAAAAGAGAAGCTCTGTAAAGCTGGGGTGAAGCTCAACATGATTTTTTTCCCCTTTGAGAAGTTTCTCAAGAAATGTTGTGGATGTTACCTGACACTTTGGACTGTGGGTTTTATGGATGATGATAGATAATCACTTCTTGCCTACAAAACAACATCCGTATATTAAAAGACCGTTTTTTTTTTTGCAGTGGTGGTTGCCTTTTGTTTACGGGCCCTTTTCACTTCAAGTGCAAGTTTATTCTTTTTTTTTTTTTTTTTTTTTTTTTTTTTTTTGAAAATGTTCTGTCGTCTTTGGTGCCTGAAACACTTTTTATGTCCAGTTTTCCCTCCTTTGTCATTTACTTCCTATTAGTAAGTAATCATACACATGCACAGTACAGATACGTGAACATGTATTGTTTCGTCTTCTCAAATTTGACGTATGAAGCGCTCTTTTTGAAAGGGTCGTAGTCTCCAGAGGAAACGGCATGTTTTTTTTCGCCCCCAATGGTTTGGTAGAATAAATTATATGTCTGTATGCATATATTCTCTAAGAGAGATTGCTATTCAGTGTCTGCCAAGACTTTTGTGAGAATGAGGGAGATTGAGAGTAAAATTGTACATATTTCATGTGCTGTTGTATCGTGTTTAATGGTTGACCTGTTTCCTTGTGTCCTCTATTTGGAAAAATGGAGGAACCATTCAACAATAAGATAACTGTAAAAGAAAAAAGTACTTAATTAAATAACTATAACCATCAAAAAATGCAGTCTTGACATCTCTGCTCAGTGTACATCAACATTTGATGGTTTTGGCTTGGTGTGTTGGACACTCATTGGAAGTCGAGACGGCTCTCCTTGGCCAAAAACATGGTTCATTACCCTCCAGATTTCAACACAAACTCTTGTGTCTGCATCATTACAAAGAGTAATGAAAGGCATTTGAGTTGGCACTTTCTCTTTCTCCTGCCGTGATTTCAATCCGTGGGTCTTGCTAAAAGGAGGTCTTGTGTATCTTTGTGAACGTCGCTACAGAAATGAATGGCGTTCCTGCCTTTTTCTTTCATCTGGCCCTCCTCTCAGGATTTCATTTACTTCAAAATCTGCCTTTTTCTGAACCGATTTGCCGAGGTTTGAGACGTTTTCTCATTATGGCATTTCTGGTAATCACTTTTTGGCATTAAACTCCCCCATATCTTGTTTATTTAATTAGCTAATTAAACCCATCTCTTTTTTTCAACTACCTTTGGCCTGCAATCACAAGGTGTTCCTTTCCAATTTACTTTTACGATTAATAAAAAAATGTCCTTTCCCTTGCGTTTCTTATGAGAAAAATAGAAGCCAAGCATACCTCATTATGGCTGTTGGTGGGTGTGTATGTGTTTGGTTGGGGGTGTAAAAGCCAGCTGTGACTTTTCATATTGAGGAATTCTGTGTATGGTTGTGGGATCTTGAAAGTCAGGAGGTTAGATTACACTAAAAAAAAAAAAAACACACACACAATGTTCAGTGTATTTTCCTTTTATGAAATGTTTATTACTTTTAAATGGATCTGTATTGGGCGCAGCCAGATGTTATTTTTTGATGCCGTCATAGTGCAAAACCCATTTGTCAACAAAATAAAATAACTATGATTTACTCATTACTGTTTTTAATGTTGAATGTAAACTTTATGTAAAAAACAACAACAAAAAAAAAGATTTTTAAAAAATATATATATATATATATATATATATATACAGTACTCTGGTGGTAGACGGATAAAGGGTCAACTTGGTTAATAGACATACATTTTTTCATTTTTCATGGTATAAGTGGATCTGTATATATTTTATTATGCGAGTCCCTCGCACTATGATCATATTTTGGGGTCAGTGGCATCAAAATAACTTCATAGCAAACATAAATCAGAAAAAATGGCTTGAAATGAAAGCTGCTTTATGGTAAATGCATTATGGTGAACGTTTACAACATTGAGCCCTTATACTGTACTTAAGATTCAGTGCTCCATAAATAATCTGTGGCCCGAGATCATTAAGGAAAGAAGCAGAGAAATTCATTAACTTATGCAAATGATCCTAATTGCAATTATCTTCAAATCTTGATAAGTGAGAGGAGGGGTTAGTGAATCTCGAAAAATAAAATAAGAACTCCCTTGGCCATTCGAGTAGCTCTTTGCATTCAAACCGATCATGCTTCAACTGTGCATTTCTAATTAGTCTGACATATTCAAAAGCCAATTAACGGTTTCTCAAATCATAGCTCTACCACAAGGTTTTACCAACTTGTAAAGGAACGAGAAACTTTATTTTTAAGTGCACTGAACTAAAGAAGCCCTTGTCTGTGAGGACATGCATGTCTTCCCCCTTCTTTCTTCAATTCTCTAATTAATCCAATTAACACATGCAAATTGGTGTAATTACATTGTTTCCTCACCTCATGTTGTGTGAAGATGGGGAAAAAGCAGAACAGATGAAGAAGGGATATTTTTTATCAGACAGTGAAGGAGGCAAAGACCATAGACTTGCATTACCAACTATCAAATCACAGGAATAGGCTGTTGCTGCGACTACGGGTCAATGGGTCAAACACCTTCTGATAACCTAAAGTCTCTGTGTGCAGTTTGTGTGATGATCAATATTCAGACAATAAAAACTCAGAACTGAATTATCTTATATGAATGAAAACCTTGAATGCAATGCAAGTTGCATTAAATAAAAGCACCTGTCTTCTTTGCATAGTTTAATCATTCAATATCATCTCCCACAAGTGGATTAGAAGGCTGTCAAGTTGTAAGACGCCTAATGTAATATCCCTGTGTCATTAAGTGTGTGTTAACCACAGCCACTAACTCTAATAACTCAAGAGATGTCACACAAAGGCACACAAATCTGAAAATCTAATCCAATGCTCAGTCATTTAATATAATAAGTCATAGGAGAAGGCTTTTGGTTTAATACCCTGCCTGTGTTATTTCAGTGACCTGAAACTCATGTGCACCGCTATCTTTTGTTTCAGCAGCCTATGGAGTCGGATCCTGTTGCCTGCCTCTGATATGTACTGTACGGCTATGGCCAGGCCTCCTTACTTGTCTCTATTCTGTTTTTAAGCTGCCAGGATCATAAACTCCACAGCTGTTTGGCTTCAGTGGTGGAGAAGCAGTGGAGAAGAGTGCCAAACAGCATACTGGAGAGAATGAGAGACGGGGAGAGGGGCTGAAGTCGGGTAAGGGAACCTTGCAATCAGTTTAGACTCCCTGAATGCTGATTGTACAGTGAAACTACAAATTCAGTATATACCTTATTAATGATGCATACTTTATACAGGCAAGCAGATGAGCCCAGAATATGAACGCAATGCACTAAATTTCTTTATAATGATTGTCTTTGGAACGTGAAATTGTGCGTCGCCTTAAAATTCTGAGTTTATCTGCTTGTCTGTACATAGTATGGTTGATAAAATAAGGTGAATAATGAATTTGGTGTATACACATCATCAGTAACGTGTATAATAAATTTGGTCTTTTTAACATCACTGTCTTAGTACATTAATAAAAAACGTGTGTTTTTCACATTAAGCTTTTTAGACACTGTTTACACCTCGTGAGAAATGGGCCGTGACACAAAGCTATCAATCAGCCAATCAGTACAGAAGATCCGATTTATCGGATCTTCTCGTGCTCGCAACGCATCGGAGCTGAAGAGCATAAAACAAAGAACACAAAAGCTGTATGTTCATGTCTTCCGTGATGCTTCACCACACGTTGTGGATGTGGTTTTAGAGCACTTAACATTCAATTCTGTATTTGTAGGATTAATTTTCAGGAATTATTTAGTTGTTTAAAAATTTTAATCGAATTGATATATCAATCACAAAGAACTGTTTTTTGCACAGCTCAAATGCCAGACAACGAAAGCATTGAACATTCAAATTTAAAATGGCTGTGCCATAAATAAAAATGTTCTCATTTCTGTGGGTCTAATCTTTATATTTGTTTGTTTTACGTTTAATTCAGGACTCCTCTGTTGGAGTACAACTGGCTAGGTGGCGCTGTCACAAAAAAAACGAGGGTCCTAGAAATGCGCTTCTGAAACTGCAGCTTCCAGTATTGCAGGAATATAGTATTCTGATCAATTAAATATAATGTTGCCTATCGTGATTGTGGCCGGTTAAGACACAAGTGTCCATTTTTGCTTTAAACAGAGAAATAATTCAGGGAAAAAAGGATAATGGTTGGGGTGTTACTGGCAAAATTGAAAGACAGGTCAGCCCTCATTAATGGCTCTCATTAGCAGACTTAGCAGAGCAGTTCTTGTTCCTAATGACTATAACTGCTTTACTAAGGCAGGCCAGCCAGAGTCAGCAAACAACACCAGAGACCAAGTGTCTGGTTTTATTCACAAATAAATATTGTGAGGATATAATTTACTGACGGTCAGAGTACATTTTTGGTTGTCAGCTCATCTTAGTACCAAGGGATTTATGTGGCGGTATTGCACCTCAGGGACACAAGAATAGGCTCAGTAGACACTGTTGTCCCAGCAGCAGGGGGTGTGAGGTTGCTTAAGCTCAGTGCTTAATGTGGGGAAAAAAAGTGCCGGTAATCTCTTGTGCACCGGCTGGCATATGCAAATCATTATCACATTTGAAATTTCTACAATGAAAAAAAAACAAAAAAAACATACTTGGAGATATTGCTGGTACAACAAATTTATGCGCAAAAGGCTCCTCATCTATCAGAAGAGGCATAATAACAGAACTGCATGCTAATAATATGAAATTCAATGCACGACTAGCCTTTACATTAGTTGTAAATGTCATTTATTCAGGTTATTCAAATTAGCATCATAAGAGAACTTCTGATAGGGTAGACCGACTCTGCTTGTTGAGATGATGGGTAATTCACATAGTGTGATGTCATTACTAATCACCCAGATACTGACGCTTTGACTCTAAGAGGCAAAGTACCGGCAACATGTGAGAAGTGGTGGAATGCAAGAAAAGTGAAGGTACACTAAAGATTAAAATAAAGAAGTGCCAGTACTGCGTATGCCTACTGAGGCATACAGGCCCACTTCGAGCATTTAAGCTCCATCCGAAATCGTATACTGTATGGTAGTTACCTAAACTTACTTTGCGATTACACATTAAAAAAGTATGTTCTCTGTGGTTTGAATGTGTGTTGTCATTGTCATGTGACCTTCAGAGTCAGTTATGTCGCTTCACTACCATTCACAAATCCTCTCCTGTGGCCTCAAGGGATACTAATGTGTCCACTGGATGCACACTGGATGCATTCAGTGTCCACTGGATGTACCCGACAGAAATAGTACGTTATCATGTTATTTTTTGCCTAATGTTTTATGAATACTCGGAACATGCTACTCGGCTCACATACAATTTTTTCATCTACTAAATAGGAAGTAGGCGTATTCGATGCAGGATGAGATCCATGCCCACGGACCATGGCACACTAAAGTGGAAACATCTTTGTGAACGGAAAAGTCTAACTCCGATTCGATGACTGCATGTTTTTAGATTCCTGAGTGATTTAATTTTATTATTTGTGCATCCTCTTACATCTATAATGGAAGATGAGGTAAAAGTACCTTACTGAGATACCTCACATATGCAGGTAATCTAGAAAATACTGATAAAACTGAATGGTCACTTTGCAAGTCAGTCAGATGGCCTCTTTCTGACTAAATGGGCGGTCATTGGCCAATTTCAGCAGTATAGACCTTATATCGTCAGGAATAGGTCTTGCTACGTGCGTCTAGAGATCACTAGACATACTGTATGTCACTGATAAATAAATGAACATGATATGAGCATAACCGAGAAGAAGTGAGAAGAGAAGGGAATGACAAAAATGCTTTATAAAGGGGGGTGATGGAGGGGGGCGATGGGGTGCAGGGATGCTGGACAGCAATTCCATCCAATCAGAAGACTTTGAATAATTAAACTGATCAGCTTAATTAGCTCAATTAAGTTGATTTGACCATGGAACATGGCCATATGGTGAGAGGAAACAAAAGAGGGGGGAACTAATTAAAAGTAAAATAATGAGGATTTTAATTAAGCAGTTCCCCAGACGTCAGCAAGCAGGGATCTGGAGTCATAATTAAAAAGTGCTGTGGTGCTGGCAACATTTTCTCCCCTCTGTTTTAATAACTGCGAGGGGCTCCATCCATCTAATTAAATCTGTAAATGAATTAGCAACATCGAGGGTCTTCGCTTCGCTTTTTTTTAACAACCCACCTTCACTTCTACGAATAACTTTGCGCACATGCTGCATGCACAGATTCGAGTACCCAACACGTCTTCTGTTGATGAAATGAATCATTATTGATACGCTGTCATACAGTTAACATGGGGAATGTGTAGACTCACCTCAGCGGTAGCATATGTGTGTGTGTGTGCATATTTGTACACTTGTGTGGCTGCTGCTCACTTTTTCTTGCTCTTATATTGTATACATACATGTTAGGTTACAGTAGAGGTAAAAAGAGATTTTTGAAAAAAAATATAACTGCTCTAACGGAGCACAGAGCTTTGAAAAACTATTGCAAATTACTATAAACAGACCAACAAACTGCTGATAAACGGTGTAGATTCATGATAAAGAGTCAATACTTTATTGCCATTTTTGGCCAGAATAGTTTTATGGAATTTGTGCTCAGTGTGCTCATTTGTATATTTTGATGTCCTAATCATATACCTCATAATTTATTGGATAAACTATAAACTTGGTAACACTTTACAATAAGGTTCATTAGTTAACATTAGTTAACTACATTAGTTAACATGAACTAATAATGAACTGCACTTATTCAGCATTTATTAATCTTTGTTAATGTTAATTTCAGTATTTACTAATACATTATTAAAATCTTGTTAACATTAGTTAATGCACTGTGAACTAACATGAACAAGCAATGAACAACTGTATTTTCATTAACTAATATTAACGAAGATTAGTAAATACAGTAACAAATGTATTGCTCATGATTAGTTTCATGTTAGTTAATCCATTAACTAATGTTTGACTAATAAACACTATTTTAAAGTGTTACCATTTGTTTTATAAGCACTTTTTGTGATGCTGGTTGAAACTCTCTTCACATCCTGATAGCAGTCAATAACAGAAATGGTCTAAATATTAAAACATATATCTTCTATATCGGTGCGAATGCAATGATTCAATGTCCTACCTGCCTGTCAACATATGTATTTCCATACCTCCGCACTCTCTGCTCACGGGACATCACACGTCATCTGTGCATTCCATAAGGCTATGCAGAGTTGTAGACAGACAGTCACTGAACAACACAAAGAAACAGCAGGCACATTTTACAGTTCCTCTTGAACCAAAATAACGAGCTTATGCTGTGTTCACGCCATGTCATAGCTGTAATTATGAGATAGCAACCCATGACGTTCAACCCAGAGCTGTTCATTTCCTCAGACTCGGATTTATGCGTTGCTGTGTCAACTCTATCAACGGCGAAATCAATCTGCAGCAGTAAGGTAGTAAAAGTAAGAGCTCTGTAAGTTGCTTAGGTTCATTATTATTATAATGTTACATGGTTTGAGAGATGAGCTAATTTAACGTCTCTCATGACTTCGCAGACTCTACATGTGTTTTGAAGGAGGCGTGGCTTTGGAGACGCTCTGAAGGGAGGGTGGGATCTCATGCTTTCAAAGCTAGTTTTATATTGCTATCCTCTCTGCAATTGTCTTTTACCTTTTAAGTGAATGTATTGAATTTTAAATAATTTCTCTTCTTGGATTAGAGAGGAATTAATTATTTTGCTGTATGTCTTTGTTGTGTTGCACTTCTAAAATGAAAAAAAAGTATTAATATACTGTTTCTTTATTTTTGTTGACTTTGCGTAATCAAAATGTTTTAAACAAAATGTGAATATTTATTGGCTATTAAACAAAATGTGAATATTTATTGGCTCTCCTGTGCCCTCACTAATAAAATCCTTCATGAAATCATCCTCTAGGAAGTGACATGTTTCGACAGCAATAGAACAACACAAACATAAATTCTAATTCTGGATATAGTGGATTCTGGAATTGATTTATCTACATTAATTTGCTGCACCCTAAAATATTCCATCCCTGTTCCCATCCCATCCCTCTTAAATAAAATGATTACTATGATATTAATATATAAAAACACTTCTGTTCATAGGTTTGAGGTCAGTATGTTTTAAAAAAAATAAAAATAAATAATTAATTAATTAATACTTCTATTCAGCCATCATGGCTTCCACAAAAATATTAAGCAGCACAACTGTTTTTAACATTTGCTATGAATAAGAAATGTTTCTTGAGCACCAAATCAGTAAATTGGAATGATTTCTGAAGGATCATGTGAACTAGAGACTGGAGTAATGATGCTGAAAATTCTGCCATCACAGGAATAAATTACATATTAAAAAACATTACAACAGAAAACAGTTGTTTTACAGTAAATTGTAATTATATTTCTATATACTATGTTTACTATACATTTTAATCAAATAAATGCAGCCTTAGAGTGGCCATAAGAGACTTTTTGAAAACATTTTGAATGGTAGTACAAATATAACTCCAACACTGGGATGTCATTTTTATTTATGTATTTATTAACTTCTCAAAATGTACTGCATAACAAGAATGACCCATTTAATAAGTTTTGAAACGTCTAGAAAACTCCACATAGCATCTTCTCAGTTCCCAACGTTTCTGCATCTGGGGTCCCTGTCCAGACCTGATCCCTCTAGTTAATTGTCTGGGTTACCTTGAATTGCCTCAAAGGCAGTTTGTCCTACAAAGCAGCAGGAAAGTATGCTGTGGATTAATTGCTTTGGTTTTGATACACTATTCCCCTCTCTTGTGAGTACAATGGAGAGATGCGGTGTGCTACTTTATACAACAATGGACCGACACCGCTATACATGTATGCATTAACACAACAAATTTAAAATGACACAAATGTTTGTTCTCAGTTCCAGTAGCACAGCTGAATGCTTGAGTAACTTTGTAAGCATTTATAGCCAGTGGACCTCATTATGAGATGTCTCATGAAACTTGATAGCGTGCAGCTCTTGGCCGATGGCTAACATTGGGTGGGATGACCTAATCTGGACCTAAGCTTCCCCCCAAAAAACTCCTTAATGAGGATTTTGTCACAAATGAAGACATATTAAAACATAAATAAGGTATATGGAATTACATTTGACCCTGTCATATCTAAAGCGACGATTAGTGAAAACTCAAAAGCTACTGATCCAGGGCCCATTCCATTTCCATACGCATAATGGCTCACGATTGAACTTGCAGCCAGAAAAACTGATTCTGTATCCGTTTTTGGACACAGCTCCCACCCAGATCTGCCCTCTGTGGCGTGCTGATTTGAGTTCTTGAACAGCTGGTCTAGGGTCAGCTTTAGAGGGGCCGCCGTGACCCTGGGAGCTAATTAAAGCAGATAAGAGCATTAATGAGCTCCAGTCTGATCAAAGGGCCGCAGCTTGGCCTGGGTGGTGGGAGATGTAGCAGAGATTGGAGGGGAGCTCTGTTTACCCCTGTCAGGGTCAGTAATTGGGAGGGGAGGTGCACAAGCTGTTCCTTTTGTGCGAGCTGAATACCTTCACTGCAGACTGTGAGAGGACCACGGCAATAGCTTTATACATTGGTTGCATTCCATTCTCTGGTCAAATGGTGTTTCCAGTCAGGGAGTACTGACCCCTTCCAGACCATTTCCTGATTTTTTTTTTCTTGTAAGCCTCAGTGCAATCCCTAATAAGGTAATCAGTTACAGTCGTGGCCAAAAGTTTTGAGAATTACATAAATATTGGAAATTGGAAAAGTTGCTGCTTAAGTTTTTATAATAGCAATTTGCATATACTCCAGAATGTTATGAAGAGTGATCAGATGAATTGCATAGTTCTTCTTTGCCATGAAAATTTACTTAATCCCAAAAAAACCTTTCCACTGCATTTCATTGCTGTCATTAAAGGACCTGCTGAGATCATTTCAGTAATCGTCTTGTTAACTCAGGTGAGAATGTTGACGAGCACAAGGCTGGAGATCATTATATCAGGTTGATTGGGTTAGAAAGGCAGACTTGACCTGTTAAAAGGAGGGTGATGCTTGAAATCATTGTTCTTCCATTGTTAATCATAGTGACCTGCAAAGAAACACGTGCAGCCATCATTGCGTTACATAAAAATGGCTTCACAGGCAAGGATATTGTGGCTACTAAGATTGCACCTAAATCAACAATTTATAGGATCATCAGCAACTTCAAGGAAAGAGGTTCAATTCTTGTAAAGAAGGCTTCAGGGCATCCAAGAAAGTCCAGCAAGTGCCAGGATCGTCTCCTAAAGAGGATTCAGCTGCGGGATCGGAGTGCCACCAGTGCAGAGCTTGCTCAGGAATGGCAGCAGGCAGGTGTGAGCGCATCTGCACGCACAGTGAGGAGAAGACTTTTGGAAGATGGCCTGGTGTCAAGAAGGGCAGCAAAGAAGCCACTTCTCTCCAAAAAAAAACATCAGGGACAGATTGATCTTCTGCAGAAAGTATCATGAATGGACTGCTGAGGACTGGGGCAAAGTCATATTCTCCGATGAAGCCCCTTTTCGATTGTTTGGGGCATCTGGAAAGAGGCTTGTCAGGAGAAGAAAAGGTGAGCGCTACCATCAGTCCTGTGTCATGCCAACAGTAAAGCATCCTGAGACCATTCATGTGTGGGGTTGCTTCTCATCCAAGGGAGTGGGCTCACTCACAATTCTGCACAAAAACACAGCCATGAATAAAGAATGGTACCAAAACACCCTCCAACAGCAACTTCTTCCAACAATCCAACAACAGTTTGGTGAAGAACAATGCATTTTCCAGCACGATGGAGCACTGTGCCATGAGCCAAAAGTGATAACTAAGTGGCTCGGGGACCAGAACGTTGAAATTTTGGGTCCATGGCCTGGAAACTCCGCAGATCTTAATCCCATTGAGAACTTGTGGTCAATCCTCAAGAGGCGGGTGGACAAACAAAAACCCACTAATTCCGACAAACTCCAAGAAGTGATTATGAAAGAATGGGTTGCTATCAGTCAGGATTTGGCCCAGAAGTTGATTGAGTCTGCATGCCCAGTCGAATTGCAGAGGTCCTGAAAAAGAACGGCAAACACTGCAAATACTGACTCTTTGCAAAAATGTCATGTAATTGTCGATAAAAGCCTTTGAAACGTATGAAGTGCTTGTAATTATATTTCAGTACATCACAGAAACAACTGAAACAAAGATCTAAAAGCAGTTTAGCAGCAAACTTTGTGAAAACTAATATTTATGTAATTCTCAAAACTTTTGGCCACGACTGTACATCAAATGTTACATTAAGTTCTCAAGTATTCAGATAAACTAATTTATTTGACTTAACTAATTTATTAGCTTATTGAACAAAAAATATGTAGGCCGGGACTTGATTTTGTCCGTGAGGAATTGTGGTTTGCTGTTAGTGAATGTCATGTGAGTGACAGGTTGTCCGCCGTTGAGCAAGTAAACACATCATCAAGGAATAGATGTTGCTGGATTAGGAAGGGGAAGTTATTTGGATTAAAGATTATGAGGGCACATAAAATAAATAAATAATTATATGCACAGATCAATCATATATAATAAATACTGCAATATTCCATAAAAAATAAGAACGATCCATTGTGATTTCATGTTGATTCTAATCATTTGGGAAAAATACTCAAGAAGATTGATGCAACGCAACTATAAATCTACTGCAAGTAATTCAGTTTAAATTAAACTTAATATAAGTTATTGAGTTCACATATATATATTTTCAATACAAGAAATGTATTTTTTTAAAGGAAACTTTGAGAGATATAAAGTTCTGTCATGAAACTCTAAATATACTCTTGGCAGTATTTGCTGTAGCTGCCTGCAGCGTGCTTTCAGAAACCCTCCACCTTCCCCAGCTCCACCCGTATAGATCTGCTACAGGTAATTTCACATATGTTACATGTGCAGCAGCAGCATGTCTGTGGATGTATTGGCGGTAGAAAGTCTCTGTACTCTGTACGCAGCAGCAGCAGCATAGCAGATCTATTCCTCCAAGACCAAATACATTAACATGTCCATTACCGTGCTAATCTCCCCGAGAGTTTCCTTGTCAAACAAACGCATTTCATTCAGTTAATTTCTCTGTTCAGTTTTACAGTTGAAAAATGAATATGGAGCTCCTGTAAAAGTTGCATGTGATGGTGAATTTATGCAAGTGATGGACTCGTGGTCAACAAAAATGAGCGAGCATTTGCACGCCGTGGAGAGGAAGGCCACCTGTATTCACTGCAGGGTGTGGGAATGTCCGACTCAGCCTGACCTTACCGCATCCCCTGCTGCTGGAGGAAAAACTCGTTATCTGAGAAATCCCTGCTAATTATGCCTGCTGCTTACAAACGTGCACACACACCCTGACACAGCCAAGTGAGTACACCTAAAAAGAAACGAGACACAATCACCGTCACATTAGGAATCTGCATCCAAATAGCTGAATTACAGATGTATTTCCTTTCAGTCTTTCATTTAGAATAAAGTTGGTACTGTGCTAAAGTAACCAAATGATATTAAAATCGCTCTCACTCTCTTTTTCAGTCTCTCTGTGATGAAGGCTGTGAGCCAGCCCGTCTCTCGGTGGGACCAGGACGAACACGGGCCTTCATTAGCACTCCCTAATTAGGAACAGATGCAATTTACAGCACGGGGCCCACACCAAGCAGCACTGCTCTCTTCCTCCCTCCCTGTTTATCTGCTTCCTCTTTCTTTTCTGTCTGCCAACAGAATCATTGTTTCTCTGTCTAGATTCTTTATTTTTTGTATGATTTTGATAAGTGATACTTGGATTTTTGTGCTATCTTTTGCTTATCCTGCCTGTTTGTCTATGTCTCGCTCAAGCAGATTCACTCACCTCACACTTGCGTAATCACAGAGCCACATGTATAATTAAGGACACTTCCAACTCCATTACACCATGCTGGTCCAGTGCCACCCTCCCAAATCGCCCTCTGTTTTTCTGTCTGTCTCTCGCACCGATTCTCTACATCCTAAAGCCAGAACCGGGTTTCATTTATAATGAATAGTTTCATTCTCTAAGGACTAGAGCTAGAAACGAAATGGACTTCAGATTTTGCACCAAATCTAGCCTGACTCAGCTGTCTCTTAAATAACGGCCGTGTATGCGTTTGTAATGAGTGCCTTCGCAGACATCCCTGTGGGAATTTAAAGGAAATTGCTAGGAATTTTTATCTGGTTATTTGAAAACAGCATGCATGCTGTTTAAGACAAGTCAGGAATTTCTACTGGATTTGCTAATTATACCTTCAATATCACATATCACTGTTTTTTCCAAACCTTTTTTGTATCATGTTCCTCTATAGAGTTCCATCAGTAATTCAGTCACTGACATCGAAAATGCATTTTGGACTATCCTGGATGTCTTTTGCATTTGCATTAACGTGAAAATTGCTAATATTATAATGGCTCACATAAATATATATTAATGACACACAAAAAATCAATATTGTGGACTCCTCAATCAGCTTCCTCTCAAACTTAGCATGAGCAATAAAGAACAAAAAATAGGAAATACTGTTGTATTGTTTTGGAGGAGTGTAAGTGAGATGAATAAAAATCATATATCACCTCCATAGTAAGTCTTTACACAAATATTCTGCTGAGAGTGTCATCCAAACAAATAGCTGAACCTAAAACTATTTCTGTTTTCTTAAAAAAAGTGACTCAATGTGCTAAGCCATTAATAAGAGAAAATATTTTATTATTTTACAGATTTTATTTTAATGTTTATTTGATTGATTTAATTTCTAATATTTTTGCATTGATTTTATTTCATTTAACAATCATATCATTCAATTTACAAGATTATATATTCATATAACTAGCAAATTAGGCACATCACAAGCAATTTATCATATAAACGATTTACGTGAAAATGCTACCTCATTTTCAAGAACTGTAATGGAAAACGTGGTTATTCATAGATTGTCTTTTGGGTCTAGTTTATGGGACATGTTTGACTTGCCAGCCTCACAATGCCAAGCTGGTGCCGAATAGGAACGCAACCTTATGCTCTTCTGTCTGCTCCAAACTTCCAGCCTGATCCATCCATCCATTTGGACTGTTTTCCCTAAACTCTCACAGCAGCCTAGACATAATCTCCCTAATTACCCCTTTAAAGTCGACACAGAGTGCGAGAAGCCTAAGCCAAAGGCCCCTAATTAGACACCTAAAAATAAAGAGGGGACTTTACGGGCAATGTGGGCAGTTTGGGGAATGTTTTAATGAGGGGGGCTGGAGCTGACAATAGTGTTACAGTCATTTGTTGATTAGGGCTGCTGACACCCCCCTCCAACCCCCCCACCCCCCACCCCTCCCACCCCTCCCACGTTTCCACTGCGCTCTTCATCCAGAAAAGGCTACTGTTGGCAGAAAAGACTGGTCAGACGTCACACTTTAAACGTCCTGCTGAAATCACATCACCTGTTTCAGCTTTTTTTTTTTATACACTGCTTCTATAAATATGCTTCTGAGAAGATATTACGCCACACACTATATTATGAAATGTAAACACTTTACACTTCAATAAAGTAGAGCTTAACTTTGATTCTTTCATTTAGTTCACTAAAAAAAAAAAGGAAATTCAATCCTGTATGACATTCTTTCCTCTGCAAAACACAAAAGCATGTTTAAAGAACAGTTTTTGTCCAATGAAAGTTAATGGAGTCCAAAACAACACTCCTGTTGGATTCCACTGACATTTGACAGAAGAAATGCAAAATGGCACAACATTGCCTGAGTGAGATACTTTTTTATAAATTAGATTTTTTTTTTTTCAAATTAGGCCCATTTAAGTCTGTGTCCAAAAGAGTGTGATTTTTAAACATCATACAAATAGATCCTACCAATTTCCAACAATTTAGCAAATCAAATAAATAAAGGACACCAATGTTATTCCACAACATCACTCCAAAAGTTTACTGAGTATGAATGAGTGCTAAGCATTATACTTTGCCTCTTAAAACATTTAAGTGAAGAAATCCCATCTGTTGATGATTGGCCATTCTTAGGTCTCATTTCCACCATCTGTCAGGCAACTTTTATTTGATATTTTTATGAGTAATTAAGTATGAGGATATTGGAATGTAGGCCTTTATATGTCTACATCTTTCTACAGTAGTGGCAGAAATTTGATTTAAATGTTAAGTTAGTTGATTGTGCTGTTAACACACTAAAGCCATTCATCTTAGTATGACTCAAGGGATTTTATAAATACAGAATCAAAAAACCAAGATATACAAGCTCCATTGTGATTCTAACATCTGTGCAGTAGCCACCAGGCGTGTTGTGTAGCACCGCATAGTCACATGTAATGTGTTGTGATAGTTTGTCAGACATAAATTGTACTTGCCAGGCTAAATCCTCCAGGGAGAATCCAGCTGGTTGGCCAGATTGAAATTGCCGCTATGGTGTGCCCACACTTAAAGTATTTAATGTTAGCTGCACCCATGCACAATCTCCAAATGAAACTGTAAACACAACAGAAATAATCTCGTCCATCTGGTCATGTGCTATTCAGTACCACCACAGAACAGTTTAGTTCTTAGATCAGGTTAATCCCCAATTGGCCATTATTAAGAATTAGTTTATGACATTAAAATGGGTTGTAAAAGGCTAATTAAAATTACACTCCTACCAGCTGACATACTTTAATGTGCCCCTATTATGCTATTTTAAAGTTCCTAATTTTGGTTTGGACATCTTAATAGGTTAACATGCAGCCAAAGTAATAAAAAACAAACAACAACAACAAAAAACTCTCTCATAATACACTGAAGCATCATCTTCTTTCTCAGAGAGTCTGAAACGGTTTCTACTAAAAGATGGCCCAGTCCGTTGTGATTGGTTTACCGCTTAGAGTGCATGCTGAAAATGAAACGCCCATTACCCTAACTGAATTTCAGCTCCAAAGGCTTCCTCAGCATTTGGTTTTAACATACCAGATTTTCTTACACGGTGGAGAAAACAGCATGTTGCTTGCCTTCTCAACATGTTGACAACGTGAACCAAACATTTACAGCTTCAACTACCGTGTTTGAGGGCAGGTCAAAGCAGACGATGTTCACAGACAGCCAATGAAGACCACAGACCACATTTTTACAATCCTGCCTAGGTTCCTGGAGACAGTGAGACTGGAATTACTGAAGACTCGTTTCAGGCAGTTCAGAATCTCCATTTGTCATGAACTTTGATCTTGGAAACTTTGCAGAACTTTTTACATTTAGAAAACAGCTATATTGCACCCTGCATGAAATTTAATATCCAAAAAAGCATAATAGTGGCGCTTTTAAAATTTAATTTAAAATGTCAAACATGTCAACAGCACAAGAGTTAGGCTTGCTAATCAAACGCCAATACTGAGACTCCCATGATTCTCTCTGTAGATTCACACACTTATATAAATGTAAAGACACACACATATATGTCCGCACACATCTGCACACAAACTTCCACCCACCCATAAACACACACACCCTCATGAGATCAGTAACAAGAAAATTGGTCTCTCTTTCTGGCCCACTTGGGATTGGCGGAACTGATTAGCATTGCAGGGACAATTAGCGCCACTCTCAATGAGCAGCACTGAAAATAACCCCTTCCTCATCATTTTCAGTCCACTGAAACAGCACACACACAAATTGACTAGATGTGTTTCCATTAGCCTGGACATAAATAACGTGAAAGCTTCATCCATGTGCCTTCCCTCACAGAACATTTTTGGATTCTTTGGGCACCTGTAAAGCTCATCTATGTGTAGGTCATTTTAATGTTTCTGATTACATGAGGGTGAGTAAAGGATGACATGACATGACATGACAGACTTTCCATTCTGTCTTTAAGCAATTACATTTGATAACAAAAAAGTGAGCATTCATTCAAATATGGACAAGAAAACTATTATCGATTGAATGACTATGATTACAAAGTGCTTCCCCCGTGGTTTTGAGTTAGCAGCAAACTGATTGGAGAAAAGCAGATAGGGGGCAGGACATGTTAGGAGGTGGGCGGGGCTGTGTGCCAATGAACCATGTGACATGCAAGTCAGCAGACATATGGCTTTGCTTAGAGAGGGTGGAGAGAAAAATAAAACAAGAGAGAAGTCACATGGAACGTGAGGCTAATGGTTCATGTCCATCAACACACATTTAGAACAGAGAAAGCAAGTGGGACGAGTATACATTTGTTAAAGGGAGAGTCAATTAGAGTTATGCGGCATCTTAATTAAGGTCATGAGATGTGTATATGATATGTGGTTTCATAGGTATTACAAATTGGATAGTATGTGGATCACGTACATTTAGCATTCCACAACCAGACCGAAACCTGAAAAGTGAAGATGAGTTCTATTTCCACATTTGTCATGCTGATTTTGGGGGGAAATGGATGAAAGCTTTAATAAAATGTCTTAAACCGAGCTGACTATACTACACTCATTTTTAGCTGAATGCATAATCAATTAAGCCCAAATATTTAATAAGGGGCAGTATTGTACATGTGCAAAAAATGAGCGGCATGTGTTGTCAGGCATAGCAACAGGGGGAGGGTTTTGCGAAGGGTGAATTGGATACCTATTGAATACATTAAACATCAAATTGTTTGGTGCCCAAATAAGAAGCAATACAGGTGAGGCCAAAAGGGAAATTATTTAGTAGATGAAGCAAGGTCACTACAGAACAAGAAAAGCAATAAATTTGAATTTAAGAATTTGGCAAAAATATACAATTGAATTTATGCATTTGGCAAAAGCTTTTTACATTGCATTCAATGAATTTTATCACTACATGAATTTGAATCAAACCCACAGCCTTGTGCTGTTAGCACCAAGCCCTACTGTTTGAGCTACATGAACACCTACAGATGGCCCTCAGATTAAAGAAACACGAACAGCCTATACTTCAACCTTAACGTCATTACAGTTAACAAATTAACTGCGTAGAGTACGCCACAAGAATGAAAAGAAAGCATTATTGTCCGAGACCGGTATGGAGTTCACAGTGTACATCTGGCCTAAATGACTAAAGAGTCATGTTAATGCGAAATCCTCCTCTTGGGACCACCAAATGTGTGGCTCCATGGATTAAGGACATGTGTTCACCCCTCTTTAGCCGTTTCTTGTTGCCTCAATAATGTGGCCGCAAAGACCTCTGGAGTCTTCAGTGCTGCCCCATGTTCTTTCTACATATTTCAGAATTATATCATTTACACAAAATATGTCTGTTTATATAAAAATCCTAAAAAACAAAACTATTTAGGAAAGTAATAAATGTTGAGCAATTAATGTACGTAATAATAAACCTGAAAAATAAATACCAAGAATTATAGAATTACAGTTAATTTTATTCATATCGTTACAAAATATATCTATATATATAGAAAAATATTTCTATTTCAAATAAATGGTGTTCATTTGAACTTTAAATTCATCACAGAATCCGGAAATATGTTTTATGGCTTCCAGAAGAATATATAGCAGAACAACTGTTTTCATTTTGAGAATAATAAGCAATTTATGTTTTTCAATACCAAATCAGCATATTAGAATGATTTCTGAAGGATCATGTGACACTGAAGATTGGAGTAATGATGCTGAAAATTCAGCTTTGCCATTACCTTTTTAAAATAAATTAAAAAGATGAATTAAAAATAATTAACTATATTTAAATATTTCAAATAGGTTATAGGCTATATAATTTATATATCTTTTTTCTTTCGTTCTCTGTATATCTATACATCTGCCTGGAAGGAAACCTCAAAGATTCCAGCCTTTTTCTCTTCCTTTCCTGGAACTGGTGGGAGGTGGAGGTTATAAAGATGTTAGGCCTTCTTATTGAGATGCAGTGTTAGAGGTGCTGGGAGGTTTCAATAAAAAAAGTTTAAATTGTATAGGTGAGGCTTCACTTACAGCGTTGGAGCTAATTGGCAATAAATGAGTCCATCTGGTTTCATTTGCAGCTTGCAAAAGCAGGAGGGTATGTGTGTGTGTGAAGGAGAGTGAGAAGGTGGAGGTGCACCCCCCTTTTTTTCACCCCCCCCCCCCTCCCCCCCACACACACGCTTGCCTAAACACTATGCTTAAATAGAAATCTAGTGCAAGTATGGGAGTATGTCCAGATAGCAATGCCCCAAAGTGATCAGCGAGCTATAGACAAGCCAAGTTACAGTCAACAATGTTAAGAAAAAGTCAAGAGGGAGCACCTCTATAAATAGCCATATGATAGACTATGGAGAGTATGTGATTACCTCAGCGCTTTGTGCTGCGAACATTTAAGCAAAACAAAACAGTGGGGGTGAAAAATGATTGAGAAGGACAGAAAATTTTTTGAAAGTCTGACCAGAGGAACTAAAGGAAGGAGAGAGGTGTTTCTGATGTGTGTGTATGTATGAGGCTGTTTGGGAGAGACGAGTGAAAGGCATGTGTGTCCTGGGCTTCTCGTAGATTGCCGGTTATTTTCTTTACCCGGGCAGCTCAATCATGCCCTGTGTGTTTGCGCAGCTTGTTAATCAACGCGAGTGTGATTAGCCCTGAGCCAGGCTGATCAAACCCCGCCGAGCGGAGCCAAGGCCAACCCAATCCCTCCCTCCCTCTACTCCCCCCCCCCCCCCAAACAGGCTTCATCCATCCCAGAAACCTCCTACTGACTGAATTCTTTGTGCATTTGCACGATTCTCCTTCCCATCGCCTGCTCCACCTTGAGGAAATCAAAGGAAGCACCTACAGTAGCTTCATTCTCAGGGTTTGGCATTTGTCTATGCAATTACAGGAATATTCAGGGTTATATATAAGTTAAGCTCAAATGATGACATTAGTGGAATAATATTGATTACCACAAAAAACATGTTTTATATATATAAAATTTATAATCGACTGAGTTATCTCTTGCCATATGCGAAAGGTTGTCTATCAAGTTTCTTGGCAATGATTTTTCCAGGCGAGGTTTTACATATGTGTATATATATATATATATATACACACACACGCACACACACACACACACACACACAAATACACTAAAAACATGTCGACATATTTAGAACATGTGGCTTTATTCTGGTGAAACAGTACTTTAACGTTTGCAGATTGGCCCCTTTCACTTCCATTGGACATCAGTGCTTCCAGTTGAACCCCGAATATCCCTTTAATGACAAAACAGCTTGTGTTCCTCTCACTCACTCGCTCATTATCTCTGTTGATAAGGAGTGAACATAAGGCATAGATCACAAGAGAGTAAAGGTGTTGCTTTCCTTTCATTTTTGATAAACAAAGCTGAACCTAAGAACCTCCGGTTGGTCGCCTGCTGACCACTGATGCGATCCGGTTTGTGAATGCAATCCGGTTTCACAGGATGCTACTGTTTATGCTGGTGGTCAAGGTCACACATGAGCTCTCTCTCTCTTTAGCTCTTGCTATATGTCACTCTCTTAAGGCTTCTCTTCCATTCTGTCTGATGCCCAATTGGGTTTCCTTCCATCAACATAAGTCCTAATTCCCTATATAAAAATATCTGGCCATGCACAGCCCTCCTGACTATTGTTTGAGAGGCACTTTTAGGGTGGCCTTACTTCCTGTGTTAAAGCTATGGGGATAGATGCTGTACATTCTGTTTCAAATCAAGATTTTGGCCATGGCAGAGGGAAATTTCCCAGGTTGACTAACACACAGTCAGAGTTCCAATGTCAAATATAATCTGAAACAATAATTAATGCCAGGGTTCATCACATAGAGTAATGTAGCAAAATGGCTACCACTCTGTATTTTGTATATGGATGTTTCAACAATGGGCACTTTTTAAAACTCTCCTAAATGGACAGTTCTGTCATGTCATTCCAAACCTGTGCCACTTACCTTTTATCCGTGGGACATACAAGAATGCTAAGTTAAGAATGCGAAGTTAATGCTAACCAAACCTGTTTTGCGCATAAATGTAACAGAACCAAAACTGGTTGTTGCATAGAAGAAAGATAAAAGAGTCAACAATTTCTTTACATTTACATTTTACATTATCCAAAGCGACTTAGAAGTGAGAAGTCGCCCTTGGTGGGGATTGAACCCAGGTTTCTGGTGCATTAGAAGTGAGTGGTTATTCTTGACAGTGAGTAAACGATAACGGAGTTTTAATTTTTTGGTGAACAATTCCTTTAAAACAGCTTTAAACTCTAGTTTGTACATTCAAGAGAATTCTATTATTTTTCACAGTCATTAACATTCCCAGCACACCGTCATTTCCACCACATCTGTTCTGTTGTGGAATTGACATTTTCAACTTGGTAAACAAGAACACTAACTTTTGGAAAAAGAATATCTACCAAACATAGTAGCATTTCCTTGTTTCACACTAGTTTGTGTGAGGTGCTATACCTGAGGGGAATGAGTGAGCTTCATCTGCATAAGCTGTGACAAGCCGATAGTAATTAGCAGTAAGACGTAAGTAGATGGTGGCTCAGGTTAAGAAAAAGTCTCTGCTCATTAAGAAAGACGGGGAGAGGGGGGCTCGGAAAGTGATAGCTCAGTGAGGGAAACAGGATGAGCGGAAATCAGTATGGCTGGATTCAGAGCTGAAGAAAGGTCTAAGTGAACCACCTGTATTTGCTCACATTGATCTTCATTTTCCTTCGTTTTTTACTTTGCTTTCTTTTATCATTTCAACTTGTCTAAAACAGGCAGAAACATGTGCTAAACAAGCTTTTATTCTCCCAAGCTTCCAAGGTTTACACACGATAAAACCTCTTGCGCAGAAGACAATTGCCGTATTTACTCTTTGTCACGAACATCCTAACAGACATCCTCTCCGAGACCTACCTATTGAAATGGGTGACAAAAGAGGGAAGAGACAGCATGGAAAAGTGCCCAAACCTGTATCTGTCTTCCTCCGCGTGCACATGGGAGAACAGCCGGACGCTGTGTTTGGGTGCGTTCTGATAGCGGCTCTTATCGAGCCCCGTCTCGCTCTCTTCCTCCTTCCTCCTCTCCTTCTGTCTTCCGACCTCCGCCTCGAGGGGAAGGCGCTAATGTCATGTCGATTGCCCGGGCCTTGTGGGAGAAGGAATGAAAGCAATAGATTGAGAAAGAAATGGGAAACGCTGCATGCATTGCGTTTGTAACTTCATCTGCTTGTTGAAGTAGTGATTCACAAATTACAGATTACTGAAAAGAATCCTTATTCTGGCTTTACCCAAAAACTGACCATTTGCTCTGATTTTCTTCTGCAGAAGCACAAAAGACGATATTTTTTCCCCCACAAATGAATGGAGTTTAAAACAAATTTCCCTTTTGTGTCCAACAAAAAAAAAAAAAAAGAAAAAAAAAAAAAAAGCTAAGTGCATCAGGTTGGGAACAGCATTAAAGTGAATAAATGATGACAGACTTTTCATTTTTGGGTGAATTATCACCATTAAGTGGCTTCAAAGTGATTTTACAAACTTTATAAGCAGCCAATGAATATCAAAGCTGGCAATTGTTTGAAAAAGAGGGAAAATACATATGGAGGGACCCAAAAAACAGGCGACTGAAAGTAAGAAAGAAGAACAGTGCCAAAGAAGAGAAGTCTTCCAGGGTCTGTGAGAGGAAATGAGCATTGTAACAGAATGCTGTGTGGTGTTGAGGCCTGAGGGCAAAACTCAAAACCTCATATCCAGGAAAAAAGCCCCCTCACTCTTTATTTCTCTCACATCCTCTCCTCTCCATCTCCCTTCCTCATCTCTCTCCCACACAACTAGCATTCGGGTTTGTCCTACTACTATCGCTGCCTGCCCCCCCCCCCCCCAACAGGAAATGAAATCCATTTTAAAATCATTTGGAAAACCACAGGGGCTTCAGACCAGGAAATAATCAGCGTGGGAGAGAGAGAGAGAGAGATGAGCGAGAGAGATGGAGCTCCATGGATGGATACAGGACAGAGATGCTCCATGATTTCATGATTTCAGTCTGCTCTCCCCCTCACTCGCTGGCTTTTTCTCTCCATTCTGTGTCTCCTCTATTCCCATCCTTCAACAGAAACTGGATATTTCACAGTGGGTGGCCAGTCCTGGACCTGGACCTCCCTTTGCCTTGCCAGCCTGACCCCGCTCTGACCTTCAGTAAAAAGTGCCACCTAGGGGGCGCTGTCCTCTTATCACTACACTGATAAGATCTGGTCTGACATTTCTTTGGTGCAGTATCTTAAAGGCTGTCACTGAAGTCAAATAGCCAAAATCCCTCCTTTTCATTATTCTGTTTTCGCCCATGAGGCTCTCACTGTCCCTGGACAGTCTGAAGGCAGTACAGATGAGAAATCAGACTTAGATGAGACTTTTCTATACACAGAGGACCCTTCTTGAGAAGGTTAAGGTGAAACACTGAGGATATCAGGATAAAAGTGTTGAATTCTGAAACTATGGGTGTAGAAAGAGTAGTATACATTCTTATACAGTATCTACATTCAGTTTGAAAAGTGACAAAAAAGTGATCAAAAGTGAAAGTAAAGATTTTATATTACATTAAATGATTTCTCTTTCAAATAGAAGCTGTTCTTTTGAGCTTACCGTTCATTAAAGATGTATCACGGTTTCCACAAAAATATTAAGCAGTACAACTCAACACTGATAATAATAAGAGTTTCTTGAGGACCAAATCAGCATATTACAATGTTTTCTGAAGGATCATGTGACATTCAAGAGTGGGGTAATAGCTGCTGAAAATCCAGCTTTGCCATTACAGGAATTAAATAAAATAAAAAACATAGTAAAATGTTTCACAATATTACTATTTTTACCGCATTTCTGATGCAGCATTTGTGAACAAGAGGCTTCTTTGAGACACATTTAAACATTAAAAAAAAAAAAAAACATATCGAACCCAAACTTCTGAACAGTACAGAGGGTTTAATATTGGAATGATAACAATTTATGATACAACTGCACATGAAAGTCACCAGTCATAGTAACCAGTGGGTAAATGATTTTTTAAAGATTTAACAGTGACAGAAAATACTGCATACTGCAAATACTGCAAAATAGTGACCTGTGTGAGCAAACTACATTTCCCATAATTCTCTGTGGCAGTGCAAGAACTAATAATATGTATATATATATATTTAAAAACAAAATTACTAAACAAAATGTGCCTACTTCCATTTGTACAGCAACTCTCAAGTATACTGTAATAAGTGAACAGTTGGTCGACTTAAAAAATGTACTTCAATTGGTAGCAGAAACATCCCGCCCATCTCCCAAATGAATTGATAATTGTCCTTTTTAGATCAACTTTTTAACAGGTCACACCAACTGGAATATCAGGAAGACTTGAATGTACATGGTAAATTTATTCACGCTGACTTTAACTTTGATCTCTGACACAGTAAATGGTATGGTTTTATTAACCGTTAGCATTCCTACAAGCTGTTGAAGAATTTTCTTAAAACATGAGTTCAGTATTTGGAAGGCCTCAGTATGTTTTTGTGTGCTGGTTGCAAATGAGGATTCTTGGCACGAAGGCATATCAATTTTCCCCTGCTATAAAACGGGCATGCTAAAGAGAAACAACCCAGAACAGATCATTTTCCAGGTGTGTTTAGTACTGGCTAATTTACACCAAAATCAGAGCGTGCCTCAGCCGGCTCCAGTGGTTGCCTGTCGCTGCCTCCTGGTGGTTAAAATCATGCAACCTCAAAGTCGTATCTGTCATCAAGGTCCATTAAGCATCTCCTTTTGTTTTTCTAATAAATCTGTCAGGGTAAAATAATTCAAATAGATTGATAAAAACAGCATTAAGCCTGTAAAGACAAATGATGAGGCTGTGGTATTAAAAATGTTCCACGGATAAAAGTTTAACTTACATTTCTATGAACTCTATGAACAAACAGCACGACTAACTCCGAGTCAATGCAGCACAATTCCAAGGACGACACAGAAACAGAGTCATGCTCCACTTAGACCTGTGCAGACGTTCAGATACAGTCTCAAGACACACACATCATCAAATCTCCCAAAGAAGTCCACTACCCTGACCAAATCACTTTACTTCAAAAAAATGTGAATCAGGATTTCGCTGTAATCATGTCCTCGTTACACCATATTGTGAAAGAAAGTAGAATAAATTGTGAAAAACAAAGTCGGTTTTGAATTGCGAGACACAATCAGGAGGAAAGCCTCCAAAGAATGTTCACTCATCAATCAATGTATTCCATTAGTGATGTGTACTGTTCTGATTAAAGCCCACCATGGAGAGGTGTGACAGTGTGTGCTCCAGTCTACCTAAATCTCTGTCATCACAAGCCCTAATCTCAGCTGACTGAGGTTCAAAGGAAGTGCCAGCCCTCGCTCACTAACCGGTGAAAGACTGATTGCTTTGAGGAATTTCACACTGTACGATAAAGATGTAAAAAAGAATGACTTTTTTTCCAACAAAGATTTCTAATATAAAAGTGTTAATATTTTTATTGGTAGTTTTCAACAAATATTTGTAATTTGTAATTGTAATTTTAAATCTGGTTTGCACTCTTGACTACTGCATTAAGAAACGATTTTATAGGCAAAAAAATTGCTGGTTCTACACCAGTAAATGTAAAATCGGTAATAAAAATAAATAAATAATAGAAAAATAAATAAATGGATCAGTTCAAAAATAATATTTCTTATTTTATGTCTTAAACATGATAAATAGTAATTTTTACTTTTATTAATTATTATTATTGATAATATTTATAACAGCAACAATAATAAATATAATATACTATTATTAGGTCATGTCTGTTCTGTTATGGTCACTTATTTATAGAAGCATCAAAATTTACATGCAAGAGTTTAATTGCAATAAGAATACAATAGTTTGTTTGCTGTCTGTAGGTCAGTTAGACTGCTGTCGTACTGTGACATTTAAAACACATTTTTGTCAGTGTGTATTTTTGCCTTTGATCTCAAATACCAAAATGTAATACTCATAGCCAAATGTGTCACATGAGAGTGTAATCAGGGGACAGGTTTTCCGTTTGATAATCTGACTCCTGTATCACAAAACACATACTACATTATACTTATGTTCTGCCTCTAAGAACAAAGAAATAAAACTAAACATATACATCCGGACTGACTTCATATATTTCATATCATTTCATAAAAAGATGAGCTTGATGATATCCAAATCTTAAATGAAAGTAATCCCAGCATCTCGGAACAGCACAAACTCCAGAGGGAAAATCCAAGCACCAAAAGACTTTTCCACTAATGTCAGTTTGTAAGTCACTTTTTCAACTTTAAATTCATACATGTGTGAATGACATCTAATGTGTGTGCGCTCCGTGTACGAATTGTCGCCACGGCGCGTGACGCACCCCAGGATTAGACAGTTCCAGCGTGGTGGGGCTTGATTGATGAGCCCATTCCAAATGTTTTCGCGTCCAAGTCAGTGGGAGTTTGAGTTGCCTTTGCGCATCTTAATACCAAACAAAACATTAGCGTCGGATTCCCAGGGCTGGCTGCCTCTCACTGGATTTCATTAGTCACCCCTCCACAGCACACAAATGCGCTGCATGGCTCCAGGACATGGAGAAGAGGGAGAGGCAGAGAGGGAGAGGAAGGGCAGGGGGCCATTAAGGGATCATCATCTCATCCGAGCTTCCCTACCGCTAAGGATCAGAGTGTTAGAAGAGGGGGAAAAGAAAAAAAATGTCCTTATTCTTCAGAAGTTTCTGATCAGCTCTACTGCTCACTGCGACACCTCATGAATCTGGCCCAAAATGTGGATACACATGAAATAATTAATTTTTAATCAAAGGCCTCAGTTGCTATTTGCTTATTTGATTTCATGTTTTTGCAGCGCAAAGACCCCCAAGATTCGGCTCACCCGTCTAAACTGCTATATTTAAACGATCTCTGCCGTATATCCAACCGGCTTCATCAGGAGAAACACTGATCTCATTCCCCCACTAATGAGGGCACTCATCTGTGTGTTTGTCTCCCCTGCCTACTTTTCCTCCTGCCAAGCCTTGATGCAATTACACCCCCATCTGCAGGGGGCTCCCTCCTCCCATCAGCACGGGGGTTTAGAGGGGCCCTGGTGCTCCTGATTCACGGTTAATCAATCATGGTGCCTGGGTAATGACGCCCCACTGCTCCCCTAATGTCTTCTGGCGGGAGCCTCTGCCGCTGGCATTGAGCTCACGCAGGCACACATATGGCCGCTCTGAGTGAGTGACAGGACCCCTTTTGCGTGTGTGGCACCCCGCACGACGGAAGCCATCAGCTCCGCACATAGACACGCATGATGACAACCACACACACACACACACACACACACGTGCGCCTGAGGCAAGGAGGAGAGTGACTGGAGAGAGGGAGGAAATGGAGGAGAAGTGCCGCTTGGCCAATCTTCTCACGTCAAAGTGAACTGTCAAGAACAAAGCAAGTAGGGCAATGGGATATTTTCCAAAGCAACTTGGTTTGGGGAGCATTTGGAGGCCTGTGACAGAGGGTTTGCGACATTCAGAATTCAGTTTAGAATGTCCCAATTCAAGAACGGTTCCAATTCAATTCCTGAACTTGAGCAAAAAGGATGCAGTACAGGTTTAACTCAGAATATTAGCTTCACAAAGCCTTAAAAGTTTTAAAAAGTTTATATGACTCATGGACAGTTATTCACATTGATAATAATGAGAAATTTTTACTTCAGCTCCAAATTATGTAGGATATTATATAGGATCATATACTGGAGTAATGACTGCATAAAATTCAGCTCATGCCATCACAGCAATACATTACATTTTTAAAATATATTCAAATAGAAAAGCTATTTTAAATTGTTATAATATTTCACAGCATTACTGTTTTGCGGCATTCATCAAATAAATGCAGCCTCGGTGAGCATGATGGTACAGTCACGTTAGCAACAATTTCGCAAAATTTTGAGGGTAAAAAAGCCCTTGTCAACTGTAGCACCGTTCATACAGATGTCACTTTTAAACCAAGCTATTTTCTGATGGTCAACTTGAACATGCAAAATCTGAGGGGAAATTTTCACCCCCACGTGAAACTCCTGATCGCATGGATTCCGATCACAGAATTTCAGCAAATTTGACTACATCTTAAGAAACTCTCAAAAAACTCTAAGAAATGTACTGAGCCCTAACTTTTGAAGTGTAATGCAACATATATATATATATATATAAAAACTAAATATTAAGAATACTTCTATTGCTCAAGAATGCATTAACTGCATTGAATCAGTCATTTATTTTTCTGTTATTCCAAATGAAATTATAATTCAGCTTCCTGTGGCGTGTGGTCAGTTCAATTCAAATGAATTCAGCTCATTAATTGAAAGGGAGCAATATAAATAAATTTGCCTTACATTCTCCTTTAGTGTTCTCCAAAACCATTTTTTGATATTTTAAAAAAATGAATTTGTTAGAATACATATAAATTTTCCCCTCTTGTTTCATTCTTCATATTTACTCTTTGCTAGATCAATTTATATTAGATTTTGGTTGGGTTTCCAAAATGTCAAAAGTCAAAAAGACATTCAGAGATTTCAGGAGGAAAATAAAAAACTATTCAGGAAACTTCACTGAATTTGTGAGATTCATAGAGCACATGTTCATTAAACCTATCTTGTCAAGCGTCTGTGTCATCGTGGACTGGCTCATACGGGTGGCCCATTCAATCTGTTTGTATGAAGAGATGCTCCTCAGGCTCTAAGCATTTGTATGCGGTATAGAGTGGCAGAGGCCCATCTGTGCAGCCTAAAACCATCCTAATTTATGTTTCACACCTCTTGCTGCCGCCACACTTTGCATCTAGCACATACTCTCTCTCTCTCTCTCCCTCTCTTCAGAGGCAGTGACAGTGAAGTTGCTTTGGCTGTTAAAGAGCAATCCATCATCTGTTTAGAGCGCTTCATCAACATTGTGTACATAGCAGTGCTAAAACAGAGAGGATTTATGTTGCTCAGACATAAGCTTTTTCTAGTGCCATATGGATGAGGTATAAAATCACAAAAACCAATTAAAAGGAATAACATGCGTGCATTAGGTTGTGAAAGCTGAGACAACAAAAGATCACATTAGCAGCTCTTACAGGAGCTTGTGCTCACAGTATCACACTGAGGAATGCAATCTGTCTCAAACCTTTCACAAAAATAAATTCTTTGTTTTTTACGGTCATCTTGCCATTTGCTGTAGCCTTTTGATCCGGAATATTTCATTTGATTGTATTACCACTTTCAAGCAAGATATGGATTACTGCGATTCTAAAATAGCTTTTATAAGAAACAGCTGAGAAGTCGCTTTCAGTATTCATTATCAAATAATTGCTACAAAATAATGAGGCACCAATATTAAAATTCTGTTCGCTGATAATTATTTTCATTGTTACGACAAATAACTGATAGTCAAGTCAAGTCACCTTTACTTATATAGCGCTTTTTACAATGTAAATTGTGGCAAAGCAACTTTACATTAATAATTGGCAAATAATTTTTAGCTGCACAGCAGCTCCCAAAGAAAATGGTGTCATTGTCCAGCTTATTCTATATATTATTGATTCATTCCGTGGCAAAGATCAATAGTTATTAGTCTAGTTAATTTATGTATATCAGCACTGGAGAAAACAGTGACGTAATCGTCCGGCTCAGCTCAGTTTGCATACAACGGCGCCAATGCAGGCATATCAAAAACACTGCTGAATATCAAGCAAGTGTCCCCAACCAAGCAAGCCAAAAAAACCTTTGGAGAAACCAGGCTTAGTCAGAGGGCCAGTTCTCCTCTGGCCAACAGTGAACACTTGTCCGATACTCAGGCAGAGTTGCAGATCACAAGTCCGATTGGAATCGCAACAGTCAAAATATTTAATCCAGTTCCATCTAGTTTAAGATCTTTTTCATCACGCCGGTATGGGACGGTTTGCTGGGGATCTGGTGGATATTAACTACAAGACTTAGTCTAAATAAATAAATAAATAAATAAATAATAATAATAAAAAAAAACAGTAAAACTAAAATAAGTAATTTTTAATACTAAGCATTGTAATGTACAGCATGTTTTAAAAATTTCTTGAGTTAGATTAGGAAATACATGCATTTATAGATTAACTTAAATCTAATTTAAATGAATAAATTAGACCAGGGCTGTAGACGTATGAAGAATGATGAACTACAGTCAATCTACCACAAAGGCGATGTCAATGGTCACTGGAAGCTTCTAGACACTGTAAACTTAAGACACCATTACGCAGTAAATGAAGCCCTGCTCTGCGATCTTCCACTCACAGCACAGCTAGTTGATTCAATTAATGTTCCTTCCCCCTCTGCTCTGGTGTCGGAGCTTCTCCTTCCTTCAATGTTCCATGAAATTGAGCCAGATTGTTGTGTCACGTTAATTAATGTAATCCTCGTTGCATTGAACGAGCTTCAAGTTAATAATTAGACCGTCTTGGTGACAAGATTTAATATGACATTTTAGCTCAATAAAACTAATCTAAGATTAAGAAAGGTGTGGACACGATTTAGTAGAGTTGTTTTGCAAAACTTTTGTTGAAGGCGTTTCATACCGTATTGACTCTATGCATGTGTAAATCGGGCTCACATACCTTTCAAGTTTATAGAGAGAATATTTCGGCAGAAAACGGGGTTTAAATGATCGCTGCTCTCATCCAACACTCTAATCTCACGAGCGACCTTTTCAGTAACTTTTCAGCGCCATCTGCTGGTGAGGACAGAAAATCGACACAATGTAACGGGAGTGGACGTATTGTGTCGAATGTGTAGTAGGATTATTTAAATGTGAAACAGCAGTAATCAAAGTAACATTTGTGCATTAATAAACAATTTCTCATTTTACAGTCTGAAGCTTTTTATTTTAATTTTTGTGGCTAAAACAGCAACGCCAAGGTCATGGAATAGTTTGCCTAGAAATGAATGTTAAAAATGTCCAGGCCCACCATGCACTTTAAGTCGTTTTGGATACAAGCGCAGGCCAAAATAATAAATTTAATGCCCATTCTGAAATTTGATTTAATCTGAATATTTGTTATGGGTTAAATTTGAACAGATATGTGATGTTTATACAATGTAATTTATAATCTAGGTTTACTCAGACGTGCTGATTTGACCTTAAAACGCTTGTTTAAAGATTTCATAACTAGTTTCCATGTTAAAGATTTCTA
Source organism: Opsariichthys bidens (assembly GCA_037194245.1). Classification (NCBI taxonomy): domain Eukaryota; kingdom Metazoa; phylum Chordata; class Actinopteri; order Cypriniformes; family Xenocyprididae; genus Opsariichthys; species Opsariichthys bidens. Next base: position 19,036,638 of record CM074283.1, read on the forward strand.
ACATTGTTGATGTCAGTTTAAATCTGAGAGAAAATCACCAGGCCTGGTTTTTAAGGGCCTGGTTTCACAAAGAGGGATTAGACTACACCAGGTTTGGGCCTTAGTTCAATTAGTTCATGAAGTAGCTTTCATAAATGTGCCTTAGAAAACAAAACAAAAAAACATTACTGGTGTGCCTCAAGACAAAAACAATGGCACGGACTTATTTTAAGTCAGTGCAAATTAAACTCAAACATGCAGCCTAGTCTGTAAAACATGTATTCTCTTACCTGAATAACACTGAAATCTACAAGTACAATCCGTCAAGTGTCATCTCATTTTAAACACTAGATGGAGGTCTTGTCCCATTGAATAATTTAAACACAACTTGGCTTTCATCCAATTTGCAATACTGTCGCTTTAAGCATTAGGGAAATGTTTTTGTAATAATAAAAATATACAAGTAGTCTTACTGCTAAAATTGACATTGTTTTATTTTTCTATATTCTGTAGTGTTACACAAAGAATGAACGGCAACTAATACAACAATTTTAATGCAAAGTTGAATGTTTTCAACTACAATTCACTTCAACATCTGCTAGGAAAAAGGCCATAGAAAGACAACACCCCAACAGACTGCTATCAAATTCAGAGCTTTATTAGACATTACAGAAACATTGATAGCTTTTCAGCTGCTTGAGAGAAAAGAGATCAGAACAAAAAGACAAACCAACGAATAAGGAAACAGAACAACAGTGAACAAGAACTTGAACGGTAGACTCCTCATGCTAGCTCCTCCTCTCCCTCTTCCTCGAACTCTCCCTCCTCTTCTGCAGTGGCGTCTTGGTACTGCTGGTACTCTGACACCAAGTCATTCATGTTGCTCTCGGCCTCTGTGAACTCCATCTCATCCATCCCCTCACCCGTGTACCAATGCAAGAAGGCCTTGCGCCTGAACATGGCGGTGAACTGCTCAGAGATGCGCTTGAACAGCTCCTGGATGGCGGTGCTGTTGCCGATGAAAGTGGCTGCCATTTTGAGACCGCGAGGCGGGATGTCGCACACGGCGGTCTTGACATTGTTGGGGATCCACTCCACGAAATAGCTGCTGTTCTTGTTCTGGACATTCAGCATCTGCTCATCCACTTCTTTCATAGACATGCGGCCTCGGAAAACGGCGGCCACGGTGAGATAACGACCGTGCCGGGGGTCACAAGCAGCCATCATGTTTTTGGCATCAAACATCTGCTGGGTGAGCTCAGGAACAGTGAGAGCCCGGTATTGCTGACTCCCCCTGCTAGTGAGGGGGGCAAAGCCCGGCATGAAGAAGTGCAGACGGGGGAAAGGCACCATATTGACGGCCAGTTTGCGCAGGTCAGCATTGAGTTGGCCGGGGAAGCGCAGACATGTGGTGACCCCACTCATTGTGGCGGACACGAGGTGGTTGAGGTCACCGTAGGTGGGAGTAGTGAGTTTGAGTGTACGGAAGCAAATGTCATACAGAGCCTCGTTGTCGATGCAATAGGTTTCATCAGTGTTCTCCACCAGTTGATGGACGGACAGTGTGGCGTTGTAAGGCTCTACAACAGTGTCTGAGACTTTGGGTGAGGGCACCACGCTGAAGGTGTTCATGATGCGGTCTGGGTACTCCTCGCGGATTTTGCTGATGAGGAGCGTGCCCATGCCTGACCCGGTGCCTCCTCCAAGGGAGTGGGTGAGCTGGAAGCCTTGCAGGCAGTCGCAGCTTTCCGCCTCCTTACGGACCACATCAAGAACGGAGTCGACAAGCTCAGCACCTTCTGTGTAGTGACCCTTGGCCCAGTTGTTTCCAGCACCACTCTGACCTATGATTGAAAAAGGTTAGATTATACAAGGCTCATTTTGTTTGAACATCAAGAATTCAACATTTGAGCAAATGGCATATTAAAACAGGCTTACCAAAGACAAAGTTATCTGGTCGGAAGACCTGCCCAAATGGTCCAGATCTCACCGAGTCCATGGTTCCAGGCTCCAGGTCCACAAGAACAGCACGAGGTACATACTTTCCACCTGTCATGGTGAAGCACACACTTACACTCTTAGTTGAAAATTCTTGCATGGCATTTGTTATATCTTTTTTACATTGAAAATACAAACTGACCAGTGGCTTCATTGTAGTACACATTAATCCGCTCCAACTGCAGATCACTGTCTCCATGGTAAGTTCCTGTCGGGTCAATTCCGTGCTCATCACTAATCACCTCCCAAAACTGACCACACAGAAGAAAAGGAGTCAATATTAATCATTTTAACACATGAAATGTAAGCGTGATATCGCAAATCTTCAAAAATCCCTTTTAACGGTCTCTTTTAAAGTGTTGTCATAGCAACTTGCAAAACTACAAACGGGGCTTCAGAGGAAAAAGACAAAATTAACGATTGAGTTACATTTAATCCTGTTATTTTCCTCTAAAAAGCACAGTTAAATACAAATGGTCGGGTGTGATTAGTTGAACACATAATTAGACAACATATAACGTTAACCTTTGTCCCTCGCGACTAGTCTGGATTGGCCTAATATCGTTATCGATACCCTTACTCACTTTAGCACCGATTTGGTTTCCACATTGACCAGCTTGCAGGTGAACAATTTCCCTCATGTCGAATCGTTAAGGAAAAAGGCACTTTTTTTTTATTCAAAGCCACAAGCAGTGAACTTCCTTGGTCCGCGCGTCGTCTACACTCTGCAACCTGCAGCTAACGGTTTTCAGTTTTAAATAACGCCAACCTTCGCTTTCAAACGCAGGTGGATGAACGAGACGTCAATCATTTTTTCACCGCTTTTGATTGGTTGAGGAACACGAGCGCTCTCACTGAGCTTCTGCTTTGATTGGATTAGAGATGTTGAAATCTGTTGCCAATGGTTACTACGCGGCACACACACAGAAACCGTTTTGTATTGGTGGTAACCGGAGACGCAAATAGACTTGCTTTTATCATTGAATAGAGTAGGTTTTATTGTTAAGAATCGTGTTACCAAGCAACCCTACCCACACCAAACAGTGTTTGCATGTTTGGACTTGTTAACTTGGTATATTACACTGAATGCCTTTGCCTAACTTGACTTGTTTATCGCAGTTGACAGGAATTAGAATTCAATTTTCAAATAAATGATCATTTCACAACAGCATAAATTGAAAGCATTTGGACATTGATTATACTTTCATGCACATGTACTTGCATGGCAAAGTCAGGCCTTTATCGGAAATTGTGTAAAATAAAAATTTCATTAAAATATTTATCTGTCGGCTACAAAACCTTATAGAATTCATGTTAATATTAACCATTTTCATGTTTGATTTTATGGACTGTCAGTGGTTTCATCGTATGAAAATTGCGAATGGGATTGTACAAACTGATACAAAATGATTCACCAAAAATTAAACTGGTAACAAGTAGCCTATTTTGCTGTAGTGCAAGCAACACTGCCCACATCCTAACCAGCTCATTGTTTAAGGTACACATCTTTTCAAATAAAGATCACAAAAAAGTATTGCCTACTTCCTACAGTCAGTCTTTGCACCTCTGTTAGTTGACACATTCTGATAATGATCTAAAGCTGTTGATTAAACATAACAACTGAATGAGAGCATGAGAAAAATAGTAGCTGCTTTGAAATGGATATCTCTTGTTTCGGCACCTCTTTATTTAAATCGACACAAATTGTCAATATACACAGACACAGACAGAAACACACACTTAAATATAAATGCTTAAAAAAAATAAATACCCAATTAGACAGTAAATTGTTCCTTGGTGATGCAATACAACCCTGTATTTGTGTAGGCCAAAATTGTGAAGCACTGTCTCGGCACAAGTGGGATATGCAGCATAGATTCAGTATTTATGAGTATCAGAGGTGTCATACGTCCTTACAGAGGGGATCCAGTTCATGGATGCTATATGACAGCAGCACACGTAGGCTGAGCAGGCAAAACGAAATATGATTAATGACGAAGGCTGAATGAATTTCCACAGCAGGACTTGATGTATAACATACAACATTTGTTTAAGTCTACTCATCAGTATATTGTCAGACCACAAAAAAAGAAAAATAAAAAGGCCGGAATCATGTTATTACACCAAAGGACCTGAGTTTTTATGACATGAAACTAGATAGCTTAAGCCTTTATACATAACACTGATTGGGCTAAATGCTGTATTATATGATTCAACTATATGACTGTTAGCTCAACTGAGCAGCACTATCAGTTACTAAACACAATATCCTCAATACTACCGTTCAAAAGTTTGGACTCAGGAAGTTTAGTAAATATATACATATTAATATTTTTATTAAACAAGGATGCATTCAATTATTCAGTACAGACAGACTGTAACAAGAGATTTATATTTGAAATACTGTTTTTTTTAACTCTTAATTTATGGGATCACTCTTGCCAGGTGAGAATATTGTTGGCTTGTGTTTTTATATGTATTAACTTAATATTACAGGTTTCTACTATAGTACTTTTTAATGTGTTTACTTTTATTATGGTAAATTTTTAATGTTGTGTTAGCTGATATACCTTCACCGTGTTGTATTGTGTTTAGCAAAATCATCTGCTGAAGTCTATAGATAATCATACATGCACCTAACAATGTTTGCAGACGCTCAGTCAACTTGCTCTCGAATGTTCATGGATCGGCTTTGACTGTTCTAATATGGCAGATGGCTTATGTATAGCGGCCCATAGATGCAGCCACTAGGCATCTGTGTACATATATATATATATATATATATATATATAAAATGATATGTAGAAATAAATTATATTTTAAAATATATTAAAATACGGCCTTACCGGTCCTCATATTGTGAACGGTAGTGTAGGTTTCCATGATATTAGTGGTTATTATTTGATATTAATGTATGTCCTCAGCTCAATATGCAGTAAGGCTCATCGAAACTAGGGCACTGATGTGTGACTGAAGTACTCCCCCAGGGATTGAGAAAGTCAGAACTTGAGAGGTTGTCTGTGCGTGTGTGTGTGTGTGTGTGTGTGTGTGTGTGTGTGTAAGCAGGAGTGTAAGGCAAAACTATGCACTGCATTATTGATTAACATTCAACATGTAACAACACTGGCAGCAGCTGCCTTGCACACACACCTCTTTTTAAACTGAACAAAAAAGCCTGGCAATAACTTTGAATAGGCAAAGGGGGACATCAGGGTGAATATCTCTCTGCAGCTTTTAGACCTGAAACACTGTGATTTCAGTTATAAATATTTATAATATTTTTTATTTTTATGTACCAGACACTCAGGTTTGCAGGTTATTTTGGCAACGCTTGAGCCGGTTTTCATTTCCTTGCTGTTGCTGGTGATCCCTAGGAGGAAAGATAACCTGGCTGGAAGACATTCCCCTCCAGCACAACAAAAACAGCTCTATAGAAACAGCAGCACTGCTATAGAAACTCCCCACAATGAAGCCTCATTCATACAGTGATACAGGGGCAACTGTGTGTACTGTATATTAATGGCCAAGGAAACTCAAAACAAAGCTAATCTTTTGCTTAGTGGACTATTGAACATTCATACACATAAATAGTATGTTCTGATGTGATAAGTAATAAATAAATCTTGTGTTGTTGTCTGAAGGACACAGAAGGAAAAGAATAACTTAAGTACTTATAGAAATTTAGATTCGTATTTTTATATTCTTGTTATTTTGCTGTTAGGATAAGTCCTCAATGCCAGCCTTACATGTTGGACACTCGACTCTCTTTTGCATACTCCTGTTTAACATTGCCAAATTCTTGTTAGTTTAAAAATCATACTTTTATCTTAAAGGCTAAATATATAGTTTCATTATTTTCGCTTAAGCCAACATGTGCTGTATTTAAACAAAACTTCAACCATAGGTATATGGTTTCCATTTATCAGACTAATGTTTGACCTTTATGTTATTCATGAAGGAGGGCATCTATAAATGAAGATAAGAGCATCTCATGTGTCTCCAGCAACACAATGTAATGAGATGTTCACGCAACATGACCCCTTGACAATTCAGTTTTTTTTTATTCCCACCCAAGTTTTCTGGGGCTATGCAAGAAAAGTGTTCACATCTAGATGCAAAATGTCATTGATTTGTGTATAAGAATGCAATTTATATAAATGTGTTTGAGGAAGAGGTAAAGACTTGTTAGCTTTTCAGTAGCAAATTGTTGTTTATAAAATATTTTTGTCACTGGTATAGACGTCATGATTATCAGTCACACCATAAACAGCATTTAGGAAAAATAACTACACGGACATAGCATTTGCATTCATTTAATGATGTCTTTAGTCAGAAATCCTTATAAAAAATCAACATATTTATCATCTTTCTATGCATTATAAATAGTTTCCCATTTAAAAAATTCCTGTATCATTCAATAACACTATCTTTTATTACACCGAAGGAGTGGATACCACCTACCAGCAAAAGAATGAGAAATTATTTATATAGCCTATGCCAGAATCATTAAAACAAGCATATTGTGTATAAGGTGCGGCTGACAACTATGAGCTGATGTTTTTGTACATGCAATTCTGATGCCTTGCTATTTACATATGAACTTGGAAAAATTCCCACATTCTGTTTGTTTGTTATGATTATTATTATTGTCATTATTTCTGTTCATTAGTAAATGGATAAAACCTTTTTAATCTTTCTTCTTCAGCAGATCACCTCCCAGCAGGTTTGACATTATCCTGGAAGTAGCCAGGGTTGGTGATGTTGCCAGGAGGTTTGTAAAAGGCCACAGTGATGAACTTGCCCTTTCCATCTGATGCCAGGCCCACCCCAACCTGGTCTGTAGACCTCCAGATCATCTGCGTGAAGTTACCTGTGCATACATTAAAGTTTTTTTCTGGTGTAAATGTTCAATTATTTTTTGTGATTTGCATTGTCTTTAACACTAACATATACATATTGAATCAAAATGTTCTGTTTTATTTTACAGCCTCTTTTATTTTCTTTAACCTCTTCAGCTGTTATGAGTGCAAAATTAATAGCCTACCAGTTCCATTCTGAAAACCAGGGGTTGCAAAGTCGTACTTCACATTTTCCTTGTACCATGATTCAGCAACCTCTTTTCCTATAGTTAAAAATGTGAGTTTTTCTATTAACTTTATCATTCTAGTGTGCTATAGTTTCTTAAGTAGTCCCATTTGGGGGAATAACCAATTTACCTGCTGGAGGCACCATGCTGGATGTCCATTTGTAAGACATAGTCTCTCCGTGACCTTTGCCACTGTTCTTCAGGGCGTTAATGCTAATCAGATGTGCTGCCCAATCCTGAGCCTCTTTACTGAGGCTGGGGCACATCGAGAGAGGTCGTGCCCCGTGTTGCCGTCGGTAATCGTTTTGAGCTTCAAGCAGAGACTGACGAAATTGTGACAGGATCTCACCTTCATCACAGGAAAAGAAAGAGCTGCTAATAGACTTAAAGAGACTTTTAAATTGAAAGTAGTACTTCACGTCACTTTTTACATGATTTCAAATAAGTTACATCAAATGGTGCTGTAAAATGAAAAAATGGACCTGATTGTGTGTCTTCATGTTTTAATTGCAAGTGTTCCACAAAGCAGTCTTTGTGGGGGCTGATCTTCTCAAACTAATCACCAATTACTGGTAACTACTCATTAAAGCAACTAATAGTTTTTGAGTAAGGGCATGTCGGCAAAGACTAATTAAAATTCCTTTAACTGAAAGGAAGCATTTATTCTGTGTTTATTCAGCTGATGAAAATAGCTCTCCTAAAAAAAGTTGTATTAAACAATAGTGTGCTGTGATGATCACAGAGAAAGGGGTTAAAATAATTTACTCATAGTATAGCCACTATGAAATGAACAATTCTGTTTCTTATGGAAGTCCATTGCTACATAGGGGAAAAAATAAAACTTAATTATTACATACAAAGTCAAAATTATGACGTAAATTTAAATTATGAGATAAAATGCAAAAATGACATTTGACATTTTTGACATTTTACGTCATAAGTGTGATTTTTGAAAGAATAATTTATTTTCTGATGTAGCAGAAAATGTTCCTCCATAGTTTCTTGAGGCATTCATTGCTTACCTTCTGAGCTGCTGTTTTGTGGAGACTGACTCTTACATGGTGCTGGGACAGAACTGTGAGATGATGAAGGCAATTGGTTTGACTTGATGCTGAGAGCACCAAATGCTTGTCCAACTCTGTCAGCTGAACACCAAATAAATATGTTATATATATACATACATAATAGAAATTGTACATAGTCACACTTTCAATCTACATCCTACATCTGCTACAATAATCAGCATACAAGTATATTCAGTATTTATATGCCTGCACATGTAGGTATATCAGACTCACCAGATGGTGTGGATTTGAAGTCTATTTTGGAACCTGCTGGTAGGACATTTCTTTCAAAATATCCAGCATTGCTGATGTTTCCTGCTGGGAGGTACTGACCCACCACAAAAGAGGTGTTCCCATCAGTGGCCAGTCCAAGTCCCAACTCCTTTGTGTCCTTCCACACCACCTGTGTGAAGTGACCTGTAGAAACCACCAGATGTCAGAACAGAGCCTAAAGCAAACCCCTAACCACCCCAGAATGTTTACAAGATGGATTCACCTGTTTTGGAGGTGAATCCAGGTCTGCTGAAGTTGTAGTCTTTAATCTCACTGTACCAGCTTTCCACTGCCTCACGTCCTTAATAAATTATAAACATGCGTTTTTGAAAACGTGATATAGTGTTTGTTAGGTAATAAAATAGGTAATGAAATAGAATTTGCTTTAGAACAAATAACCAAAGTGAAAATTTTGTGTAAAGACTTCACATCTGCCTGACTGAAAAGTGTGCAAGGCAAAACATGCAAATGTTAGCAGATGTTACAGACAAAATAGCTATTAAACTCTGACCTGTGAGTTTTTTGTTAACTGAGCTCCAAGCATAATATACATTTTCTCCATGATCTCCATTGCTATGCTTGAGGGTCTTGATTGACAGCAGGTGTTTGGCCCACTCCTGTGCGGAGCGGCACAGGTTTTTGTTTATGGTGAGGGGCGGCGCTCCGTGATGTTTGCGGTATGCATTGTGAGCCTGTAGGAACTCAGCCTCAAAACTGCTGTCTGTGACTGACAAACATAAATCATGCTGACTGAAAGGATAAAGACAACTTTTCATTCTCACATTTCAGACATTTTTTCCCCCAAATATACTTCAGTGCACATGCTCTGTTTCAGAAACCATAAAATAACAGTGCAAAGAATGGACTATCACATTTCATTTGCATTACGGCTAGACAGATAAATTCATGAAAAGGGGTTTTAGCCAAAGTCCATGACAACATTACTCTGCATTTGTGCAAAGTGCTGAGAAGAAAAGCTGCACAATTTAAACTACATTTAATGGTCCTTTATTCATTATTTTACAACATATAGATGAAACAAATTGTATTGATTGCATTGAATTACTTATTCCACACTTAACTTACCCTTTGAGCTGGTTGGCACATGAAGATCCCCTCTGCCTCCTGATGGGGATATTTCAGTACTGCGAGGAACTGAGGGTGCTCTGTTTGATACACCATCCATTGGTCCCACTTTGTCAGCTGTATGTTGCCAGATATATCAAATATTTATTACACTGTAATGAGCATCAACTATATCTAATATTTGAAGTACTCTGTAACATTTTGTTAATAATTAAAAAATCAAATAATTTTAATAAAATGTAATATTACATATATAGAAAAAATATGAAAAAAATTCTTCATAAATATCATGAGTTGGATGCTGTGAAATAACCATTAGTACACTAGAAAGTGTACTCACTTGTACCAGTGGGCTTTGAGTCTACTTTGGAGCCTGTCGGTAGGACATTTCTTTCAAAATAACCCACATTTGTGATGTTTCCTGCTGGAAGGTACTGACCCACCACAAAAGTTGTGTTCCCATCAGTAGCCAGTCCAACTCCCACCTCTTTAGTGTCCTTCCACACCACCTGTGTGAAATGACCTGGAGAAACCACAAGAAGTCAGTGTTGTAAAAGAGACTAGAGCAGATGTAACTATCCAGTGTGTTTGCAGATGGATTCACCTGTTTTGGAGCAGAATCCGGGCCTACTGAAGTTGTAGTCTTTAATTTCATTGTACCAGCTTTCCACTGCCTCACGTCCTGTTGAAAGCAGAGAAAAAAATGTATGTAAAGGTTTCAACGTGCAGTAGGCCTATTTGAAAACACTGGATTGGTTCATAAAGTGCAATACTAATGACATTTATTAAAAGACAACACAAATGCTATATATATATAATATATATATATATATATATATATATATATATATATATATATAATATATATATCCAGTTTAGTAATGAAGTTACAAAGTTTTGACATCTGCAAAATGCCTGCAATGGCACGTAATTGTAGTGTACTCCACTTTGACCAAGAGTGGTCTGACTGGATATGACTGTCCCTGGCTGACAGGTGACAGCTCACGATGCTTTTGAGAAATGCAGCCCTGGTCAAAAACACTGGTAGTGGCATTTATGGGAGGTTAGATTACCCTCTTAAAAGAATTTGACTTTCATTGACTGATTTTGACAGCAGAGAGCTGACCTGGGAGTTTTTTGGTATCCGAACTCCAAGCATAATAAAGATTTTCTCCATAGTCCTTGTTGCTGTGTTTGAGGGTCTTGATTGACAGCAGATGCTCCGCCCATGCCTGTGCGGAGCGGCACAGGTTTTTGTTTACGGTGAGGGGCGGCGCTCCGTGATGTTTGCGGTATGCATTGTGAGCCTGTAGGAACTCGGACTCAAAGCTGTTGCCTGGTACAGACAAACATAAAGAGTTATTTAATGTGCAGATAGCACATCCCATGCTGACTGAAAGGATAAAGACAACTTTTCATTCTCACATTTCAGTCATTTTTTCCCCAAATATACTTCAGTGCACATGCTCTGTTTCAGAAACCATAAAATAACAGTGCAAAGAATGGACTATCACATTTCATTTGCATTACGGCTAGACAGATAAATACATGAAGTGGTGCGTTTTAACCAAAGTCCATGACAACGTTATTCTAGTTTGCATTTGTGCAAAGTGCTGAGAAGAAAAGCTGCACAATTTAAAATACATTTAATGGTCCTTTATTCATCATTTTACAACATATAGATGAAACAAATTGTATTGATTGTTTTGAATTACTTATTCCACACTTAACTTACCCTTTGAGCTGGTTGGCACATGAAGATCCCCTCTGCCTCCTGATGGGGATATTTCAGTACTGCGAGGAACTGAGGGTGCTCTGTTTGATACACCATCCATTGGTCCCACTTTGTCAGCTGTATGTTGCCAGATATATCAAATATTTATTACACTGTAATGAGCATCAACTATATCTAATATTTGAAGTACTCTGTAACATTTTGTTAATAATTAAAAAATCAAATAATTTTAATAAAATGTAATATTACATATATAGAAAAAATATGAAAAAAATTCTTCATAAATATCATGAGTTGGATACTGTGAAATAACCATTAGTACACTAGAAAGTGTACTCACTTGTACCAGTGGGCTTTGAGTCTACTTTGGAGCCTGTCGGTAGGACATTTCTTTCAAAATAACCCACATTTGTGATGTTTCCTGCTGGAAGGTACTGACCCACCACAAAAGTTGTGTTCCCATCAGTAGCCAGTCCAACTCCCACCTCTTTAGTGTCCTTCCACACCACCTGTGTGAAATGACCTGGAGAAACCACAAGAAGTCAGTGTTGTAAAAGAGACTAGTGCAGATGTAACTATCCAGTGTGTTTGCAGATGGATTCACCTGTTTTGGAGCAGAATCCGGGCCTACTGAAGTTGTAGTCTTTAATTTCATTGTACCAGCTTTCCACTGCCTCACGTCCTGTTGAAAGCAGAGAAAAAAGTTATGTAAATGTTTCAACGTGCAGTAGGTCTATGTCAAAACACTGGATTGGTTCATAATGTGCTATACTAATATTAAAAGACAACACAAATGCTATATATATATTATATATATATATATATATATATATATATCCAGTTTAGTGTCTTGTAATGAAGTTACAAAATTTTGAAAATGCCTGCAATGGCACGTAATTGCAGTGCACTCCACTTTGACCAAGAGTGGTCTGACTGGATATGACTGTCCCTGGCTGACAGGTGACAGCTCACGATAATTTTGAGAAATGCAGCCCTGGTCTAAAACACTGGTAGTAGCATTTATGGGACGTTTGATTACCCTCTTAAAAGAATTTGACTTTCATTGACTGATTTTGACAGCAGAGAGCTCACCTGTGAGTTTTTTGGTATCCGAACTCCAAGCATAATAAAGATTTTCTCCATAGTCCTTGTTGCTGTGTTTGAGGGTCTTGATTGACAGCAGATGCTCTGCCCATGCCTGTGCTGAGCGGCACAGGTTTTTGTTTACGGTGAGGGGCGGCGCTCCGTGATGTTTGCGGTATGCATTGTGAGCCTGTAGGAACTCGGACTCAAAGCTGTTGCCTGGTAGAGAAGAGCAGTTTAATGATATGCTTAAACAAAACCAAATAAAGTAATATATTGTGTAAAAGATTATTTCAGTTGTTTGATAAGAGTAAGACCCGGTTTCAAAGACAGAACTTAAATTAAGCCAGAATAATACCTTAGTTCAATTAATTAGCTTTTATAAATGTGCCTTAAAAAAAACATTACTGGTGTGCATCTTTAGACTTTACTTTAAAAAGTAAATATAATATATACATACATATATATATATATATATATATATATATATATATATATATATATACTTTAAAGTATATCAGTGCAAGTTGCTTTCAGTTAAAACAGCTCAAACATGCATTTTAGTCTGGGACTATAAGCCTTGTCTGTGGAAATGGGGGTAAATGTTCAAACTAATATTTAAGTTAAAACTGGATAAATGCTACTGGAATGTTAAATGAATAAATAAATGTATAAATAAATAAACTTAAGTAATTAATAAGTTGGCAGACCAAAAATAGAGAGAACAAGATTTAAAAAAAAAATTGTCTAGACTCACCTGCCATTCATCAAGCTATGCGGAGACTGTAAAACAAACACATCAACATGGCAGTTACACCACGGTGATCATTTTCAAAGAGATGAACGTCACAAAAAAATATTTGAACCACTCCCATTTCGTCTGGGCATGAGAGATAGAAATGTAGTGTATTTAAAATAAATCTAATAAAATACATAGAACTCTACTCTGTTCACTTTGCAAACCAGTGTTGAGTTAGACTTCTCATAGATAATTTAATTAAATAAAATGTGTTAAAAAATACCTAGAAACATTACATTCGCACAATGATTTAGCAATCATGAGAGCACCGATATTCGTTTTCTGTAATATTCATTTACATTTACATTAATTTGCTTTAAATTGAGATATTTTCTTTTAAAAGTAACTCTTGTAGACTTTGAATAAGAAGTGCTTGCACTGACAACTGCGTCAGCAAGGAATGATGACATACTGTACAACTAAAGAGCTCAGACCAAAGCTAAATGGCAACAGAATGCTGTGCTTCCCTTAATCTTCGCACCAGTATCTTCATTCAATAGCCTGGAGATGTTTCTCTCGCTCTTGCTTGTCATACATACTGGCAGACGCATTCATATTTTTAACCTCTTCATAATACACTTCTGTTGATGTTAAAACTATTAAACTAACATTTTGTGTTTGATGTCAAAAGAACCAAGTCATTGTGCACTCTGTGAGCCTAAGAGACTCAGAAATGAGGGCCAGTTTGTTTTTTTCATTTGACTGAATTTAACCAGGTTTCATTTCTGTATTTTTTTTTTTTTTTTTTTTTTTTTTTTTTTTTTTTGCGAGTAGGTGTCCATGTGTGTGGTTGACAGGAAACTGCCATGGTGCTACTTAGTCAGTCAGTGAAAGAGCAAAAATGTTAATGTCTCAAGACTGGTTATTCTTGTGACACACTTGGACGTGAAATTTCTTACAGGACAGCTAGTCAACTGCAGGATATGATATGGGTTGTGATTTGCATATAGTCAATGGAACTGAAAACCACACGTAACAACATGCCTTGAGGCAATACGCATGTTTGTATTTGTCCGTCTTACTGTTGGTCTTCATTATAGTTTGTTTATTAGAGTAAAACAGGTTTGATGGGATATCATTATAGTAAATTTCCATAGAATGAACATGGGCAGAAACTGCAGTACTGCGACAAACACAAATGGTATCTAAGATCAAAATGCCTGATGCTGCAAGTTTCTCTACTGTGATGAAAGCATCAGGCAGTATGCTATTTGATGCATGCATTTAAAAATAGAGTCTTATCTGTAATTATTTGAAAATGGATTAGGTAACTGTATACTTGGTTATTTTTACTGTCTATTTGTAATCACATTGACAGATAGCTCACAGATAGTCTAAAAAAACATACATACCTGTAATGTAATTTCCTTAAGGCAAGAACTTGTCTATCTTTAAATGCTGCCTGTTTCCTCTCTTCATCTCCTTCTCTCTGTCTTGCTGACTAGCTGTGAAACCTCCGTACTTCAACTGTCAAATGATGAAACGCCCCCTAGACCAGGAAAGAGCACTTCTGTACACACAGACCGATATTTTCAGGTTTGATTTCCTCTGAAATACACACACACACACAGACACGCAAACTTGTTTTTATATTATTATTTAGACTCATAGGCGTAATGAGTTTATACTGAGCTAATAGCATTTTTTTATTCCCTAACCTTAACCCGACTACTAAACATAACTCTCACAGAAAACTTTCTGCATTTTTTCATTTTTATTCAAACATTGTTTTAGTGTGATTTCTAAGCTGTTTTCCTCATGGGTCCTGACCAAATGTCCTCATAATGTCAAATATTTGAGATTTTACTATCTTTGTGGGGACTTTAGGTCAGATACACAGCCTCCCCCCTCTCTCTCACTCTTTCTCTCTCACAGCATTATCATAAACTAATTTTGATGCTATTAAAAATGGGAGAAGACTGCTCAGACTTGTTCAATCATGTGAAATTTAATTTCTGCTGTTCATGTTCACTCCTGCTGTCTTCTGTGTTTCAGTGTTGTCCTTGCACTTGCTTGTTGCGATGGCACTTCCTCTCTATTTGCGGTTGATTCCACTGACTTTTTTGTTCCGTTTGTCACCCACAATGAGTAGTTATTTCAGATACAAGTAATTCTGTGCACAGCAAAATCATAAATCAGCCTTGTGATGAATTGGCCTTCCATTCAAAGTGTCACTTGTCTTTGGTCTGAGACACTGGGATAGGCTTTAGCATCCCAGCAGCCCTCTACAATAATAGTAGATGTAGTTTGGAGAATGGATGGATGGATGGAAAATCATGAATCATATACCTATGATAAAGATCTATGATAAACTAAGCACTATATGAATACATTTCGACAACCCTTATGTGTCTGAGCTGCGATGCGTTGGGTGGTGCATGTGCTCATAACATACAGTACTATGCTAAAGTCTTCAACAAAACATTTGCTTAAGGATGGTTATTTATAACCTTTATCTATTTATATCTCACAGATCTTCGTTCCAAGCATCTTTGAGGAGTTTCCACACCTTTTGCGCAGAGCTGTTGAGACTGAATCAGATTTGAATCTGGCCTGGGTTGATCTAGGTTGACCTGATCTTGACCTGTTGTCCAGTAAGTTGAAAAGCTCATTAAAGAATTAAAAATATAAAGAAGAAGAAAAACCAACCGAACAAACAAAAAAATAAGACTACAAGCAAAGAAAGTTTATTGTAGACATACTACTAAAACATGTTTAAACATGTTTACATACTTTTATAGCTGACTGTTAAGCTTTAAGGTAGGCATGATGCATTTTCATTGAAGGGAGAAGTAAGTTTAATGGATTGAACTAATTGGTCCATTCTGTTTGTGCAGCTTATAAAAGCTCTGAACGTGCGATGTACGCAATTAATTAATAGCCTATTCGTTACAGTGTGGGTGCCCAGACTGCTGGTGTTCCCTAAATTTTAATTCCCTTTCAAATTATTTCCCTTTCGTTGAGGCCGATACCTGCCTAATCCTAACCCCACCCCCCACACCTAATCCTAATCCTACATATAGGAACTAGGGGGCTAATAATCTGGCTGGGGTCAGAATTCGGCACCACACCATACTCAAGAAAAACTGAGGGTGCACTACAGATTAAAATATATACTGCGTACTGGTGCGTACCGGCCCACTTCATGATTCAAAAAGAGTGAATTTAGTAATTTTTTACACTCATTAATTTTCAACTACATGTTAACTAACTCTCATTATGGTATTAGTATTGTTTTAGGATAGGATTAGTAGAATAAGTTGACATGAAGTTACTTATAATCAGAAGAATGTCTGTTTGGGGAGCATCAAAATAAAGTGTTAGCAGATATTAAGCAGACAATCTACTATTACTCTGATGACTGGTAGTTGATATGTACAGTGCCCTCCTCTAATTTTGGCGCCCTTGGTAAATATAAGCAAAGGAGGCTGCGAAACTAAATCTGCTTTGTTTATCCTTTTGATCTTAAATTAAAAAAAAAAATCACAGAATTCTAAATTTCATTGAAGTAAAACAATTGAATGTGGGGGAACTCACATTATGAAATAAATGTTTTTCTCCAATGCATGTTGGCCATAATTATTGGAAATAATTATGGAACTAGAAATTATTATGAGTAAAATATCTCTGAAGTATATTCCCATTCATATTAAGAGCATGAACTAGGAGCATGAAATTGTCCTTCCATGACTTCCTGTTCCACAGGAGTACAAAAATGAGGAACAATAAGGCCAAATTGTCTTAATAATTCATCAAAATGAGTAAAATAGAATATAGTTCTTATGAGCAGCAAAAGATTGTTGAGCTTCATACAATAGAAAGTGGTTGTAAGAAAATAGCTAAAGCATTGAAAATCTCCATTTCCATCACCAAGGCAATAATTAACAAGTTCCACCAACAGGGAGCTGGGAATCTGAAGGATCCGGAGAGATTCTGTATGAAGGAATGGTCTCTGATCTCTTGTCAGGTGTTCTCCAAACTCATCAGGCATTATAGAAGAAGACTCTACAGAAGAAACTGTTATCTTGGGAACAGGATGTTGCAATAACTGGGTGTGTGTATGAACAACTGTGGCCAATGTGAGCTAGAGAAAACTTTTATTTCATTTTGAGACCCCCCCCCCCCACTTAATGAAAGATCAATACGATAAACAATGTAGATTTATTTTCACAGCCACCTTTGCTCATATTTACCAACGGTTCCAATATTAGTGGAGGGCACTGTAGCTGCAAGGTTACTCATAGTTAGTGGAATGTCTAAAGTGGATGAAATAAAGTGATATTAAAAAACAAAAATAAATAAAGAAATAAAATATGAATTTAACGTTTGGACATTGTGTAAGAAATTATTAATGTAACATCAACATGCATACTACTGTATTATGGAAATGTGACCACTAGTGGGCAGCACATACATATTGCTATATGATTGCTGTATTTCTCTCTCTCTCTCTCTCTCTCTCTCTCTCACACACACACACACACACACACACACACACTGTAACGTCTAGTGGGTGCAAGAACAGGCACGAAGACGGAATTCATTTTCACACAGTTTAATGATGAACAGGATGCAGATAGGATACAGGGAAACACCATTCACGAAACTTTAACGACGAACAATCACAGGACTGACACAGATGGAATAAATACACAGGAACACACGAGGATAACGAGCAGGGCACAGGTGACAGACATAACTGATAACGAGACACAGATGATGAAGATGAACTAATAAAGAGACACTGACAGACGGGAGAACAACACAGAGAACATGTGACGGAACTAACAACAAAGAGCACATGTGATGATGACAGGACTAGAATATAAAACAAAGAACATGTGACCATTGACAGGACCGACGAATACTAAACAGAACACATGACGGATGACGAAACAAACGAAGACAACGCAAAGAATACTAGACAAGTAATGGGACTGAACTCAAAACAAGGAACATAAGATAATAGACAGGACTGGGGAACAGAAAAAACAGAAACATGGACACGATTATGACACACACACACACACACACACACACAAATTTGGGTTTTCATATTTTACTGGAACATAGACAATGATTTTTATAATGTGCAAACTGTATATTCTCTCCCCTAACCCTACCTTAACCTACCCATCACAGTAAACTTTCTGCATTTTTACATTTTCAAAAAATAAAATTTACTAAATTTAAATTTATAAGCTGTTTTCCTCTTGGGGACCAAAAAATGTCTCCATAAGGGCAAGGATTTTGGATATGGCCATTAAGGTGAACCTGAACTTCAGACACACACACACATACACACTAATAACAGCCAAATGTCCCTTCAGGGGTCATACAGTAACTGCTAATGAGAGGAAAACTTTCAAATTTTCATTCTTTTGCTGTAATAATTTTGATGTGAGGCAGAAAAAAGTCACAAAGGACCATGCAGTAACCCTACAGGCCAAGCCATTTAAATCAGTCCAATTAGCACTAAATGCTGGCATACTGAATTAACACTTGCTGCTGAAACCCTAATTACAGTACATATTCCTGAACCTGATATTAAAGATCATTCTGATATATTGTTAATACAAAGTATATGAGGTTTATAAAACAAACTTTCTTTCTTTCTTTTTAGACTTTCTTCCAGTAGTCATTTTAATATACATTAGTATAGGTAAAAGAGATATAACCTTTTGTTAATAGGTAGCTCAACCAATAATTTGGTCCATGTAGGCCATAAAAATGTAATATTCATGAAAAACCTTGTGTAAAAGCTTCAAACAGAAATCTGAACCTAATGAACGGGATTTAAAGCATAAACTACAGATTTTATTTTTTTTTTGGGGGGGGGGGGGGGCATAATGAACGGACCCATACTGTTAAATATTAATTTAACAAATGACAGTATATATATTTTTGGCTTGAGATAGATACAGTACCTTGAATTTCAGCTGCTTACATGAAAGGTGTGACATTTTTAATTTCTCAGTTCAACTGATGCAAAAGAGTGATTAGTCAAAACACACTGAACAAGTGAAATGAAAATGAAACTTACATGAGTGTGTGCGGACAAAAGCTCAGTAAGAATTTCTGACAAAGTCGCAAGCTTTAAGCTCATTCAAACAATCCAACAAGGACTCCAGAGACTGCTCGTTTCCAACTTTTATAGGTAGATAAATTTGAGTAACACATGCACAAAGAAAACAATGTGGGACCTAAAATAGAGCCTGCAGGAAGACCATATTTTAATGGGATCACAGAGGATGAAGCATTTGCAAAATTAACAAAATATTCTGTTCTGTTGACATGAATGAATATGAAGAGGTTGTGAGTTATAGTAATGTTTACCATTAAGGGAGTTAAAAATTAGGTCAAAGATTTTAAAATAGATATTGTGATTAAGGAGGATGCGTTGTGGTACACTACGAATCTTAATTACAATGGTAAACTAACGGCCAACCTTCCTCTTCTTCTTGAGATCTTGTGCTTTAATTATGGTTCTTTGCTCGTAATTATATGGTTATTATTGCCATTATAAAGTGTAATTTGAATCGAAGTGCCAGACCCCCATTCATGGTGTGCGCTCTCATTATTCTAAAAATACACTATTATGCTGCAAATGTCAGGTTTTGTTTACTGCAAGCTAATCTTACTTTAAATGTTGTTAGCAAAGGAAAATGAGTACATATATAGTCGATTTAGATTCTTCTGTGGAGCTCTGCATCAGCTATTATTCAAGATGAGAGGCTCCACAAGTCCAAGGACAGAAGAATTTGTACTGAAAATAATTGAGAAAGCAACTAGTAGTCTGCAGAGTAATTGGACACTATTCTCCCCCTGTGGCACATCTTATCAAAACTGCGTTGTGGCATGGACCAAATATCTCCAAGAAACTAGCTAGAAACTTTAGATCTAACTATAATTTAAGAAGAACCCTTGACTTTCTGTAGTGTCAATTAGCTGCAGGTTTCCGTTTCCGTTTCCTTAAAGGCACTGCCTAAATGCCTTGTACATCTCAGCTTCAAATGAAAACAACTTTATTGCTTCAAATTGGATACTGTGAAAGACATGCCTGTCTTCATTGATGTTACATAAATTCCTAAAGGTCTGTGTGCCAAGTTTTATGTTACACCAAAATTCAACAAGCCTTTAAGGTGATGTCTCCATGGGCTATTTTAGCATCAGTCAGTCAGGCTATTAAAACATTTACACCAAAATAGTCAAAATAATAACAAATAATCCTTCTTACCATGTCTTTCAGAGTTTCTTAAACCTACTGCCAAAGTGTATAATATGATAAAACAGGTACCATGGAATTTTTGTACCAAGAAATAAAAACCTAATTTATATGAGCAGCATGTAACTTCTTTCTTTTTGTTCCTTTAAGTGATGGAGTATGTATACACAGTCTATATTGGGGTGCTCTGCAGAGTGGAATGTTTTCAGAACTCTTTTACAGAATTCTTCCAACCAGATCTCCCATCTCATCTAAAAAACCTGCATGGTGTACACAACATTTTGGGAAAGTTAATTTATGTCTGACAGACTGTTCTTCATAAATCTGCAGAATGTAAAAATTGCTGATTCTAAACATCTTTTCTATCTGCATGAGATGTGACATAAATTTAAAATAGTCTTGATAGTCTATTTCAAAATAGATTGTTTATCCAACTGCCAAATAGAATCAATTTGTAATAAAAAGAAACTACAAAGAAGCTATAAGAAACACCCACACTGTATACTTAAAGTGCATTTTGTCAAGAGTATGTTATGCTGTTTTCATCATTATTATGATGCGGCAACCAAAAGTATTTTGATCATATTGTGCTCCTCTGAAGACAGAAGACGGACTGTTGCATTTCTGAATACAACCACACAAGGTGTTTTCTGATGCATATCATTCTGCTATTAATGTAGTTCTTTCCAGGTGTTTGAAATACTGAACTACCAATTAAACCCTTCCATAATCTTATTTAAAGAATAAGTATTTATTTACAGATAGAACCTTGATAATACTCTATGAGTATGAATAGCTTTAATATAATGTCTGTATCAGTTTCCTGAAGTATAAACATTAAAATCAATGTGAATAAATTAAATAGCAAAATAATAAAGAAAAACAACAATAGAGAACCATCAGTCACACTCCTAATACAGCGGTAAACTCAACACTATTTTGACGCAGTTTAAATGTTCATTCACTACTGCTAACATTACTTATAAAGATATCAGTGAGTATGAACAAACACGGTTGTTCTTCAGAAAAGAAGATAATTATGTTAACTCCACTATATGAACCATTATAAATCAATGAAGAAAAGTATTTTCACTCCTGTCAGGTACAGACAAGGATTATCAATCAGAATGAATTCCTTTTGATTAAAACAAAAGGTGTCATGTAAACGTAGCTAGGGTCCTCAAATTTCTTTGTTCTTAAATAGCCTCTTAAGCCAGTGTGGGTCGAGGACCACCAGGTGCCCTTTCTTCAGACTTTTGTGCACGTAAGTGTACACAGTTCCCAAACCAGTTAAAGTGCACCATCTGCTGTTTAAATGCGTCTATCATGCACAGATGCATTGTCCAGCCTAGAGGATGAACTTTCAGATCTGATGCCTCAAATCCATGTATCGTCAAATGGGAATCATCTCCAACTCAATATCCTCCAGCTTCTTCTGCTTTGTTTAGCCTAAAATGCCATCTGCTTCCCATCACATGCTGCATTGATTAATTAATCATTTTGTTTCTCATCATTGAACTATACTCTGTGAATATATTTTCCTCTGATGATTAAAGGGATTTGGCCTTGTGAAGGAACACTGATTTTTTATTTACTGATTTATACATATATATATATATAGAAGATTTACAGATCTAATTGACTACAGAGTGTTCAGGATCAAATTTGCTGTGTCTTTGATATTGAGTGAAGACTTGCAAATAATTGGTAGATCATTTTAATGTGAATGTCCTACCTCTTTAAATATTGTTTGTTTGCTAAGCTCTTTTCCACAGTGTTAAATTCTGCTATCGTGAATCTGTAATGAACCTCAAAATAAACTTTCAGACAGCATTGAATTCTCGCTCGTGGTGTTTTAGTTCTTTTCAAGCATCTGTCTCAAAATAATACACATATAGGTTTAGCGAACATCAGTCATCAAAAGGAATATTCTTAGAAATCCATGTTTTATGCTGTGATGCTTTTCCTGAGGGATCATGTATTATTAATTTTATATTTTTAGGGAGTTTCAGGAAGCTGTAGCTATTTATAATTATATATCAAATTCTTATTCTAAAATTTGTAATAGTTAAAAATAGTCTCCCAACTTTTATTTATTCACTTAGGTGTAGATGTGAAATGATTAAGTTATTTTCCTAAGTCTTACGTTTATATTCTTCATTTTATTTAGGACACACACAAATCCCAAAGACATTGAACACATTTCAGTGATATTTATTTTCCCATGCTGAGAAAGTAAACAATGTCAGAAAATGAATCTTCCTATTGAGGCTTTGAAGTAGTCCGTACTTTATGTTCTTCTACACATGTGATTCATTAAAAACATATCACTGTAACAAGCCTGTGGGTGTTTGGACACACTTAGACTCTAATTGCCTGGCAATATGTGGCATGCAAGACTGCTTCATTAAACATCGCCATTGCAATACACTGCTCTCAAGGCAATAGCTTTTTCAGAACATGTGCCAGAAAAACTTGCTCTCTCAGATGTTGATTTGATACACTAACTGTCAACAGTTTTTCTGATCCCCAGTGGTTTAGAGCATTACTGTGAAGTCATTTTTTTTTTAAATGCAGCCTTTAACTGTGCATGTATTTTAAAATCTGAAATAAAATGAGAAAAATTTAATTCAAGTGTAATGCTTATATCATCCTTCTAAGGGATAAGGTAAACACTGTTTGGCTTGCTGTGTTTAATGGTTCACCCAAAGTCTATTCATTTATAATTGAGATATTAAAGTGAAGATGGTAGTGGTTTGGTAGAGAGATGCAGGAAATGTCAGTGTTGGTAGGTGTAATGCGTGGTACAAAGAACACCAGAATTCAGTCTAAATACATTAGAACTAATCTAACAAGAGAAATACATAGGAGAATCCCAGGAGAAACAAAAACTCTTTCCACACATAATGTTAAAAATCACCAACAAAGAACTGAACAAAACAGAGATTACTTATACACAGAGATAACAAGGGAACTAATTTGATGATTGGTGAATGTTATCATTTACTCATGAGAAACCAAGGAAAATAACAAGGATGATGTTTCTCTCTCTCTCCATTCATTTTTAAAAGCAGTTTAAATGAGTGCAATGACTGTCCACCACTGCTTGTGTCCCTATTCATTTCTGAGCATTGTTTATGAAATGCTACAATCTACAATAATTCTTTTTAATTTAAAAATTCAGTTTTCAATGGAGTTTTCAAAAATCCAGTTTTCTTGAAGCCCCCTAAAAGGGTCTGTAGAATTGTCCCTGCAGGTTACATTAAGAGGTTATGAATTACAGCCTATGCACATAATGTCTTCTAGGTCATTGTGCTGTAGCACTCTTGTAAATAATTATAGTACTTGTCTTCATGGTACAGAAATACACTGTCTTCTTTTGTCTCTGCACTGAAGCCAACACTGCTATTCTTGTGTCACTTCACCCAGTTGATAAAAAGTTCTTCTCAATGTTCTATTAATTTGGCTGTTTTACTTCGTACATTAATTGTCCCTGATATTTGTGGCTCCAGCTGGATTGTTCAGAATTTTGAAATGGGCGAGCAGTTGCAGAGAAGGTGAAAATGTATGTCCAAAGTTTTAAACTGTTTTCAGACTCTAGACAAATTCCAGAGGATGATCATTTGTTTTATTATTACTGGAAAAAAGATCTGTAATAACATACTAAAGTATTTGGTATGCCTGACTGCAACCCTGGTTCTGTTCACAAAATGTGACAAAATATGCTTTGCTTTCTAATCGGCAATTTAGAGGTACTATATTTAACCATTTTGCAGAAAGTATTTAACCATTTTCATGAGAGGTTTTGTCAGTTTAAACAATTAGGCCCAAGTACCTATTTTTCTTTGTGAAGATGTATGCAACAGAGCAGATATATTTCTTGTCTAAGAGCAATAGTGTCCTGTCTTGTCTTTTGAAAAGTTAACTTTGCACATCTGGTCATGGGACCAAAAAAGCAACTGTGATTAAAATAAAACTTGTGGCACATTGCACTGTGCACATACATATACTTTCCTGTAAAACAAAGGCAAAAGGCCATTATTATGAAATGGATAAGGATCTAAGGATTATGTAAATGTTTTAACTTTTACTGTGTGGTTTTAAATATAGAAATGCATATCCTAATTATCAAAGTTTAATCTTTTATTTTACACTTTTTATTATTTTATCCTTTTTTTCTATCATGCAGTTCATTTTAAGCAATTTTAAATTGTCAAGCCAATAAAGAAAAAAAATATATACATGTAAAATAATTTAAGTAAAGCCATGCGCAATTGTTTCCAACTGTAAACACGATGGTGTTCGACAGGGTTTTTGCGTCACGGCATTTGTTTCCAGGCGGACTATTAAAGACCCACACATGTACACACACATGCACTGGACATCCTGTAGAATTCAATTGACCAGATGACGACTTTGATAATCCTGAAGTGTTTCCTGTTAAGTGTGCCGTATGAATCAGAAGTTCAGCCAACGGTCCGAAGGCGTGACGTCTGAGGCTGAGAGTACCCCAAACATAAAACAACAATTGCTAAAAAAAAAAAAGTAAAAAAATAAGAAAGCTAACAAACAAATTATATTTTATATCCTGTCTATTTTTGAACAGAGACCTGACATTTGTGGATGAGGCTGGGAAAAGCAGACCTTTTAGTTATCAAATCCCATATGGACATGTACTATATAACTTTCTTCCTCAGGAGCACCTATTGAAAGTTTTCCAGTCATCCTTTGCCAGTCTACACGCTTTACAAAAACTGAACCTTAGTTTGAGACAGTTCTCAATATTCAAATAGTCCATTTTTGGTAGACCCAGTGAAATCTTCCTGTCTTCCATTACCTGCTGTACAAAATGCACAGGGCATGACTAACTGTTCTGCTGTCAGTCAACCACCCCCTTCACAAGAAGCATGTTTTAGTTATTACTGTCACCACCTGCCAGAGAAAGGTTACCTGCTGAAACGGACACTACAGGTAATCTTTAAAATGGAATATGGCTAATCAAGAGCAAATGTCAGTACAACTTGTGCTGGAAGATTGAGAACAATTGATTTCATACAATGATGTCCATATCAAAAATAGCTTGTGAATTAGATTTTCAGCTAAGTGGCAGCACTTTTCTCCTTACTAAAGCCAAACTTAATTCACCCGCCATTGTGTACATTCATTTTATATATATTTTGAAATTTGAAATTTTTGATCTGATAAGTGCACTTTTCTCTAATTGTGACCAACCACTAATAAACAGTTTCTTTGTTTTCTTTTTAAATGGGTTAATTTAGATTCAATCGACTGTTTTGTGACAATGGAAATATGTTGAATGAAATTTCCCATTTCAATCACTACTGCAGGAATGTGCGATGTTCCCTCCTCGCACATTCACAAGCATCAGAAAATAATAGACAAATATTATGAAAACTGCAGTTGCGGGTTCCATTGGTAAAGTTCACTCGTTTTGGCCACAGAAATTGGATTGTCTCTTAGATGGAGCCCTGTGCACTGCTTCGTATTACTATTCATTTGTTTTATTAACATTATATTTTTTTTCAAGGTGGCAAAAGTGTAGCAACAGACAATTATAGCTGTCAACAATAAAGTGTAAACATTATTGTCTTGTGACAGCCTAGTTTTAACTTAATTAATATTTAACGTTACTCTCCCGGGTGGAAAATAGATGTGATCTACACTTAATGGAAAATAAAATTTTCTAGATAATATTTTAATAATTTGTTTTGTCTTTAGTATAGTGACAAAATAAAAGGCAATTAATTCTGGAAACAACATGTTGTATAAGCTATCACTTGTGCTATTAGTACAAATGGGTCTTTAAACAAAAATATGGTCACACTTTAGATTAGGGTCCAATTCTCACTATTAACTAACCGTTAACAATGACTTTTGCCCCAATAAACTTATAATTAGTGCTTATTAATAGTTAGTAAGATAGTTGCTGAGTTTAGGTATTTGGGTAGAATTAAGGGATGTATGAGCCTGCAGAATGAGGCAGTTCTTTGTGCTTTATAAATACTAATAAACATCCTAATATGCATGTTAATAAGCAACTCGTTAATAGTGTGAATTGGACCCTAAACTCAAGTGTTACCAAAAACTGATTTCTATTAGTAATGGACAAATTCTGATTTGGACAAGATTCTGTCACATGTCATGTTTAGTTCCATTGACTTGTGTTTAGTTTCAAGTCATCAAACTTTCCCTTTCTCTGTTTCTTCATTAGTCATCATGGTTTCTGAATAGTTACACACCTGTTTTTTGTTCGGTTGATCATTCCTTCTGTGTATTTAAGCCTTCAGTTTTCTCAGTTCTGTGTTCTGCATTATGTTATGTGTAGTCTGTAAATCTTCATGTTCTTTAAAAGTATTTTGTTTATTCATTCTGCATCATGCATCGTCTTTGTTTGGTGACATACTCAGCCTTCATTATCATATTACTGAATAAACCAATCAACAAAAGCATCTAAGCTTTTGAATCACACACTAAACAGAAAATCTTTCTATTATTAGTTTTGACTTAAAGGGAGTTAGCTCAGTGAGTAACCAGTAACCACACCAGAGACCGGGATTCAATCCCCACCAAGGGCAACCTCTCGCTTGTAAGTCACTTCAGATAAAAGCATCTGCCAAATGAATCAATGTAAAGGTGCAATATGTAAAACTTTTGGCCACTAGAGGGCATACAATCAAAACAACAACGGCCTATCGTGAATTGTGTGAACTGTCGTCTTCAACTTCAACGCTGATTTAAATCAGCCAGATGGGAATCACATATCAGGTTCATGGATGAGGTAAAGTAGTAGTTTTGTAAATGTTACGCTTTATGACATGATTTTATTTCATTATAATGAATACAGGCAACAGTTCATAACATGCCTTGAAGTATTCGTAGTGAATACATTTTTCAGCATTTTTCACATCATATGCATAGACGAGAACAAGACATTCAAACAATAAGACTAACATTGTTGATCGATATAATAATCAAAAGTTTTCTGTCAGTAAAGGAATCCAAGTACTCACCTGTCTATTAAAACACATGCAAGACCAGCGTCTCTGTCTAGTTGAAATTTGTCATGCAGTTCTCTCCATTTAGGAAATGCGACACCGATTTTGATCCTCGATTTATTTCTCTTCTTGTCTCAAAATCTTCTTGGGTCATTTGGTTGACGTTTACGTTTATGGGACTTGTCTTTGTTGACAGAACCAGCAACAAACATTAAATAATAACTGTGTTCCATAACGTTGCTTGATAGACGCTACAACTACTATTTCTGCATTTGTCCATGAGACTATGCTGTCATGGTTTCCACAGCAGTAAAAGGGTAACCGAGGGAAACTCGGATATGACGTTGTTGACAGACTATTCCCACACAAGTGCACGTGATTTACATGATTATTTATTCAACTGAACAAAATATATAACACTGGCTTAGTGGGTTTTAGATATTTTACTGCAAAAATTTTACATATTGCACCTTTAAACAGCAGAAAAGCCTTCAGAAAAAACAGTCATCACTTTTCATGCATCACAGAGAGAGCTTTACTCTATCTTTGAAATGAAAGAGTTTTGTGTGTTTCTTGTACAATGTCTGTATTCTTTTATAATGGGATGCTAAAACCTTTGCCTTCTGTGAGACTTCCATGGCCAAAGCACGAATTACCAAGACAGCTTAAAAACACTGTTTCTGAAATTAATTCTGCAGCTGATCATTATGCCTTGCCTTTGTGTGTAATCAAATGAATACCTTTCTCTAAACCATTGTTTCTCCTTCCGTCTTCACTGGTTCCACTTATAAAGTTTAGTTCATTTCGTTTCTAAGATTTATGTAATACATATTTACTCACTTCATAAATACCATTCATAATTACTACATATTTGATGGTTTGGGTTGAATTCTTTGGCCAGGAGTCCAAGGCTATGTTTGAAATAGCATACTATCTTGGTACTATTGGCTGCATACTGATTTTCTATTTGACAGGAAATCAGTATGCAGTATGCATGCTGTCCATAGTCTGCACATATGTAATATCCAGAAGATAATATATTAATTTAAAGTATATGCCGGCTCCAATGCATGATGTCATTAATTCAAAAGTTCAGTGTGTACCCATAATCCTTATTAGATGTCGGATTGTCTCAGGGGTCTCTGCCCTATCTGCCATTTCCAGTCACTGGTACAATTTGCCAAAGTCAGCTACCTCTGGAATCGATCCAGGCTGTGCTTAGGTTTATTTTGGAGATGTAACTCAGGTTGCTAAATCTTTCTGTTCTTAATCAACGCAGCTGTGCCAAAAAGTGATTTGTCACATTAGTTGAAAACATAAGCGAAGTATGTGTAATGCTGGGCAGGGCTTAGAAAACTGATCAGCAGTTATGGGCAGCTTTTTTCTGTAATAAAAACATACCGGCGAAACATATGGCAACGATCCAGAGCATATCCGTGTCTGCGCTCTGAAGAACGTCAAAGGTTTCGATTTACAACATGTTTTTGCAGCTTTGAGCATCTTTTTCAGTTTTTGAGCATTGGACATAAACTTGAGCTGTGATTGGATTCTGAGCTCTGCACACTCGCAAATTCCCTTTTAATGTATCAAATAATTAAGTAAATAAGAGATTCATTGTGCCTGCAGCTTCATTGATTATAACGGAACTTTGTGAGATTGCAAAGAACTAAGATTAGAGACAGCTTTTTAGTGATCGCAAAGGGAGCGCTCTTCGAGCACTTTCTGCCATGCCAAATCCTGAATTCATTTTAATTAGTTTTTAAAGGGGCAGTACATCTGCAAAGTACATTTGCATGTTTGCAAACATAGTGCAGTGAAAAAGAAAAGAAAACAAGGTAAGCCCAACCATTATAAAAACGACAATAGAGCCACTTTTTGAAGCACAAAACATTTACTCAGCAACACTAAGAGAGAAAGCTTTGGCTTGTTGTAAATAATGATACTACATTTTGTGTATATATGGGCTTTAATATAGGTATCTGCATACGTGTTCTTGGGAGAATAGATTGGTTCTATTTTTATTGTTCTGCTTTGAATAATGAAACGTATTCCAGATAGTGAACAGGGAGAGAAAGATTCAGATAAAGACATGCCAGACACATGCATGCTTTACACAAGTCTATAGTCTGCTGAACTGTGCTGCAAAGAATTAGCATATGTTTTATGTTGGTATGGAAGTGAATTTTTCACATTGTGTTCCTGATTGTGTGGTAGTGTGAATGAGTAAAACGGGAAAGAAAAATTAAGGTGTGCTTTTGAGACAATAACAGGCTCTGAGTTAAGTCTCACCAAGAATATTTGTCCTTAGATGTCAGCCCTATTTCAATGTTCCTTAAAAATTGCAAAAGAAATACTTGATGGGCTGTCAGTACAGGCATAAAAAAAAGATTTTTATTCAAAGCTCATGCATCAAACATAGTACATTGTCACTCTCAGAAAATAACAACCTCCAGCCGTTTCTGGTACATGATCCTACAGTATTCATAATGTAAGTTAGCAAAAATTAACTGAGTTTGTACTTTACATTCTTAATGTTCAACCTCTCTATGAAAGCATTGATAAATCTGGAAAAAGCTTGCTTGCTTGGAGGCAAGATGTTAAAATTAGAATTTAATGCTTTGCATGGGCTTATAGGATAAATAAATATAATCTGACATACACCAGGTCTAAATTTCCATCTGTTGAGTGGGATATAAGGAAGAGGTGGCCTTATCAACAGAGCATTGAATTGTAATATTATTTAGACTATTTATAGTACATATTGATGTACCTTATGGCAAAAATAAACAGTGTAACCTTATCCCACATATTTAGCTCTTTGGTGCTGCACGTCAGACAAGATCATTTTAATCTCTATATCATCATGAAACATGTAACTTGATTTTCTGAGATGTTGCTAAAACACTTCATAATCTAATGAAGATATTGGAATAATTGTTTGGAATTGTTGAAGAAATCTTTGGAGATCTATTAAAATTGCCATGATGATAAGTAACTGAAATCAAAGCAGCTTCCATTAAAATGGTTTGCACGAGAAAGCATCCCAAAATATCATCACAAACTAAAACCCACAGTATATGCCAGAAATTCGAGAAAAAAGGCTAATGTGGTATCTTTATTCCCTTTAGTTAGATCGCAGCCCCTGTGTAGTTTGTATCTCCTCCTCTCAGAAGCAGCGCAGGGCGGGAATCTCTCCATCAGGTTTTAATAGGCTAGTATGAGCGCAGCGCGTGCAGGAGCAGCGGTTTACTAACCAGCGCAGCGCGCGGCGGGTAAACAGCACAACTTTACTCCGAATCAAAATCTTCTGATTTGTTTTTGGATCTTTCCTCGCTTTGAGTCAATTTCCCCTCAGAGAAAGCAGAGCTTTTCTTCTGAATCAAGAGTGGAAACGTTTATCTCACAAAAGGTGAGACATTTTTAATTGTTTGTGGAGGGGAAAAGGTTGTTTTGAAGATCACGTGACATGTTTTTCCACGTTAATTTGCATTTATTAATTCACTTTAGGCTATGTGGATTTTAATATGAAATCCTATTGATGGAATTATACACCTGTACAAAAATATCTCGGCTGTTTTTAATACCGATAACAGCCTATCAAGTTTTTATGTTTTTTTTTCTTTTTTTATATGCTTGTCTCATTTAGCTTTGCTAAACAATTACCACTATTAAAAAGATGAATTATCATTTATGACTGTAATCGTTTAATGTAATTTCTATACTTGCAGTAGCTGCTCCTTGCGTTTCATCTCTTTGAAGGTCGCTCTTGATCAAATTAGTCAGGTAAACCCAACCCACATCTGTTTAGATTTTAAGTTCGTACCTTCATCTGAACTGTAACTGATAATGTTCGCCTTCCCTGAGCTTAAAGCATGTGTCATTGATCCTTATGCCAGCAGAGGACAGCACATCTCAGTGTGATGGCAAGTCAGCCATGCAGGAACATATAGGTAAATAAAAACAGTATGGGTTATAGATAAAATACATCAATTAGTCAATCAATTAATCAATCGAATTATTATTAAGGCAATTTGCTCATAATTGCCTTCATCTAACCTACCATGTGCCCAACTTTCAGGATGTGATAAACTGCTTTTCACTAAAATTATAGGCTAGATATTTAATCTGTATGAAATCATTATTTCATAGCAATTGTATTGTGGAGGCAGTGTCTTGTTTCAAGTGATGTTTAAAATGTTAAAACTGGAAAAAGATGTAAAACTTCTCCATTTAAATGTCACCCCAAAAAAGAAAATTCTGTCATCATTTACATCACCCTCAAGTCTTTCTTCCGGAGAACAAGATATTTTGAAGAATTTGAGTAACCAAACATTGACTTCTATAGTAAAAAAAAAAATGCTATGGGAGTCAGTGGGGCCCATCAGCTGTTTGGTTTCCCATATTCATCAAAATATTGTCTTTTGTGAACCATCACTTCAACTTTAATAAAAGAGTGGCTTCTGTAGGGCTTATAAAACTTCCTAGTTTGCAATGCTATATACAATTATTTTCAGTGTTATGAAAAGGATTAACAACCGTTTTTTAGTGACTGCCTTTATATTCCACATGAGTCACAACATAAATTCTAATAGCATGTTGATAATATGTTGCATTAAACAGCAGTCAATACCTATTTGTTTGTCATGCCATTGAATTTTTGAAATAAGCTCGTCAACCCTTATCCTGTTTACAATGTGGCAGAAAATAGGGTTATTCTGATTAAAGAAAAACAGTAGGGAAAAATTAAAACCTTAAAAATGCATCTCAAAGTCTTGATATTTATTCTGTAATAGATGCTCAAGGCTGTCAGTTGTGAGAGATGGGAACTGATTATGGTTACCTGATTAGACAGACAATGACAAACCTGTTAGTAAATAATTTTCTGTAAGATAAATTGTGAAGTTCTCTGTGTGTTTTTACTGTTACTGTGGAGTTCAATCATTTGATCAAACAGTACATGGGGAATTGGGGTGAAATTGCTGCTGTTTTGGATGGGGGGGCTCTGCGAAAGCTAGTTGGATTTTCAAGGTCTACACTCCAGAGGAGGCACAGTGTGTACAGCTAGATACGTCATTACTTAACAACGCAGTTCACCCACGTCCACATGACCCTTTGATCTGCCCTTAGCAAAGACAGGCAAAGTATAGCACCAGGAATGTACAAATTATAATTTGTTTAGCTATAACTAACTGTATGCTATAGAGCCCTTCCCATAAGATGTGGCTGACTGGATTATGCTCTCATATAGTTGCAGATTTAAACTGGGAGATAAAGGATATAATAAAATGGAAGGTGGCTGATTCAAAGTAACTGCCCATCACATATTTAATCTATACTACAAAAAATGAAAGTGGTCTAAAGTTAAAGGTGAATGCGCACATGCACACAAAATACAAAAATGAATTTATTCTTTGAAAGCTTTTAAAATAAGTTGACACATTTTTCAATGAGTTTCAACTAACAACTGGTAAGGTAATAGGATAAAAATATCTTAGCATTTCCTATTCACATGTTTACAGCATGGGTGGAAAAAAAACTTTTTTTATGGTATTGTGGTAGCTAGCATAAGAAATATACAAGTGACAGTATATAGTTCAACTCACCTTATGTGCTGTTATAGTTTAGATTGTACAGTCAGGATGTTTGGGATCTCCCCAGACCCAGTAAACTATTATTTTGGAACTTAATAATGTATTTTATTTTTAAACAAATGTAATATCACTCACTTTATTAATCTTTTTACTTTACATTTGTAGTGTGTGTTGAGGGATTTATGTTTTATGAAATGACTTTTTATGCAAAATTCACTTTAAAAAAGATCCACATTTTGAACTTTCATTTTTGGAGATAACATGGACAATGTTCCATGGTTTAGTAGTAGAAGATTGCTGCCATCTACTGGAAAACAAACACACATTTAAATAATAAGATGGCTTATTTACCATTAACCATTTACCAGCATTTTTTTATAGTCTCCGGTCAATTACTATGGGTGATTTTCAGGAGTGCAGGTGTTTGTGGGTGCAGGTGGGGTGGGTTGGTGGGGAAGCGTGTGAGAGCACAAGCGTTCCACATTGTAGATGTGTTATAGTGTTGCTGCCGCTTAATTTCTGTGTTTTTGTGTTCTTAAAGTATTTTTTTCTTAAAGTATCGATTTTATTGTTTTCCCCTTCATTTCCAATGTGGAGTCTGGGGAGATCCCGAATATCCGGATTGTGACTTTTTCATTTTTTTGCTGTTGTTGTTTATTTGTAGCGCTAGCAAGTGTTGACAAAGTCAGCAGAGACTGTACAGTACAGTATGTTGCAAAAAAATGAAGCACCGTTTATCACTGTTTTTAAAGCACTTTGTCTCTGCACTGCTCAGCAGAGTTATTGAATGCAAACGAATTACTTCTACATCGGCACCAACGGCCTTCTTATCCACAATTCATCATAGAGGCTAGGCTGTCTCCACTGACATCATCCTTAAACTCAGCACAGAGCTTTTGAGGTACTAATGCTCAAAATATCAAGATATAGTTCTGTGCAGCCATTTTGCAAATTGATGAAAGAATGATTATCTTGTCAGATCTCGTCTCTTGTCTGTCTCTGCACTGTCTTCATGCTTCATGCCTAAGGAATGAGTTATTAAGTGGATGTGAACTCCTGAGACTGGAAGCTTGAGGGACTCCACACATGAACACCTTCAGTATTGCTTCATAATCCTTATAGAGCAGGATTAAATAGATTTGGAAATATATTAATGTAAATCATGGTCCTTGTTCCTGGCTTGGTTTTTCAAAAACAAAAATGCATTTTCACTGTAACTAAACCTTGTGGAAGGAAAAGTTGTATAAGAGGATTAAATACTAAGCCAGATATAAAAAAAAAAAAAACCCAAACAAACAGTGCACCCCTAAGCAGGCTGGATAGGTGTGGATAATTCTGCTTTATTCAGAGACTGCATTGATACTTCATGATCATGACTAAAACTGCTGCCAATACATTTTATAATCAACACAGTGTTTTCTGTTTCAGCTACATTCTATGCAATTTTACTTTCTAATGATTTATATGCCTTTTTCAATAGAGAGAAAATATCTTGTTAAATTTACATTAAAAATGGACCGTTCGTGGGCAATTTGATTGACAGGCGAACTGACCAATCATAACCCTGAAACTGCCATTTTTCCCAACAAAGCAGTCAGAGGAGTTAGTAGAATAATGTTCAAGTGTGAACTTGAACTTGAACTGATGTCCATTCATGTTTATTTGATGCTATAAATGAACTAGTATGAAGAGATGGTTGGTTCACAAGCCGCTTGAAGGAGCTACAGCGATCTGTCACCACACATTAAAGAGCCACTATACGCTATTTATGGTTTAAACTTCTTTAAAAAATTACAACATTTTAAATATGAAACTGTTTCATATCAAAAGTACCTGCTCTGTCTTGTCTGTCGACGCATTGTCAGTGTTCATTTGTCCGCGATATATTTTTCACTTCGTGAGATTATGATGTGTGGCTTGAGAGTGGTATGGCTTGTCGCAACTGTAACTAAAGGGGCCAGGTCTTTGCGAACGGTCAATTGCAGCTTGTAAGAAATTCACAGTATAAAATATGGTGACAGTATTACGGGATAGCACATTGGTGCCTGTATATTTAATAATAATATCAGGGTCATACACAGAAACAAAAAAAACACCATCAGGGTAACACACATGATGCTAAAATAATGCAATAATCATTCAATAAACAACTGCAAATGTAACACAAACTGATAATACTACTGATAACAAAAATAAGAAGAAACAGAACTGTACAAATAAAATATAATCATATGTTGTGTCAGGGTCACACAGGGACTTCTAATGCCATTTACAGTTAAATTAGTAACACCACATACGAAAAAAGATAAACTAATGTTTTCAGGAAAATTCAAAGTTTTGGGTTTTTGATATTTAGGATGTCCATGTATTATCAATTAAGTGCGTTGCTTTGTTTGCAGAGCATGAGTGCAAGGCAATGACAGGACAATATTAGTACAACCCTTTCACATGGCATTTCTATTATTTAACTCTTTCCTTTTTTTGCATTTGCCCTGCAAGTCGTTCAACACAGAAGTCATTCTCTGATTCAATAAACAAGACGAATGGAGTGGACAATACAGAATCAAGTTATAATTTACGACTTATCTGCTTACTATCAGCTGGAATATGATGCTTGGAAGGTCATGTCCTTCAGATTTCACAGCAATATAGATCACATGAATTTTATGATAAAACAGCAGTGATCTGAAAGTGGAAATGGCTTTCAATGGAGATGAAGTTCTGTCAAAGTAGATTATATATAACTGATGCATGGTAATTTATATGCACATATGAAATGTTGATCAAAAGTTGTGAAGGACAGACTTCAAGGCTATTGCAGTGTATTGCCAGATTATTTTATTAAATGTTATGTCTCTACTTTGTCCACAATTTGAGTCAACTTGATTAAAAAATCAACTATAGAACAACTTCCTCTTCCAAAATTCCTCCCACTCTCTCTCTCTCTCTCTCTCTCTCTCTCTCTCTCTCTCTCTATATATATATATATATATATATATTTAATTAAATAGAGCAATTATTTTTAGCTTTAAGTGTTTATAGACAGTCAAATTGTTTTTCATTTTCTGAAGTAGCTGCTTTTATATAAATTTAATCATTCGCCCTTGCTGAAGTTGCTCGTTTGTGCCACAAGTATGTATGTGTCTTTTATAAAGAAGCCATTGTTCTCTCAACAAAAGAATTGTAAAGGTGAAGGTGAAAATGGCAGTAAATTCATGTGGATTGAATCTTGAATTATATATGCCATCTGCCATTTAGAAACACTACATCAGGTTGCTGTTAAATATGATTAAAGGTCTCTGTCAGATATGATTCAGTGCAACATTTCATTTCTGACATAGACATATACTTAAAAAAAAAAAACATCTGTAACGTGCTGTCATATGCTAACCTTACTTAAACTTGAAGTTTTACACTTCATTTCTCCCATCTCGTTTTACTACATACACATCTCTCAACAAGAGCACATTCACATTGGAAGTGTTTTTATCAGGCATTGAACTCTTTTTAAACTATAAATAACAAAGACTGCATAAAAGAGGCTCTTTAATCAATGTGTCTTATCTTCTTCATGTATTTTATACGTCATATCTTATATGTCACAGTTGTTTATCCAGCATATGTGACCTCGCCTTAAGCTTTCATGCAGAGGAAAGGAGCTTGCTTGCCAGAAAGATTCAAGATTGTAACCAAGCACAGACTCTCCACCAGTACACACGCATAATGGAATTTTTCTTATAAGATATGACTGTAATTTAAATTATTTATAACCTCCCCATTTTAGCCATACAAAGCACAGACAACTACTGACAACCAGTTGGTTAGAGAATGGAATAGAATTTATAATATTTAAAGCACAGCATGTTAAAGCACGGCAATGTGCATAAAACATTAGAGTGGATTTATGCACACCTTTTATCACATTAAAATAATGACATTTGATTATACCCTGTGGGAACATGACATACTGAAGTGGTGGAGATATTATTCTCGATATGATGTGAAAAATATGAGGCTTCCAGTATTCTATCCTGAATGGTTACTTGAATATTTTAAAAAAGTTATATCTTTTTTAGACTAATCACCTTTTGTTTCACATATATTCGTCTGAATAGTCTCACACTCCTCACTTCAAGGTCAATAATTCTTTCATTTTTCTTTCTCTCTCTTCTCAGAAAGATGGCGATGAAACTATTGGACCCCAACTCCACTATATCATCTCCATTTTTCTCCCCCGTGGAGAACGACTCAGTGAACAGGACCTCCTCTCGTCCCTACCATTATCCGAACATCACCTATGTGGACTTCTATCTGCACGAGCCCTTGGTGTCTGCTATCTTCATTGTATCCTACCTCCTCATCTTTATTGTGTGCATGGTGGGAAATGGAGTGGTGTGCTTTATCGTGCTAAGGAGCAAGAACATGCGTACGGTCACCAATCTCTTCATTCTCAACCTGGCCATCAGTGACCTGTTGGTTGGCATCTTTTGCATGCCCACAACATTGGTGGACAACATCATCACAGGTAAGGTCCTTCTTACTTGTGTGATCAAATGTTTTCTGTGTTTTTTCAAACATAATGCAACTATATTACTGGCATTAAAAGGTTAAATATTCAAAAAAAAGATTGTCGTTGTATAATTGTGTAGTTGTTATATAATGTACAGTTACAGTAAACATTATTTTGCACAGTTCTGTTTTTGCACACCGTCTAGAAGTAATTACCTCTTACCTCAAATAAATGATACAGTGTATATATATATATATATATATATATATATATATATATATATATATATATAAATCACCATTTCATGAAGCTTTGAAACATTTACGAATCTTATTTTGAATCAGTGGTTCAGAGCTTGTTTCAATTTAACCAAGTCATATGATTTAAGGAACCAAGTCTTTGTTACATTGTTTCAAGCCTTGATTTATAAGCTGCTGCTAGATGAGATTGATCTGGTGAATCCATGAACCAGTGTCAAATAGATCAAAAGTGTCAGGTCAGTTTTAAAATGTAGGTTAATTTATAATTCATTTAATGAGTTTTAACACATATATGTGTATAATCCAAAAAAGAAGATGATATTTAATTGCTTCTAATTCATCGAGTTTGCCGAGATCTTTCTAGTTGTACACCAAAAGCAGTTCAATATACAAGCTCTTACAAGCATATACAAGCACAGAACCAAACGTCACACATTTTACAACAGCACTACACTTCTACAAGACCAAAACAGCTTTCCTGAACCCAGTTAAGTCAGAATAAATGGTAACTATTTACAAAAGGCCTTTCTGTGCAGTGCATGACTCTAAACTAACTCAGGGGTGAAATTAAGCCAAACACCCACTAGTATATTTTCCAGCATCGAAATATCTGTTTATACATTCAGTGGTGACATAAACAGTGTTAACTTTCCATTGAAGGGGCACAAGCATGATAACAGCAGGCAGTCTAAAACAGCCACATTTGAGAAATTATTTATGATAGTCATCTCTGGTTTAGTACATTGTTTGTGTGTGTGTGTGTGTGTGTGTGTGTGTGTGTTTACACAGGTATTTGCACATTTAAATCAGCATTTCAAGAGAATAAATGCTCAGGCATTATAGGGCTAGAACTCATAGAAGAATGTTTTTGCAGTTTCAAGGCAATCAAGTAAATCGGACTGAACAAGCTCTTCCTGAACACCCTGAAAATGGCCTGTTCCTCAACATCACAAAAAGGCTGCTAAACTGAGCCACGATTTTTTTTCTGATACGAGTACCTTTTTCTTTACAGAGAAATTACATTTTTCATTGTCTGCATCCTCATTTCCTTCATCTGGTTTCCTTGCAATCATTACAAACTTTGAAGACTACTGAGTGTGCTTATTCATCAGAGAATCTACAATCACAATCACTATATGGTGCTGCTATGAATCACAGTTCTTCACGCTAATCCTCCCCACCGAGATGTGTTCCCCTGGAGCTTAACAAGCTTCCAATCAGTAAACGGGAAGAACCGTCTATTGTGAAAGGCATCTGAATGCAGAAATGAACTGAAGAAATTATACTGCAAGACTGCAAAGACAGTAGCAGGAAAGATTTCGCAAAGCAGTTTGATGTTGTTACTCAAATAATGGAAGCATTCCAGAGATTCTGTGCTAAAACAACTTGTAAAGTTTTGAAAATTATCAATGTATTCATGCTGCAAAGTATACTGTACATAGAGATGCTATACATAAAATATGTGAGAAGTGATTCAAGTACATATGCGCTGTTGAGCAGACTGACAGAGTACCGCAGATGTTCACAGCCATGCTGATATTCAATTTCAGAGTAGCCTGCTTTAAAAATTTAGATTACCTTTGCTATCATCTAAGACTTCTTTAGAACTCATCTTTAACACTAATAATTTTAATAACACTGTCAAATGTAATTTTTAGCAACATTCATTCTGTCAGCATTCTGTCCTATTCAACAATTATTTGACCACACTGTGTTTACTCAAAGCATTTCTCTTGCATATGGCAGAAGAAAACGTACAGGACAGTTACATTTATGGCATTTAACAGATGCTCTTTTTACAGAGTGACTGATAAAAGTGCATTAG
This sequence comes from Opsariichthys bidens, assembly GCA_037194245.1. Classification (NCBI taxonomy): domain Eukaryota; kingdom Metazoa; phylum Chordata; class Actinopteri; order Cypriniformes; family Xenocyprididae; genus Opsariichthys; species Opsariichthys bidens. Next base: position 19,076,168 of record CM074283.1, read on the forward strand.
CATCACATATGACACCGTTGTGATCAGCAGATGGCAAAGCATGCAATCTGGAACATGACCTGGTAGGAAAGAAATGCTACTACAAAGATTAAATACAGCTCAGTGTAAAATAAGCCAGTGAATTTTTTTTTTTTGCGCTAGCCCAAGTATTATTCTGTATCTTGACTGTTGTTATTAAAATGAGGGGTGTAAATGACAGGTTAGTGTTCAATATGACACCAGTGTTCTTGCCGTTTTGTGTGGATAAGATGGTTCAAAATTGAAATGACAAATTGAAATTGAAGTCTTGGGAAGGATGGTTCTTGGCTAGAATAAAAAGCACAGTTTTTGCTAAAAACAGCTTTAAACGATGGCTGTTATTGTGGCTGCTAAATATGCAGTTATTGTGGCTGCTAAATATGCAGTGATTCAGTGAGGATGCTTCCATTAATCGTCACAACATTATCAGTGTAAGAATGATAGACAACCATGAGAACATTTACAACATCGATGAGCCAGCAGATAAGTATGCCGATTTCAAAATTTAAACTTTGTGCCAAAGAGAAACGTGCAATATGAAGTGCATCCAAAAATGCAATGCATTCGCCAAATACAAATGTACATCACAAAGCTTCAAAATCTTTCATATCAATCAAACATACTCTCTTTGGATAAATTTGAAGATGCTGTTTTCGTGTCATAGTGTGGACTGTGATAATGGAGGTATTCGAAAACTGTGACAAACGATGTTTAGTTATGTGACACTTATTTTACCCATAGATGTCTATGGTTATTTTTCTGCTATTTGGTTTTATTGTTAAAAATAAATATTACTTTGAACAATCTTCCTGCAATCTCCCTACATTCCTGCAAAATCCCTTTTTTGATTAATGTGGAGGGTGAGAGTTTTGAAACAATGCCATGTTTCCTAATGTAGACCTATCCTGGGTTTCTTGTACTTAAATTTGATAATGTGCATGTTTATATTGTTAAAATCTTGAATATCTAAGATACTGCAAACAGAAACTGAAATCAACAACAAAACACTAATAGTCCTTGATTTGGGAGCTGCTGTACGAATCCCTAGTGACAATCAGTCACCAGAACTATGGCCAACTAGCAATATTCTCTTACGTTTCCAAGTGCATGCTTCCTATCCTGGGTGCCTTTAGCTGTCACATAGCAACACGATCTGCGGATACCTGGTGATGGCTGCTCTTTTTGCTTGGCTACCAAACAGGCAAGGAGGTGAATCTCATTAAAACACTGAACTCCTACACTGGCTACAACAGGCCGGGTACTAAAGAACCACTTTTAATTATTCCAGAGTATCTGAAAACTCTTAAGACTTGTAGGTTGACAGCAAAATAAATCTTGATGTGCAACATTTCACCCTCACCAGAGGTGCTTTTACGACCCTACATGTAACACCTCCATGTAATTTAGTCCATACCTCGCACCTCCAAAACCCTGGCGAAGATGTGTTGACATGTAGCAGGAAGATTTCCCTATTTTGCGTGAACGTCCCTTACACCAACAACAGATGACATAAATTGAGTTGGACTCTGTGTTCTCAGCTTTACATTAAAGGCCCCAATATACTCAGGTCAAGCTTATTTTTCGTTCTTCACTTAGGGGGAAAAAAAAAGTTTGAAATGCCTCTTTTGTGAAATTGTGTTTTTACTCGTGTCTGACCATGACGGACTGAGCAAAACCTACCAATTACATAATTACCACGGACCAGTAGTTCACCTGGAGTGAACTTTTCTGGAAAGTTTGCTTTGATGAGCTGAACTCCCGACTTTGATGATTTCGTTCAAAATGATGTCACACCAGTTGATTCTTCGATTCCCTAGTATATCGGGGCCTTAAAGCAGGATATACTGCTGATCCCAACAGCACATCAAAAGATCACCACAGGTCAGAAGAGATACAAGGCTCATCTTGGTACTTTTCTGCTGCTCAAGTGTTAGAAAATGCAATCCACCAAACACTCCAAGGCATTTCTGGCCAAGAACCTTAGTTACAAAATCATTGTGTGGAGTTCAGCATGTGCAGACCCTGACAGCAGCCTAACTGCATTATTCCAGAGACTTAAAGAAAAAGGCATCACACTTAATCACTGTAAATATAAGTTTAATAAGACCAGGTTTGAGGTGTTTCCATTTGTGTCCTCGGCAAATGGCATCTGCTGACTTCAAATATTTTATTACTGCAGCGCAACACATCAGATCAGTGCTATAACCATTGCCATTACATGGGTCTAGTTGATGCTGTGTTCAAAGTTTATTCTGCATTGTATATAAGAAATTTTACAGTTAACACAGAATCCATATAATAGTGACAGTAGGTGTTAATACTGCTTGATCTTGTGGTTCATAATGCAAAGTAGTCTACTGTACATACTGAACATGTCACCTTTTTCACCTCTCGAGTTTGCTGTTTCATTCCCTACATTGCAACTGTAATATACACCTTTGAGAAAGCTCACACAAGTAGACACGGATTGCGTGCTGATCAGGAGTCAGCACAGACCCAGCTTAAAGACTAAGTGGTAATAGTTTACTTTGGCACTATATGACAGACTCAGAGCCATGATCCTATAGCTAAATCCTGACTGACGAGAGGAGGAGGTGGGGATGGAGGAGGGTAATTTGATCCTGAGATTTATGATAGCTGCTGATAATACTGAGGAGCATATATATGGATGCTGAAATAGGTGTCGTATTCCTATAGGTAGATGCGAGTCATAACTGATAATATGCTTGATTTCTAATATAGTCAGTTCCATTATAGAGCTCTTATTGATGATGAAATACGATACTCGCAGACAGAGTGTGAAGGGTGCTAATGTGTGGAGATACAAACACTTTTAACTCTACATCTATGGCAATCCATTGACATTCAACCCATTAAACTAATCAGTTGCAAACAGGTTTCAAGCCACTTGCTTGAATTGAGCATTTTCATTGTTAAAAACAGACAGGTCAGACAATTAAGGTGACTGTCTTTCGTGCCAGCCTATTTCTAAACCCCCTCATTTTCTTGCACAGAGTAGCACAACAACATCCACGACTCTTGAATAAATCAAAGAGGAGAGACTCTTTGCACAGTCCAGTTCGCTAAAAGTGAGAACTCTCAGGTTTTCCAACCAATTAGTTATCCCAAAATCCTGATTGAAACTATGAGGTGACCGTGCTTTTGCTGTTCTGTAGCTACACCTAAGCCAGCATATCTTTTGTTCATGATTTAAGTAAATAGATTTTTTCTTGCTAAGGAATGTCCTTCACCCTCAGTTCAGCACTACTAAATAAATATAAAAAGAATAAATAAAACAAACACAAAGATGTCTTCAAATAACGTTTCTATATCTCCCTTAGACAGAATGGCAACTCATTTACAAAAAGAATAGCTTTGGACTGATGTCATTCTTATGTTTCCTGTCTGATCTCCAGAGTTTGTCATTAAATACCATTATTACCATTCTCTTTCGCCTTCTTTTGTTTTACACTACCAACCACTGACAACTGTTAGTCAGCATTCCATATGCTTGTCCAAGTGATATGGAAATAAAACAAACAAATAATAAACAAATTATTTTGGGCTATCAAATAATTAAAAATGTTAATTATAAATAACTTTTTTGAGAGTTAACTTTTCAGTAAGTTTACAGACTAGCTTGGATTTCACCATTGTTAGATGCACCATTCTGGCTGTTGCCGAATGGATCTAATGAAGTTCATGCAGACTTCAGAAAAAACACTTCAAGAGAGCTGAAACAGTACAAATTTCAGGGAAACGGCAGCTGTGCATCTTTCTAAGGGAACGCTGTGCAACATTGGAGAAATATCTCCTGCTGTGTTAATGTTTCAAGGAAAAAAAAAAAAAAACTAAAAACATCCCAACCATCACCACAATAGAAGTTTGATGTAGCTGATACTTACAACCGAGACAACACTGCCAAAGCAAAAATGAAACCGTAGGCTGAATCCCACTAAAATGCTTCATCTTAGACTCTGAAGGTTGGCTATAAAGTATTTTACAGACAATTGAAGTGACACAAGTTTACCCATCACTTGGCATTCCCCCCTCATCAAGATCCCTAGCCTTTTGTACTTTAAACATTGTAACAATTCCATAGTACATCTGTTGCAGTGCAACCAAGACTACAGTCTATACCGGTGGTTTTCAGCACTGTTCCTTGAGCCAATCAAACAAACCTGATTCAGGTCATCGGCTGATTTGGATACTATCAAAACAGAGCTGCAAACACAGACCACCTGAAATGCATTCTGCATTTACATTATTTTTTAGAATCGAACAGTGGTTGAAACAAAAGTGGTGATATTCACACCAATGAGCGCAATCGCAAGTGTGATGCTTCTTCTACAGAACAGTTCAATTAACAAAAACGTCTAGGTTACTAATGTAACCCCCGTTCCCTGAAGGAGGGAACGGAGACGGTACGTCGGACTGACGTCATGGGATCTCGCTTGGGAGCCCAATTACCTCCGCATAGTAAAAAACAAGCCAATCAGAATTGGCTAGTGAGATTTACATGCCGGGCTCCTCCCCCGGCATCCGGGTATAAATAGAGCCGGCATTACTCACTTCATTCATATTTTGCTGAGGAGCCGAAACTGATCTCGGTCACTCAGCGGTGACTCTGTGCTATGGCAAGGGACGTAACGTCTCCGTTCCCTCCTTCAGGTGATGTCATGGGATCCCATGGAAAACGCCATAGCAACCGAGCCACGCTACGAGCGTCTGACTGCCGCAAGGATGCAGGAGGAACTCCACAGGGTTCACCGACTGGGGAACTGAACTGAGGAGTAGACAAGCGCTCGCATCTCCTCGTGAAAGGAGAATGGCGCAGCAAGCGGTCTCTCGTGGCTATCTTGAAGACAGCACACGAGAGGACACCGGGTCCACTCGGAGGTTGTAAAACCTGGCGAATGTGTTCGGTGTCGCCCAGCCCCCAGCTCTGCAGATGTCTGCCAGAGAGGCGCCGCGCGCCAACGCCCAGGAGGAAGCAACACCCCGAGTGGAGTGTGCTCTCACCCCTAGGGGGCACGGCTCGCCTTGGGAATGGTACGCCAAGGCGATGGCCTCCACTATGCAGTGGGCCAACCTCTGCTTGGAGACAGCCTTCCCTTTCTGCTGTCCTCCAAAGCAAACAAAGAGCTGTTCGGAGCTTATCAAGCTCTGCGTGCGGTCCACGTAACCGCGAAGAGCACGAACAGGACACAGCAACGCAAGGGCTGGGTCTGCCTCCTCCCGGGGCAGCGCTTGCAGGTTCACCACCTGGTCCCGAAAGGGAGTGGTGGGAACCTTGGGCACGTATCCAGGCCGGGGTCTCAAGATCACGTGAGACAAAGCCGGCCCGAATTCCAGGCACGCCTCGCTGACCGAAAATGCTTGCAGGTCCCCTACCCTCTTAAAGGAAGCGAGCGCAGTCAGGAGCACTGTCTTAAGAGACAGGTGTTTCGGCTCAGCTGACTCAAGGGGCTCGAAGGGAGCTTTCTGTCGCCCAGCTAGGGCGACAGAAAGGTCCCAAGAGGGAATTACGGGAGGTCTAGGCGGGTTTAGCCGCCTAGCACCTCGCAGGAACCTGATGATCAGATTGTGCTTTCCTAGTGACTTGCCATCGACCACATCGTGGTGTGCTGCGATGGCGGCCACATAGACCTTCAAGGTGGAGGGGGACAGTCTCCGCTCCAAGCCACTTTGAAGGAAGGAAATCACTGAGCTGGTCGGGCCTCTCCGGGGGTCTTCCCGACGGGAAGAACACCAATCAGCGAAGAGACTCCACTTCAAAGCATAGGCGCGCCTCGTAGAGGGAGCTCTAGCCGAAGTGATAGTGTCAACTACCGCGGGCGGTAGGCCACTTAAGTCTTCCGCGTCCCGTCCAGGAACCACACGTGGAGGTTCCAGAGGTCGGGACGTGGGTGCCATATGGTGCCCCGTCCCTGAGAAAGCAGGTCCTTACTCAGGGGAACTCGCCAGGGAGGGACTGTTGCGAGGAGCATGAGTTCTGAGAACCAGGTCCGGTTGGGCCAGTACGGCGCAACTAGCAAGACCTGCTCCTCGTCCTCCCTGACTTTGCACAGTAGCTGTGCAAGAAGGCTCACTGGGGGAAACGCATACTCTCATAGGCCCCGGGGCCAGCTGTGTGCCAGTGCATCCGTGCCGAGGGTCCCCTCGGTCTGGGAATAAAACAACTGGCAGTGAGCCGATTCCTGAGAGGCAAACAGGTCTACCTGTGCGTCCCCGAATCTGCTCCATATTAGCTGGACCACCTGGGGGTGGAGTCTCCATTCCCCCGGGAACGTGAGCTGTCGTGAGAGCGCGTCGGCCGCACGATTGAGCTCGCCCGGGATATACATGGCGCGTAGCGACCTGAGTCGCCGCTGACTCCAGAGGAGAAGGTGGCGGGCGAGTTGCAACATGCGGCGTGAGCGTAGACCACCCTGATGGTTGATGTACGCTACTGCCGATGTGTTGTCCGTCCGGACCAGTACATGCTTGCCCTGCAGCAACGGCCGAAACCGGCGCAGGGCCAGCAGTACTGCTAGCAACTCGAGGCAATTGACATGCCAGTGCTGGTGGGGTCCTGTCCAGGAGCCCGACGCAGCACGCACATTGCACACAGCACCCCAGCCGGTGGTGGAGGCATCTGTTTTGACCACAACATGCCTGGACACCTGTCCTAGGGGCACCCCGGCCCATAGGAAAGCAAGGTCCGACCACGGGCTGAATGTTTGGTGACAGCTCGGTGTGATATGCACACGGAGCGTGCCATGGCGCCATGCCCACCTCGGGACTCGGTCGTGTAGCCAGTGCTGAAGTGGTCTCATATGGAGTAATCCGAACGGCGTGACTGCGGCTGCGGATGCCATATGCCCCAGGAGCCTCTGAAATTGTTTCAGTGGGACCACTGTTCTCTGCGAGAACGCATTCAGGCAGCACAGCACCGACTGCGCACGCTCGTTGGTGAGACGTGCTGTCATGTTGACCGAGTCCAGCTCCACACCGAGAAAAGAGATACTCTTTAAGCCGAAGCCCCAACCGGCTGAGGTGCGTGAGCACCAGGTCCCTGTGTTTGTACAACTTCTCTCGGGACTGGGCCAGAATGAGCCAGTCGTCAAGGTAGTTGAGGATGCGAACGCGCACTTCCCTGAGAGGGGTAAGGGCCCCCTCCGCGACTTTGGTAAAGACACGGGGGGGACAGGGACAGCCCGAAGGGTAGGACCTTGTACTGATATGGCCGACCCTCGAACGCAAAGCGCAGGAACGGTCTGTGTCGACGGAGGATCGTCCTTCAGGTCGATTGCTGCAAACCAATCCTGTGCGCGAACGTATGCGAGCATGCGTTTCACGGTGAGCATCTTGAACGGGAGCTTGTACAGGGCCCGATTCAAGACACGCAAGTCCAGGATTGGCCGTAACCCTCCGCCTTTCTTGGGTACTATGAAGTACAGGCTGTAAAACCCTGACTTCATCTCGGCTAGTGGGACCGGCTCTATTGCGTCCTTCGTCAACAGGACCGCAATTTCCTCCCGCAAAACAGCGGCATCTCTGCCCACCACCGGGGTGGATAGGACCCTACTGCCAGTTGCCAGGCCCCTAGATACCGCACGAGTGGCACCATCCGAACACCAGAAGTACCCGCGGAGGGGCAGCATGGAGCACTGGGGCCCAACCTGGGAAGCAGTGCGTCCCGAGGTAGAGGCAGTGAGTGGTGTGAACTCACTTGGCTCCGTGTGTCCCGTGAGGGACAGAGCAGGCGGGCGTGGGGAGGCTGTGCGTACCAGACACGTCCGTGACCTGCTCGTGGCAAATGCGGGAGTGGTTGAGAGTGAGGAAGCAGGGCCTCGCACACTGTCAACACAGACCCTTTTTGGCTCAGAGATGGTAGAAACGAAAGATTTACCCCCCGGCCCACTCCGGGGGGAAGGAGCGGTGCCCTCACCGTCTCCTGGGGGAGAGCAACCTCCGCCATCTCTGGGCCACCCGTCTCAGGGCCGCTTCTTCTGCTTTCTTTTGGCAGATTTAGCGGCCTGAGCGGGTTGCGCCGCTTTCCTGCGGGGAGGTTTGCGGGGGACGGGATTTCTCCGATCCACCCGCAGCCTGTGCAGCCGCAGGGGGGCGCCCTCAGCGACGAGCAGGCTGAGGGCCAGCCCTCGGGGGGGCAGAAGCCGCATCTCGCCGGGGCAAGATGTGACTAATGGCCTCAGTCTGCTTTTGTACTGCCGAGAACTGCTGGGCAAAGTCCTCGACAGTGTCGCCGAAGAGGCCGGCCTGGGAAATGGGGGCGTCGAGAAAGCGAACTTTTTTGTCGGCGTCCTTCATCTCAGCCAGGTCCAGCCAGAGATGTCGTTCCTGGACCACCAGGGTGGACATCGTCTGGCCCAGGGCACGTGCTGTGACTTTGGTCGCCCGGAGGGCGAGGTCGGTCGCAGCACGCAGTTCTTGGAACACCCCTGGGTCAGAACTACCCTCGTGCAACTCTTTTAGAGCTTTCGCCTGATGGACCTGGAGAATGGCCATGGCGTGCAAGGCAGAGGCCGCCTGTCCAGCGGCGGAGTAAGCCTTAGCGGCGAGAGCCGCTGTCATCTTACTCGCCTTGGACGGGAGACGCGGACGATTCCTCCAGGTCCCCCATCGAGGGTAGTGAGAGTGGAGGAGGAAGAGGATCAGAGGAGGGTGAGAGTGGAGGAGGAAGAGGATCGGCTTCTGGCAGAGGATCGGCTTCTGGGGTGCCATCCACGTCTTCTGAACCTCCTCGTGCAGCTCGGGAAAAAATGGCACTGGGACGGGCCGCGGCTGTGAACTGCGCCCCGTCCCCAGAAACCGATCATCAAGCCGCGAGCGCTCGGGACATGGTGGAGGGTTCCATTCCAGCCCGATGCCCGCGGCGGCCCGAGCCAGCATCGCTGTCATTTCCGCATCGGATTCACCCTGTGCGACCACCCCGGAGGGCAGAAGTTCGGCTTCATCTTCCGCAGAAGATAACAGCGCACTCTCCAACGCAGCGATCGACATCCGATCCTCATCATGAGCACCGAATGAGATACGGGGAACCTCACGAGAAGGACCCGCACCCACATTCGGCAACTCGACGGCACCTGGCATCGCAGAGGAGTGGGAGGTTCGTGGGGGCTGACCCGACGAAGAGGCTCCCACTGTGACCCTCAGACCTCCCAGAGTGCTAACCATCCCCGCAGCTCTCCCTTGGAAAGTCACGGGGGCATGGGTAGCAGCAGAGGGGACTCCGCCTTCCGCATTAAAGAAGGAGAGTCGCGATCTTAATGCCAGCATGGTCATGCTCTCGCAGTGAGAGCATGAACCATCCACGAGCGCTGTCTCAGCATGTTGTCTGCCCAAACACATGACACAGCGCTCGTGGCCGTCAGATGAGGTCAGGAAACGACCACATCCAGAAACACATGGGCGAAAAGCCATCTTGAGAAAGACATCCTTTTTCCCGTGCTGCTCTTTTGGAAGTGCCCTCCCGCTGGAACACCGAGGGATGGAATGCGCGCTGACTCGTTTCCGCACCAGTGCCTGCTGCACTCCACCGCTGCTGTGTTATCGTCCACCAATGAGAGAGAACAGAGCTCGCAGAGGAAATTTACTCTAGCAATGAAAATTGCTGTTGGCGGGAGCTTGTCCCTAGCAATTAAAATTGCTGTTTTCGCTCTGTCTCCGAAGATAGAGGTGAAAGGAAGATCAGTGCCCGATCGGCTCCGAAGCAAAAGTATGAATGAAGTGAGTAATGCCGGCTCTATTTATACCCGGATGCCGGGGGAGGAGCCCGGCATGTAAATCTCACTAGCCAATTCTGATTGGCTTGTTTTTTACTATGCGGAGGTGATTGGGCTCCCAAGCGAGATCCAATGACGTCAGTCCGGCGTAACGTCGAACGTGACTGACTGATAGGGAACTTAATATTTAGTAACTTACATTTTTTTTCACAGAGTACTGTTAGTCTATTGTTGCTCTGCCAACGAAATCAGTTTTAAACCAAGTCACAGCAGAAAGCACTGCATCTTTAAAAAATAAATAAATCCATTGTTGGAAGCAAAACTTGCAAATGTTTTCTATTTACCACAATTAAGCAGTGTGTGCATCTTGTAAAGGACTCATTGCATGTAAAGACAATTTATATTCATAACAGTATGAAAAAGTAGTTTAAAAATATGGGAACACTTTTTGATGGAGGACCTGTAACGTAAGGCTAGAAACACCCCTAAGGTAATCCTAAATAAATACATTTTGTGAAATGAACTTTAACAGATATCCCTTGCTCAGAGATTAGAAGCAGTGAAAACAACAAAGGGAACCTGTGGATCAGAACGCAGCTTCACTCTCTTTGAACAAATCGAACAAGTCGATTCACTGGCTCACTCACCCAAAATCGCATACTGTATGCGTAGGTATTACATAAAATTTAATTTACTAAAACAGTATGTTCTATATAGCATGAATATGGGTAGTGCGAATGAAATTCGGATTTACTACACCCGCCATGTTTTTACTGTCACAAGACCAATCAGCGTCAGTTGTGTTGCTTCACTGCCATTCATAAATCCTGCCATGGGATAGTAAAGTGCCCATCCGGGTGCTTTTCTCCTACTGTTTTTCCAATACTACATATTAGGACATACTATTCTTTTGGCATACTGTTTTTCAAATACTATTTATTGTAGGGAAGTGTTCAATTTGGTTTGTTCCTGAATTAATCATTGTTGAAGGAACCGGTTGAATAAATTATGCATTGACTCACTCATAAAGTCAGTCACTTGTTGCCAACTACTGGCATAAAAGAGTCAGATAAATTGAGAATGTCCTCGCTGCAACCTGTAGCACAATGACGGACTAGATATTGGGCTCATGCTTTTTGTTTCCCAAACCAGTTTAGCTCAAACTCCACCCCGCAGCTGATTCTAAAGATTTTATTACTGTGTCACAGTGCTGATTGGCTGCCCTACACAATGCTACAACAGACACTAACCCCTAAACATATTCTACACTATAACCTTAACCTTGTTTGGGGAAAAAAACACATTACATGTCTATTATGATTAAGATGGAGAAGAGCTTCTTCCTTTTGCCCTGTTATATTCCCAGAACACCATATTGTTCAGCGTATTTTTTTTAAAATGTAGGAATGATGTAAGAATTAGCAATACAGTCATCGTTATTTGCGGTTGGATACATTTAAATCTACACAGCTGAGGAAAATTAACCTTTAATCTTAATTGAATCCTGAAATTATTATATTTGTTATATTTGTATTATATTGTTTCCTGTTTCTCAAATGAATTATTTCTTTCGTTACTGTCTGTTTTGCCTCACCCATTCGATAACTTCCTCTCTGCTCTCACAATCTCTATCCAACTCTGTTTTCTCTATTTCCTCTGTTCTTCAGACTCATTTTTTTCTCACTCCATCTGTCTTTTAAATCCCTCCTTGTCTATCACATCATTATTCACACCCACATGTCGAACAGCTGCTGCACAATATCTCCAAATTTAATCAGCCTCTTAAAAGGATCTTCAGGGTTTAGTCTCACAAGAGGTGAACAAAAACAACATTTCCCCGAGTGATTGAGCTCCGTTCTTTTCTTCAGTCTTCTCTATAATCCCCTCAGCTAACACCACTCACCACACAATAAAGTGCCAGCTGAAATTGGTGTCGGTAAGTGAAAAAGGAGAGTAAATAAGGAGAGAAAACTGAGTGGAAGAGAGAAAAAGACAGATCAGAAAGTTCATATTGTGAAATCTGTCTGTCAAGCAGGGGCGGTTCTAGGATTTGATCTTCAGGGGGTTTAACCTGCAGTGAGAATCCATAGCAAGAGACCATCACCTAAATGGTGCCTCTTTAAATCGACACCACTATATTATTATATAGTAAGTCGAAAATAGCCCACCAGTACTTAAATTGGTACAAAGTCAATACATTTTTTTTTTAATTATTTGATGATGATATAATCTTTCTCCAGTACACTTCAAATCAGTACACATGTACGCTACTGTTTGACTAACAGTAAATTATCTTCATCTCATTATTATTAACAAGTATCACTATTAACTAGCTAAAAAAACAAAAATACCAACATTAAACCAACATTTTAGACACCTGTGAAATTTTACAATTCTCAAATTACAACCAGAAAAAAAATAAAAACTAGACACTTTTACAGTAGACCTTCTTGTGAAAACTGTATTACTGCATGAAGTAAATACCCAAAAAATACAAAAAGCAGAAGTGCAGTGAGTGATTATCTCTTTTTCTTTTGGTGTTCGAATAACATTATTGAAACAGAAGGTTTCAAACTGGACTCACACACTTATGATATAACTGTTTACGTTTATTTAAGACTGTTTATTTGGATACTCGTCAAAATTGGCCAAAATTCTGTGTGTATTTGCTCAAGAAGATGCGCACAATAACTTGGTACTCTAGTGCTGTCTAAGAGGCCTCAATCATGCTGTGAAAGAGTACTCTTGAGATTGTTTCCATGCACACACACCTGAAGCACACTCACAGCACGGGTTTTCTTTCACAGCGTCTTGTGATTGAATGGCTTAACATCACTTGAAATGTTTAAACTGATGAGACTTAAAAACATGTGAAAACGATAAACTTTCTTGAGTAGGCAGCACTAGCCCGAACATTCAGATCATTCAGGTGATTATAGTTTTAGGGGGGCTGAGACGACAGATAGGGGGGCTAAAGCCCACCTTAGAACCGCTCCTGCTGTGAAGTAACAATAAATTAAACAGAGGAAGAAAACAAGTATGTACGCAGTAACAGTCTTGGATTGACAGCAAATGTTAAATAAAAGTAAATTATACAATTTATAAGAACAAGTGTAGTCTTGTTGTAGCCCACAAGATTTGTATTTTCTAGAAAATTTAGAAAGATGAACAATGATGTCTCAATTTGGGAGAGGAGCCTCATAAATGATAACGAAAAGCTCATTTTTATATGTTAAAAGTGATTTCTTAAGATGTATTTAAGCTATGTAATTAAATGTCATTTCTGCTCTGTTGTTCATATCTCACTTTTCTCTTCAGGCTGGCCTTTTGGCAGTTTGGTGTGTAAGCTGAGTGGGATGGTGCAGGGAATATCGGTCTCCGCCTCTGTCTTCACTTTAGTGGCCATCGCCGTGGACAGGTGGGCAAAATATTTTATTTTGCTGATTAATCATTTTTTGAGAGGATAAGTATTGAATATATATATATATATATATATATACTACTATTCAAAAGTTTGGGGAATGTTGTTATGTTTTTAAAAGATGTCACTCACCAATGCTCCATTTTTTTGATCAAAAATACTGTAAAAAAAACTGTAATATGATGGAATATCATTACAACTTAAAATAACTGTTTTCTTTTCAAAATAATATTTTTGTAACGAAGGGGACAGCGGAATGATATCCAAATGCAGCTTTATTAGGAAATGCGCAGTCAAAAAGGCAATGGTCGATGAACAGCAAACAGTAATGGCAAGGGATAAACAGAATCGTAGTCAAAACCAGGCAAAAGAGTTGTTACAGGCAGTAAAAATCAAACAGTCCAATGAAATCAGGCAATAATTCCAAAGGCAGGCAGAGAACGATCAGGAAACAGACACAGGAATAAACGCTCAGAAATGATTACGTAAGGTAGATCTAGACTTCGCAGTGAAATGTTTGTGCAGTGTGTTTAAATAGTGAGATGTGATTTGGGTCAGGTGCGAGTGCAATCAGTCCAGGTGTGGAGGCTTCTGGGAAATATAGTGCGATACTGAAATGGGTGAATGAGTGTGTAGTGCATTGTGGGGAGTGAAGTCCAAGGTGCACACGCGTGTGTGTGTGTGTGTGTGTGTGAGTGAAAGTCCAGAATGGAGTGATCTCTAGTGGATTTCACGTACACTTTGGCTAGCAATCATGACAATTTTAAAATGTAATTTATTTGATCGTGATCTTTCAGAAATATTATGTGCTTATTTGGTGTTCAAGAAAACATTTGAAAACAATTGTGCGAAAGAACGACATTTAAGTATTAATTTATTTTTCATATATATAATAAAAATCAAACAGACCCCAAACTTCTGAAAGATTTAAGATAAAGATAAAGTTTTAAAATGGTCAAATTTAAATTGAATAGATTTATGTATAAATGATTATCTTAACATTTTCCATTTATTGTACATTATTCTTAAAACACTTTCTTGAAACACTGTTTCTGTCTCGATCACCTCTGCTCTGTTTTCTGTCTTCCATCTCTTTTCTTTTATCCTCTTATTATGTCCATCCTCTTCCTTGTTTTATATTAATGTGTCAGATTCCGCTGCATTGTCTATCCCTTCAAACAGAAGCTCACTATCTCCACCTCCACCCTCATCATTATCATCATCTGGGTACTGGCCATCTCCATCATGTGTCCGTCTGGTGTAATGCTACAGGTCACCAAAGAGCACAGAGTCTCCATCTTGCTGAGTGATGGAAACACCACGCAACCGTTCTACTGGTGCCGTGAAAACTGGCCAAACCAGGAGATGCGCAAGATTTACACCACAGTTCTCTTCGCTAACATTTATTTGGCACCTCTGACCCTCATTGTCATTATGTATGCTCGGATTGGAATCACACTCTTCAAAACATCAATGCCTGCCGCTGTGTGCCAAGTTGAGACCTCTGGTTCTGGCTCTGGAAAACATGGCAGATGTGAAAGTCGTCAGCTGGTGTCCCGGAAAAAGAAACGGGTCATTAAAATGTTACTTGTGGTGGCCCTGCTTTTCATCCTGTCATGGTTGCCATTGTGGGCTCTCATGATGCTCAGCGACTACGCAAGCTTGAGTGAGCATCAGCATCGCGTCATTAATATCTATTTTTATCCTTTGGCTCACTGGCTGGCGTTCTGTAACAGCAGCGTAAATCCGATAGTCTATGGGTTTTTCAATGAGAATTTTCGTAAGGGTTTTAAGGCGGCCTTTAAGCTTCAACTCTGCTCAGCCCTTTCAGGGAAGAGGAGATGCTACTCTCACCGACTGCAGGGGAATGCTGTACTACCTGCCAGCTTACCCATGACCAAGGATTCAGCACTGGAGCCTGGGGGTCCCAGACCAGGACAAGGGCTCATTCAAGGGCTGGTGTCTATGGGCAATGGGAAGGGTCTAAGTGACAGAAGCCAGTCTTCAGGCAAGGAGAACATGAAAGAACAGGATCTGATCATGGAAGATCTGGAGAAGGTGTGTGTGTGAGAATATTGTTTTGGAACCCTTAAACTACAGATTTATTGGGTATGTCTTTTTGTTTGAACTTTTTTATTCATCAAAGAATCCTGGAAAAAAAATTAAGAAGCAATAATAAGAAATGTTCCTTGAGCAGCAAATCAGCATATTAGAATGATTTCTGTAGGATCAAGTGACACTGAAGACTGGAGTAATGATGCTGAAAATTAAGCTTAGCCATAGCTCTTTTTTGCCATTTTAAAGTATAATAAAATATAAAACAGTTATTTTAAAATGTAAAAATATTTTCTTATATTCTTACTGTTTTTTAAATCAAATAAATGCAGCCTTGGTGTAAGAGACTTCTTTTAAAAACAAACAAACTTTCGAATGGTAGTGTATATAAAATACAGAATTACAAATATGTAAAATAAAGTTAAAAATGGTAAAGGTTTGGCGAAAGGCTTCTCTTTTGATTTCAGAAAAGAATCGAAATAGTTAAGTTGAATAATTAGAAATACTGATCTCGCAAAATGACATATTACCAGGATAAAACAGGAATTGTGCATGGTGAATCCCAAGTTTCATATTGAACTTCCACATTATTAAACTTGCATATCATTGAGCGGTTATCATTACAGCACACACTAAAAACATTGGCAAAAATTATAGCTTTAGGGTTACAACAGCTGTCCAACATACCTTTAGGATTAAAAACTGTACAATGTCACTGTGGCAGTACCCTTAAAGGGACAAATTTGTACCTCGTTTACACTCAAATTTTCATCATAGTAACTGAAGGGAACATATTACCACTCTAAGGTACTGAAATGAACTTTTAAGGGGTAGATAAGGTACAAAGGTATCCCTTTAAGAGTACTGCCCAGTGACAAGCCTCTTGCACATTATTTCTGACAGCGCAGATGCTGTAGTGACATCTTTTTTTATTGCCAACCAAGGCATTTTACAGATGGTTTTCTCTAAATTGTCTATTTTCGCCCTCCATCTCCTTCTGGCATCAGCAGATTTTTTTTCTAATAGACCCTCTTTGGTCCATTTTTATGACAGAAGGTTTCAGTGAGAAAATTCAGGATCTTATAAATGGTATGAATATAACCATTGTTTGTCTGTTTTTCTTTACAGGTAATGTATGATTTATAGGTTCTTAATGATCTTCATGGAACCCATGGTCAAAGATACTGTGCAGAGATGATTTTTCGCTTCTCATTGACTGTTTTACTGCTGGGAGGACACCATGAGTCCGTCTTTCATCTCTTTTCATCTCTTTCATCTTCTAGGCAAGGTGTGCTCTTCTTTTTCTCTCATGAAATTTTAAATTTAGGACAATAATCATGCCAGAAAGGCAGTTTGATCTGGAGGGTTTAAAATTCAGACATTGTGTGTGATAAACACAAAGAAGGCCATTTTGTGGACAGAGCTTTGACTTAATAAGATGTGAAATGAAATGACATCTTACAGGATGCAAATTATGCCCAGTGTCATTCTTGGATGTTAGGAATAAACCCTGAGGTTCATATAAAATTACACCAAATGTCAAGGCCACAACTAATACAGATATTCCCGTGGAAAAGGCCACATCTAAACCTGGCTGAAGTATCTGAACAGGGGATATTTGAGAGGGATTTCTATTGAATCTCTATTCCTGGAGGGAAAAATTACTGCATTTTGTTAAAATGACCTGTTCAATTTCCCCTCTTTGAATTGTAAAATGACTACCGTTTTTAAAATTGCCTGCTCAACGTGTTCACTCATTAACTAACATTAAATGAATGTCAGCAGCAAAACCTGCAGGTTTCTTGCTGGCGTGTTTACATGGTGAATGTAGTAGGACTTGGTGTGTGACTAAATGAGGAGCATCATAACTATGAATCTGTATCAGTATAAAATAGTTCACTGTAACAGGAAGGGCATTTTGCCAGTTATTTTCCCAAACACTCAACAGTTTGTGTCCTGAGATGGGGGACAGTGCCTGAGGATCTTTACAGACTCAAGAACTCAATGTAAATAAGATTATGAACAAGAGCTGTGCCTTAAAAAGATGGCATTAGCAGTCAGAAACCATGAGAACTTGAATAATCTCTTCTATGGAATGAGTCAAGAAACACATCCCAAGGGAATGGCAAGTGTCCAAACTGTTGCTGGTTATTGCATCTGACATGTATACATATTTCACAGTTTTTCTTTTGGCGGACAATAATCTACGCTGGTTATTTTGAATGTGCGGAAAGAAAAAGACCTCACACCAAAAGGATATTGTGTTGTCTGTGTTTCTAATGTAAACTTGGCAGTTGAGTACAAAGTGATATACTTGAGGCACACAAAGTATTGTTTTTACAAAGTTTTCTGTGAACATTTTTTTCATGGCTTGAAACTTGTTGGTAATATATCCTCTCGGCTGCAATTTTGCATCTTACTGTGCTTTGCAAAGATGTGTAATCAATGAATAATCAAGTGAGCAATCTGTTCAGAAAAGGTTCATTAATTGAGGTTATGCTAGATTTTTTTATTATTTGACTAAAAATGCTGTGTATTTTGTTTCTGAGGTGTTCTCTGAGAGCAAAGCATACACACAATGAATGTTATGGTATCTAATGCTTAATTATAATGATTACAAAAAGAAACAATTATCATTATATCCCCACTGCTTGTTGCATAATGTGCATCAGACAGAAAACAAGAGTTAGAGTGAAAAGCAGGACCTTGTTGAAATGTGTTACTGGTGAATGGCCATTATGTTAAAGGAAAAAGCATTTTGGGTTGTCAGCCTACTTGTCATGTGATAGCATAATCATGTCTTTAAAGCCCTATTTTTGGGGACATATGTGACAGTATATTTGTTGGCACTGCTAATGTTGCATTGGAACATTCATCTCAACAGGACAGATGCTATAGGACAATGTAGCTTATAAACAGCATTATTTTAACACACTGCACAGAACACAGCAGACAGGAAAATTATACTGGGAAAAAAAAAATTGCCTCTCTCTATTTCAAAGTTGTTAAACATCTCCGGCACTGGTAATCGCACAACGTTGTACACTGACTTTCAGTTTATTCTTTAGAACCTGGAAACGGTCCCAACATCAAAGGAGTCACTTGATAAGTATGCAATGCATTTATACATGATTCCCGCACTATTTATATCATCCACCATAGCATCAAGAACATTGAGTTCTTATACCAGAAAACTTCTACATGTCTGTTCTCCAGTGTTTCTGGTCAAATTAGCGTATTTTCCTAGAAGAAAATGTAACAAACCTGTTAAAATGGTGAAAAAAGCATATGGTTCCATAATGCTGACACTTTACAGTGTCACAATGACTGTCTTTTGGCAGGGCCTCAACAGTTTAATGAGTGGGTATAGATGACATTAAGTAGCCTGACATAGCCGACAGCTCAGTTCAGAGGGCTTTTTGTCCACATTATACGAGCACTCCTATGTGCTGCTATGCTCATTTTCTCTCATCAGTCATTGATATGCAATGCATATGCTACCAGAAATGGATGTTCATTTCTGTTTTGCTGGTGCACAAATCAATTAATTTCAGGAATTCTTTTATTGAAAGAGTACAGCAACTTAAAACATGTAACTTACCTGCTTTCAAATCAAGCAGCATCCGCCACTAGTCATCATGAAGGTAACTCCCCAAAAACCCACATTAACAGAAACTCTTTTAAATTAGCATAAAATATTAATCACTACTAAATCTCCCTTACCATTAATCTTGCACAATTATACATTATGTAACACTTAATTTTAGCATTTACTCTCCCTTTCGAATGCTATGGACAAAACATTCTCGGAAATAAAAAGTCTCAGCCCAGTTTAAGTTAAATTTTAGTGTAAATTAAAAGAAATTATTTCATACAACTCAAAACAAAGAAGCAGTTCAGTTTACTTGAAATATGTCAGTGCTATGAACTCAACAGAGAGAGAAAGTTATATATACTTATAACAGTTAATTTAACTGAACTAATTTGATTAATTTACATTTGTCCTTTTCAAACTAATTAAATATTTTGAGCGTTAGGGTTTACAGTGTCCTGTTGTTGTGGCAGCTTTGAAACTAAGCTTATTTTGTTTAATTAATTTAGTCGCTCTCTTTACCCAGTATTAACACGGGTTCATGTGGAGGTTTATATTGCTCAGGAAAACGGTGGATATGTTTCTGCATATTCAAATTGCAAGTGACAACAGTCTAGATTGAGATGCGCTTTTAATGTGCTTTTTTGCCAATAAATTGGATGTAATCTAAATTCTGTTGCTTTATATGAAAACAAATATGATGAACAAGACACCTAAAGTAGTGTTCAGTTCGTTTTCCTGCCAAACATGTGTTTTACGAATATCTTTTTCGTGATTTGACGTGGGGCCAAGTATGGCATCTCATACTCGTAATTTGTGATCTGCATTTCATCCATTCAAGTGCACACACACACAGCAGTGAGTACTGAACATATCAGATTTAGAAAAGAACAAATCATCATGGTTGGTTAATCAATTAGCATTAAGTTAGCAAGTCCCATCGTGCCTTCAGACAGCGCATTCAGGGTAAAGCAACTGCGCCCGAAACCTTTGTTCCCCCTACCTTCCCCTGTGGCTGCTACATCCCTGTTTGTGTGTTTGGGGAAAAGGGCTTGTGCCCACTGGCTGCACACAGTGTAACTTTGAGAGCACAAATCTGCACAATTTTGTTAGAGTGAAACCAGATATGTTTCTTTTGTATTGAATGGGAAAAGTTCCTGTTTCAGATGCAGCTTACTTTCATTTATCAAGTGGCAATGATAGACCTAAAAGTTGGAATGAAATGGCAAAAATAAGAATGATCCATTTTGATTTCATTGTAAATTTAACGATTTAGTTGGTAATATAAAGTTTAAAGTAAGAGTGTGTTGGAGAGTTATTGAGATCTTGATATACCAACACTAGGTTACTCTAATAGCATTGGTAATTTGAACGACAAGTCTATAACTTAGAAGTAAATGGGAGAAATAATGGAAATTACACTACAGAAATATTTGCTTCAATTAATATCCTTGTACCCTTAATAAGTTATTTTAAAACTGCTATGTGTATTGTTTTGATATATTCTAAATGTATTCAAGACTTTGGGACCCCCAGAAGTACTTCGCTGTAGTTATTTTGCTTTTGAAACATTCTTACAAGGTCATACATTTGTTTCAAGATGTTTCAGTGAATGTGAACATTTAATCTTGGCAGAACCCAGATAATGAAAGCAGGCTGGCAAAGAGTGAATATCTGTTATGTGGTGGTGTTATTAAACTGTAAATTTTGTGCTATATAATCAGTGTGTTTGAGCACATTGGAAGTGTTTTGTACATGGAATGTCAAATCTATGACACCGCATGATGTTATATTTGAATATTTTCTGGGCATATTTATTTTTGTAATTGTTTAACAGATGTCCTCCCTTGTGTGACAGTGTGTGTGTACAAACGTGGTATCAGAGTATATACAATTCACTGAAAACTACTTATTTGCGTATTTACACACTCAAAACAACAAAAATATTGTATGGAATGAGAGACTTGTTTTTTCTCCACCTTTCAAGATTTGTATGGTTTTATGCATCACTACAAGAAAAATGACTGCTTATCACTGTTGTTTAATTATATATAGAGTAAATGTGACTGTAAATATTGCCTTATAGTCTAAATAAAACTAACTAATAAATAAAATTTTATCTGTTGAATGTGTTGATTGTGTCTGAGAAATAAAATTTACTTGAGTGGTATGATTTCAGAATGTCAATACCTGCATTTTGCTGGCTTTTGCAGTACAAAGGTATGTTCACATGCTTCCCTAATTTTCACATACATCCTTTATTCCTTTTTGTAGGGTTTGGATATACAAATGATTGCACTACCAACCTTTAACATGAACTTGATTTCCATTGTCTTTGTCTAAACTTTTAAGATTGACGCATAGATAGACCATGAATTACACCTATTCAGTGTTAAAAAAAAGCTAAATCAATTGGAATTGGAGATTGGAACTATAGACACATACCCTATAAAAGGCCTTAAAAACAACCATTACTTCATTGAGCGGACACAAAACATTGTTGGAAAATTGCTCCGATTCCCTCTGCTTAGAGAAACACAACACCCCTGAGAAAGCAATACACCCCCAATGGCTATAAAAACCATTCATTTCAAAAATACATGCTCCATTTGGACTGTCTGTGTTGACATCACATCCACCTTTTCTCCTCTTGCTTTGGTATTGGTTGGCATGTGGTTGTTTCACACAAGCAAGGAGGTGTAGATTTGTTTTTCATGGACAATTTGAGGGCACATGGAACAGACTTTTTTCAAAAGCTTTATGGATGACATTATACATTTACATCACATTTGCATTTATTAATTCAGCAGACACTTTTATTCAAAGCAACTTACAAATAACTTAAACAACAAGTGATGCACCTTATAAGGTAGATCAAAGGCGACACAGTTTGTCTTTCATCCCAGTGACATAAAAGTGTTCTACTTTGTATTCACCATAAGGACATTTGTATATGTGTAAGGTTTACAAAGTTCATGACTGAGTTTTTTGAGAGAAGAAGAGATAAATGGTAAGCCTTCCCATGACAATGCTGTGCAGCAAAAGGGACAGATAGCACTTTAGCACTTATGATAAGGGCTTCCTGAGGGAGGACTTCAAAAGAGCAACAAATCTTCCATTATTAGATTATCTCTAAAACTCTTTAGATAAGGGAGACATGCCAGTTCTCCATTAGAGGATTACTGTAAGTGCTGTTAATTAGAAAGAGAAAGAGACTTAACCTTCTGCTGATTCTTAAAGAGAGAATCTTTTGCTTCTCATTACTACTCAGAATTAATAATTAAGGCAGATTCTGTTTGATGATAGTCATATGCTGACTGAGGTGCTTTATCTTCATCAGTGACAAGGAACGTGTTTTGACAAATGACATGAATGTTCTAATGGAATCTCACAGTGAAATAGAAAGCTTATTGTGTTACTGTAAGTAAATCAATTCAGGTTTTTTGTCTATTATAAACATTATGTTTGGATTTAATTAAATGAACTAATCTTGATTGCATTCCTTTGCATTATAAAGTGTTTATATGTTAAAAAAAAATTCTGATTGCTATAAAAATAGCTCATACATTCCTGGCAATGCAAGCATTTAAGACAATAATATATTACTACTGTAATACAACTCCACAGTAAAATAAGAGCAAATCTATTAAAAAAATCGATATTATAAGCATATTTAACATTTTTATAGTAAAATTACAATACTTCATTCCTTTTCTTGCAAAACCAAGATTTTGTTTTTTTGTTTTGAAAAAAAAAAACTATTTATATGAAAATACAAATCGTGTCTCATTACAAATCTAATGACATTCTGTAATCATCTGTCCACAAAAAATGCTATGACTGAAAATAAAACATAACTGGCACACGTTGCATTCCCAAATGCACTTAAAGTGACAACACTGACAACTCTTTGAGATTGAAAAATCGACACAGATTGAGGTTCAGAGAAGAATGTGTTGGACAGAGATTACAGACTCAAGTCCATAACCTGAGACACTAGCATTCAAGCATGTGTGCATGAGGAGCTATTAAAAGCCTTTCAGGAAAATTCATGTCACATATTCCGGGTACATCTTCTGATGTTTCTGCTTCAAGGATCTCTCGCTTGGGTGTTGCTGTAAGTTGAGATTCTGTAAAGAGGGTAAGAGAGTGAAAGAGAGTATTAGATTGGAGAAAAGATGCAGTGTTGTTCTAGTGCTTGTTTTCTTCCCAAGTGCTGGAGGAGAAGACTTGATGGCATATACAAACAAAAGACAATAAGGAAAGCATTCTAAAAATGGCAGAAAGTGATATTAAAGGGGACAGTTTGTTAGCCTTTTCCTTTCTCACACTTGTCTAGATGTCCTCATGGCCACAGCTGTCTCTTATACTGCTTTGCCAGCTGTGCCAAGCTCTGAGTCTCTCCTCCCCAGTCATGTGATTTTGATATATTTTGTAAAAGGTTTTGTTGTGCTTGTATACACACACACACACACACAAATGCTGACACATACACAAACCCAAACTATATAACTAGCCATTGTAATATTTCAGTGAAGGTAAACAGATTCACTTGAAATTCACTTTCTATTTCAAATCCAGACTTAAATTATGAATCTTTATTAAAACCCTTAATAAACCTATACCCCTGCCTCTGTCATGATTGTGAATGCATAATATTTACTGACACCCCATGAATGCTTTAGAGATAATTTACACCTGTCTTCACTTAAAGAAATGGTTCACCAAAAATCTCACCAAGGCAATCCAGATGTCTATGACTTTCTTTCCTCAGCCGAAGAGAAATTAGGGCCGGGATTTTCCTTTGTAAGTAAAAGAGGATCAACATAGTCAATATTTGAAGGTCCCAGAACACAAACCCAGCCGATGAACAAGACTCTTCATAATGAAAAAATCAGTCATTTCAGTCAATCAATCAATAAATTATATGCTTTTTTAACTACCAGTGCTCATCTTGGTCCAGCTGTAATCTATTCACAAGATGGTTAAGTGAACACTCTAACTTAATGTATGTTTCATTCATACTCAAAGCCTCAAAGCCTGAGGGTGCTCTCTCGCAGACAGTCCAGATCAGGCTCATAAAATGCATTAATAAATTCTTATAATATACCAGTGCTTTAGGACTTTCTAAGCAGAGACAGCCTAAACAACTAATATGGGATGCCTTTTCCTCAGTTAATCCATAAATATCTTTAATATGCTATGCAGGGTTGAAGTTTTGAGCATTTTTTGTTTGGTAACAAACATCCTCTCGCTGTATAGGTCATTAAGCAGCGTTTAATGTTGAGTGCATTGCCAAAATCCATTAGAAATTCAATCATCATTTTATTAACTTGGAATATGAGAAAGTAAAAACACTGGAGCAAACACATAAAAATTCTGTGAGAGACATGGACTCTCAAGAGGCCCGCCTAAAACTTTCAAGTCAATGTTTCTTGCTCCAAAACAGTCATAACACAATTACTTGTTATATAATTGTGTGTGTGTGTGTGTGTGGGGGGGGGGGGGGGTATTTTTTCCGTCGGATTGTAAAATGACTGTAAAAAAGGAGGTTCTAATATTTATCAAACTGGCTGAAGTTGGCACTTACTGATATCCTTGTGGACAGTGTGCTGACAAATGGTACTGATATGCACCAGGAAACCTGAGTTTGAGTCCTGGCTCGTGGTCTCATGGTCTGAATCCTTGCCATCGGATTCTGCCTCAACCTGACTTCAACACTTACTGATAGCCTTGTGGACAGTGTGCTGACATTAAAAAATTAACATTTAAACTAATGCTGGTTAAACTCCATCCACACACATGATACAATCAGTATGTTTTAAATCAATGCATCAACAACTCACATCATATGGGTGGGGGGGGATTTCGACAGCCCATGCACTACAAACAGAGGACTGTTATTTTCAAGACACTAATGCGGTTTTACTTAAACAGTAGTAACTCTGAGTATTTACCTTTTTGTCTTGTCTTTTACTTATATTAAAAGGAGCCTATATTTGGAGCAATGATTTATATACATAAAAACTGATGAAAGCACAAAGTGTAACAACATTTTGATTGGGCAACATCAAAAACATCTTTTTTATGATCTTGAGACATGCTCAGTTGTATTTTCTCTGAGTGTATTTTGTCAACTGTGACACTGCAGCTCTCACTGTGATCAAAGGAATCATTCACCAGAAATCTGTCGGTCAACACATTTAACACGCTCACAGCTTTAGAAAAAAAGAAAGTCTTGCTGCAGACACAGTAAGTACAAATATCCCTACAAATGACAATAAATGAGTAGAGTAAAAACAAGATTTGGGGTCATGTACATGTTTGTTGTCATTAAATATGCCCCCCCCCCCACCTCTCCTCTACTCCAGATCAACATGCTCACACAATGGCCCTGAATTCATTGATAGGGCAGACACGACCTTGCTGTTAGAGACGTACCATTTTAATTTAATGACGCATTGTTCCACTCCAGCTCTTGTTTAACCTTTGAGGGAGGCGTTTGAACAGTTATTTCTGGGTCATTATTGTGTCACTGCTCCTGGCGCTGGCACTCTCATGTTAGCTGTCTCTGGATGTTTGTCAATGTTGAGTTAGCAAGGTTTTTTTCATTTCTGTTACAGACTCTAAACATCTGTAACCTAAACATGCAGAATTTGATGACCACTTTTTATGAGAAAAACAATTTTCTTGCATTATTCTCCCATAAGCATTCATGAGCATTGTGTCCAGTGAGAGCTCTTCGTAACACTCAGTCTGAGTGATGTATCACTTCAGAGGTGCTGCTGATCTTTCTCTCCCCACGTTTATTACCTTGTACAAAATTTCATTGTGTTGCTGTCTTTATTATAATGAAAACCATGAATTAGGTATAAATGTGAATGCATTTGTGTGGATACTTGTTAATCCAAATGGAGGAGATTGGGGCTAGTTGTAATATAGGGCAAAGTCGTCATATTTTCCTCATTCTGGCATGATATGTTTAAACAATGTGTTCATATGTGTTAGACACGGTGAAAAATATCCACAACTGGAATGGCAAAGTTGTGTTTTATCCATAACCAATTGTCAATTTGACGATAACATATATGACTTTATCTAAATGGCTAAATACTTAGATGACTACCAAACTAAAAATGTCTAAACAGTTTTATATGAATGATTACTGGTTTCCAAGCTCCCGTCAAGCATTGCAGAAGCAGCTCTAAAAAGACATTAGTAAACAATCCTTATTGAAATCAGTTCAGTGTTAGTTCATTTCAGCTCAGTATCAGTGCAAAGTTCGTCAGTTATGGAAGTAGTTGAATTCAGATATAAAGCAGTGATGTCATCATCCGGCTCAGTTCAGTTCTCTATGACCATATTATTAGAGATCCTTCAATTGATTTTATGCTGTTTAAGATAAAATCCACATCTCCAAATTCCTATCTAAAGTATAACCTCAACCATACTGTTTGCCAATCAAACTTTAGATTACATATCAAATCCAATTACACACACACAGTTAGCACTTCAGCGAATATATTTAGTTCTGGAAGACATATGAGGACTTTATCATTATACAGTCAATCTGGAGTGGCTTATTATAATAAAAGCAATCTCCTCCTACCAACTACACTGACAGGACTCCGGCTCATTATTGCAAACAGCAAGGGGGAAAAGAACCACTGGAATTCAATTATGGCTGATGAAAATAATTGACAAACAACTCACAATTCATGCGGAGAGTGAAAAGGAGGAATGGAAATATGTAAGGAGAACAGACCAATATCTGTTGCTGGACCTAGTACAGCAGAGATATTGATGTTTACTCAGCTCAACAGATCTCGAGCTGCTTGCTTATGGATTAATACGTTCAGTCTTGTTACACTTGATGTTCAAACATGTGTTCAAGAGCAATGTTACATTTTTCCTTGTTAAAATAAAATTGCACTGTTGCCACAAGAAGAAAAAAAACATAAACAGAATTTTCTTTAAAAGAGCTATTTTAAAACATTCAAATGACCACAACTGAGTGCAGTTTAAACATTTCATTATCAAGACTCAAACATTCAAGTCCTTCATTTTATGTGAAATAACGTAATAATTTAAGCACACTTTTACTTTTTAATTAATTAGCACATCAAATTACAGGATGTTGGTTATTAAGTGATAACATTTAGCAGTCACAAATAAATATTTCAAGTCAATTCAAATAATCAGATTAATCTCTGACTAATAATGTTTGGCTACAGCCATGTTTCCACATGTGTAACTATAACTGGATGGGAGCTGAGAGTTATCCAACCAAGATAATGATCTGTATTTTTTATTGCAAATGCATTGTCAAAAAATCTTATTTTATTCAGAGTATGCCAAAGAGTTTACGAACTCTATGCTTAACAGTACACACACGTGTAACCCTGTGCTGTGAACTGTTGGAAATGTAGCATAATGGTTATTGACTGCCTAGAAAATGTTTATTTGCTTCAGGCAGGTTCACAAAGAGCCAGAGGAGCAGAGTAAAAGTGCTGTGTCTGCCAGACTTTGAAAGTAAGTTAGCAAATTCAACTAAAGAAAAAACTAGACAAAATCTGTAAAATAACATGTCCTCAGCTATCCGACCAGAGTAATATCAAGTGTTTAAGCCACACTGGTCTTTTTGAAATGACCTGTAAATAAAAAGAAACATATAGAATGGAAGCTAATTTGAGTCAAAAAATTTTTTTATGGAGATACATTAATACCTAAAAAATGGCTATATAATAAATCTGAAGAGACATTTTTGTCCATCAAGATGCAAAGATCATGTGTCTGTCTTTTGGGAGCCAAACATAAACATGAAAAACATTGTATTTCATAGGGCTGCTCCCTAAAAGTCAACTAACTGTTAGTCAACTAAGAGTCTTGGAGATTTAATTAGTCGGTTTAAGAAAAAAACAAAAAAAAAAAACAGGAAGTGGTAAAGTTATGCAGTCCGTGAGGAAGAGATTATTAATGTCAGGAAACATTCGCCTATCATTCATCGACCTCAAATATGGCTTATCACTTGAAACGTAAGTAGTAGCAAAACAGTGTGTGGAGACCAATGGGGTGTATGGGATCAATTTCCCGCCTATAGTATAGCAGTCACGGATCAAAAAATAATAAGCGTGAATAGAACAATTAAAAGGACATTTAAAAAAAATAACAAGCGTGAATCAAAACTTTAAACACATGAAAAATTATATTGCACAAATCTTTAACTCAAGTTTATGTGTTCTTAAAAGTTGTTTTCCTTGGTTTTATTACTCTATACTTTGCGCTCTCTTAAATTTTCTGCTCATATTTTACGCTTTTGTGTGCTTGTGCTTTTCTTTACACGTTCTACTTTTCCAAATGTTGCAGTTTGAGTTTCAGGTAAATTAGGGCAGGCTTAAGCATCACCGTTGGTCCACTAGTTCTAGATTGACAGCTCCTCCTCTGGCCAATCAATCGAAGAGAGGGAGATGACATCACTTCAATCAATTCATGGCTACTAATGTTCACACTCATACAGGAGATGATAAATTTAATTTGAGACTTTACTAATAATTAAATTCCTCTTTTTGAGATACATGAGATAGTCCTTTTAATGTGCAGTCTTGTGATGATTGTTAATCTTTATGTTCATAATGTATGAGGAGATAATTACAGAAACTAGGTGGATTTGATATGCAGAGAATTATTTACATATTTATTGTGTTTATTTACATTACTGCACAATTGAATAATATTAAGATAAATTTGTTCAGATTAATTATAGCTTCAAATTTGAATACAGGAATAGGCAACATCAGTTCTGGGATTTGTTGCCCATCCATGTTATAGAAATATGAAGTTAAACGGTTGCGGCGTGTTACTGTTTTTATGAGTGAGTCATTCATTCAAATGTCTCTTTCTAACCGTTTACATGTTTTTACATTTTCGATTCACGCTTATTATTTTTTGATCTGTGACTACTATTCTAAAGGCGGGAAATTGATCCCATACCGGTGCGATCACTTGCATTTAAAGGTGTCATATAATGCCACTTTTACAAGATGTAATCTAAAGTCTCTGAAATACCCCACAGATCATTTTTATAGCCTGTTATATTTGTAACTTTTTGAGGGTGAACAGTTGATTGCATCTGTTTAAAGGGATAGTTCACCCCAAAATGACAGTTCAATTTTAGTTCAATCAGCAGAGCATGGCACTTGCATCACCAAGATAAAGATAAAAGTAATGACAACTTAGGAAATCAAACTTTCAAAACTTTGATTAACTCATTTATTTGTATGCCCAAATCAAATATGGCAACATGTCAAAAAAATCAAACCTCATTGTTTCTTCAATTAGGCACTCAGTGCAACTTATAACATCCAAGTAAAAGATATAACACCAACATGTCAGAAAAAAGTTAAAAAACAGAATCACTGAGTGGGAAAAAGGATCACCCCCTTGTGTCAGTATTGTGTTAAACCACATTTTGCTTTAATTACTGCCTTTAGTTAGTCTGTTGGAATATTCCTCTACTAACTTTGCACATCTAGACTTTGTAATATTTGCCCACTCTTCTTTTCAGATCTGCTCAAGCTCAGTTAAATTTGATAGTGACTGTAGTCTTCAAGTCATGCCACAGATTTTCAGTGGGGTTTAAGTCTGGGCTCTGACTAGGCCATGCAAGGACATTCACCTTTTTGTCCTTTGACCACTCTTTGGTTAGTTTTGCTGTGTGCTTTGGGTCATTGTCGTGTTGGAAGGTAAACCTTCCTCCCATTGACAGCTTTCTGGCAGAAGGCAGCAGATTTTCCTGAAGAATCTGACGGTATTTTGCCCCATCCATTTTTCATTCTATCCTGACAAGGTATCATAGCTCCTTTTTCCACGTGGCCTTCATCGTGTGTTTTGGCAAACCTCAGTCGTGACTGCATGTGGTCTTTCTTGAGTGGCTTTTTTCTTGCAGTCCTCCCATACAAGAATGGGAGAATTTGTGATATTGTTGTCAAATGCACACAATAATCACTCTATGTCATAAATTCCTGCAACTGCTTCAGAGTTGCCGTAGGCCTCTTGGTAGCCGCTCTGTTTCCTCCTGTGTGGAGTGACGTCCTGATTCAGGGAGGGTCTGTGTTGTACAAAATACGTTCCACTTCTTTATAATAGAATTCACTGTGCTTCTAGGCATTGATAAAAACCTTTGAAATTTTTTTGTATCCATCTCCTGACTTGTGCCTGTCCACAACTTTATCCTGGAGATCTTTTGACAGTGCCTTGCCACCCATAGTTGATTGTTTTCTTCAGTTGCACTACCCAAGGACCGAAATGCTCCATGCAGGAAAGCACTTTCATGTTGAGCTAATCAAAATGACCACAGCTGATCACAGTTGGAAGTCAAATGGCTTTGCTTTGTGTGCCATTGAGAAGGTGATTATCTACACGTGATTGAGTTTACAAGTAATTTTTAGGAAGGGAGGGATCCTTTTTCCAACTCAGTGATTCTGTTTTTTAACTTTTTTATGTTGTTGTTGGTGTTATATCTTTTACTTTGATGTTATAAGTTGCACTGAGTAAATACAGCTGGATAAAACAAAAACTGTGTCTGTATTCATTTCAAGCTGCAAAGCAACAAAATGCGATTATTTAAAGAGGGTGATTCTTTTCTATACCCACTGTATCAATATCATTTGTATGAATAACACTCTGATGAAAGGTTTGGATTATTTTGATTTGGAAATCTTTTTTGTTCTCACTTCAAGGCTACTGAAGGTCAAAACATA
The DNA here is from genome assembly GCA_037194245.1 of Opsariichthys bidens. Classification (NCBI taxonomy): domain Eukaryota; kingdom Metazoa; phylum Chordata; class Actinopteri; order Cypriniformes; family Xenocyprididae; genus Opsariichthys; species Opsariichthys bidens. Next base: position 19,106,741 of record CM074283.1, read on the forward strand.
ATCAATTATGCTGCTGTGTCACATGCTTATTATTGCTGGTTTAAAGTGACCGTGTCCAGTTGCCTGATAAAGATGTGTATGTGACAAACATGTCGGAAGTTTGGGGGCGAGCAGTTGGCCTCATGCTGAGAGAGACCCTTAATTACTGTAAAAGTGCCAACAAGACATCAATTAGGGAGAAACTAGACTGAAGCAGAGCTGCATTTGCCTGCTTGAACAGCAACCAAATTGGAAGAACTGAAAACTCTCTGAAGTTTAAGTTAGGGGCTATTTGCAGGACTTGATGATTGATGTCTTAGCTGCATCTCTCAAAAAAATCTCAAGATGAAAAAGTAGTTATTCGATTCAATATAATCGAGACTTGGTAGTCCATTGGAACAATTTTCATGATGATAACATTGTACACGTTTTGCTTCATACACAATTGGAGCCATAGAACAGATTTGATCCTGTTTCTTAAAATCATGGTTCAATGGTTCCAGTTTGGCTCGGTTCCAAATTCCAATAACCCCATTGTCAGCGTTAATCATTCCTCAATGACTTCCTTTTGCTACAACTTAGTTTTGTTTTTGATGCCCTATCACCATGTGTCAGTCACTCAAACCAGCATAGCTTTCTTCATCAAAAATGATATCTTGAAAAATGTTAAAACAATGAAAGTCAACATTATTCTGGATCCCACTGACTTTCCTTGTGAGGACAAATATATTCTTAAAAATGTATTCTCTTGTATTCAATATTAATTTGAATTTTAGATGGTCAAACTCAGCCTCCTCATTCAGCATTGCATCAGCTTTCAGAGAGATGGTTATCAAGGACTCAGCTTGGAGGCAACATATGAACAACCACGAACACAGCTGGAGAATATACTTCAAGATAAAACATCAAAGATTTAATTAGTCTGTAAGTGCAGTGTATTTTCAGAGAGAAATCATAAAACACATTTAAATTTCTCATAAACCATAGACTGAGTCACATTATATAATAAAACATGTTTAATGGCTTTATAGATTCCTGTGATATTTCCTGCATGTTATAGCTGTCATGTACAAAATAAATAATTGTTTCTAGATTGCCCAAAAAAAAGAAAAAAAAAAGAAAAGTATTAAAGTGGTCGGATGTTTACATTCATTTTGCTAAATTCAAAATGTTTGATAATCATACTGTGCTTTTTTTTGTTTTGTAATAGTTGTTCATGAGTTACAGTTATACTGTGCTGTTACTCAAAAAAATATCCAAAATAGGTCTATTTAGGATTTATGATTTCATCTCAGCCCCCTTAAAATTCTGTTATTATCTTTTCCCGCACACCAAAACTGTGATCCCCTCAAATTCCTGTTAAATATCTGTGGCATACTTTCTATGCCTGTAATACTATGCAGCAATAAAATTGCTACAGTTCATCATCTGTAGCACAGCCTTATAAACAACTTGTGATATGCATCAAAGGTACAGTGTTTAATGTCATGTTTTTTCTCTCTGTATGTCAAAACCCTCAGGTGACTAGTGGCTTCTCTTTTCAATCCTTTTTTTAATTTGTTTGCTTTGGTTCTCTCAATGATCTTTTCATCCATCTACTATATTTCTCCAATATATTATTTTCATTCCTTCTTGCCTTTTCAAGTCATTTTCAAATCAGTGGGTGTCTGCACATGTTTCTCACTGAAACCTTTTCTGTTGTGCATTATACTATGGATTGCTAGACTCTAAATGTAAGAATTATATGATGTACCATTCAAATCCAATGTTTTAGAAGAAGAGAGCTAGTGTAAGAGCATTTGTGGTTAAAACGTACACAATTTTTAAATTTTTTTAAGAAAATGACTGATCGTTTTGCTAGATAAGACCCTTATTCCTCATCTGGGATTGTGTAGAACGCTTTAAAGCTGCACTGAAACTGCAATTTGGACCTTCCACCCATTGAACCACACTGAAGTCCATTATACAGAGAAAACCCCTGGACTGTTTTCCTTAAAATCCTAAATTCTTTTTGATTGATTGAATAAAGAAAGACATGAACATTTTGGATGACATAGGGGTGAGTAAATTATCAGGAAATTTGAATTCAGAAGTGAACTAATCCTTCAAAGGTGTAGTTCATCACTGACAAGATGTGCTTTAAATAAAAACTGACTGTCAGTTCAGTATAGAAATGCATTTTTTTAATGACTAGAGACAGACATTTTGCCAAAAGGGAAACTTCAACACCCATAATGCTCTAGGCTCAATCTTACTGTCTCTTTATTAATAAAATGACAATATTTGTAGCACTTTGCTGGATTTAAAATGATAGATTAAAAATGGAGACAAAATACAATGAAAACATAGAAGGATTGTTTTTCATCTGTAAATATCACATATTAATACTGAGTATTTACAATGAGACCAGGCTGAAAATCTCTAAAGAGAGTCAAGGAAGGAATGTATTGAGACCATAATATATATCACTGTACATATGAAAGAAAGCTTTATAGAGGAAAAAATTGTGAGAAAAATTAAAGAGGAAAGCATTATTGTGGGGTGTGCTTGAGAGCAGGTGATGATGATCTCTATATTATTTTTGGATTAGAATTGGATAAAAGAGGGAGCAATCTATTCTTGGCAGCAATACAATCTTCCATGATATTGTTTACTTGTCCACTTTGACATTTGTAAGGTTATAAATGCTTTCTCCCAATTCCATCGTGTGATCTTTAAGTGTCATTACTTCACAGACCTCTCACACCATTATCTGTTAGGAAACCGAATCAAATACAGCTGTGTATTGTGTGTGTGTGTGTGTGTGTGTGTGTGTGAGGGGGGAGGGAGGCAGTAAATGTGCCCCCTCAGTCTCATATTTTCTTTATTCTGTGTGATACACATCATTCTTTTCTTTACTCTTCTCTGTATGTCCAACCTCTCTCACTCTCTATGATTGGAGATGCAATCTCTTTCAAATGCACACAAATACTTCATTTCCTTGTGCCACAGACGGACAAAGCAATACATTACAAATGCATTACAAACCTAGTGTAAATCTACCACATATGCAATACGTTCACCACAGTGGCCATGTAAAGTTTTAGGAGTAACAACCACACCAAGTCAAATTCACCCCTTAACAGAATTTTATAATGAATATATATTTTTACAGATATTCCAAGCTTTAAAATATTTTATCAGATTGAAATTGAGTAAAATGAGTAAAAAAGTTACGGGACTTTTGAATATTGTTGTGGACTCTGAGGGCCCTTGGAGTCAAAAAGGTTGAAAACCATGCAGTACAATAAATTATCATTCCATGTTCTGGTTTTATGCTCAAAAAGGTGATAATTGACATGGCAATCACCATAGAAACACTTTAGCATACGCTTTGATGTAAAAGGTTGCCAAGGTTGTTTTAGGATTACTAGCAACAGGAGATATATTACCGTCCAGCAGTATCAGAAGCAGCTGTTTTGTTCATGCTAAATGAGTTGTTGCTTTAAACAGCACACGCTCTCTCAGAAGCCAAATGTATGGGTTTTGCCGGACTCCACTGGGCGGGTAAAAGAAAGTGGTGAGAGACAGGCACAGTAAGCGATTTCTGAAAAATGCTGTTGAAAGTGGATCGGATTGAGCACCACAACACACTTGTAGCCAGTCCGCAGTATGGTTGGAAGATAGACTGTAGAAAGAGAGATGGCTGAGAGACATTACAAAAGAGAAAAGTCCCTGGAAAAAAAGGGTTGCGATCAGGTTATCGGATCTGCTGGAGAGACCTAAGGCCTGAAAACAGACGCAGAGGTTGCGTTGTTACTGCTCCATAATTGTTTTTTGCTGTTTCACAGAACCAAGATATGCTGTTGTAACCTTATCAGTTTTGAGTGTCACTGAAGCATTATTTTGCTTTATTTCAGTTATGATAAAGAAATATCCACTCTTGCATTGCAAGTTCGTAGACAATTCAATAAATGATCGAGCTATTTGCACAGAGCAAGATTAAACACTCAGAGGATTGAAGCAAGTGTGAACCAGTGGCGGATAAAAAAAAAAGTGGATGATGGGTGAGCCTCTAAAAGTGTGGGTGGACCAGAATAATTCACAATACCCCATGTTTTTTTTAAATGGCTTAATTTGGAAGAAAAAAATTTGATGGGCAGGTGAACAGATAAATATTGAGTCTCCCAGGCACCATTAGCGGTCTGCTCAGATCTGTCAATCTCTTTCCATCTCAACCTATAGAGAGACTTTGGGACGTAACTGTAGCAGGTGAAGCTGGTGTGGGACCATGATGGACCAGTGTTGCCAATTTAACTGGAATTTACCTGTATTAAAATACATTATGTGATCACAGAGCGTAGGAAAGAAGCAAATAAAAGGCTAGGGCTGACACTAGGCTGAATGCAAATGAAACATAATGACTTAATGAATATGCTAATATGCATAAGACACTATCTAGAGACATTTAGTGACTTTTTGAAGAGGCTTAAGCTATTTTCCATTAAAAATAGTTGGCAACAGTAAGACTGAAGTGTTACATGGGAAAAGAAATTCAGCTTTGCTTACAGAAGTGAAAGCCAAAATTCACTCCACTGAAGCAGGATTATGCTCCTTGTGAATGGGTTGATCCCCATCCCCAGGCTACCTGAAGGTCATAGCTGGGCTTGAGAGAACAGAATGGTTGCATCATGGTTGTATCACCCATTCTTTGCTGCCTTTCCAGCTTATTAGTCAGGATATTCTTAGAATTCATTTGAATGCTCCCTTCAGCATGCTGCTACCTTAAGCTTGTGTCCGGAAGGGTTATATGTAGAGGTCCTATATGTAGAGTTCCTGCTAACAACTCCGCATTTCATCAATCATCTAGTCCAGCAGCTAGATGAAGTGTTATGGATTTAGCTGATGCTATGTCTATAGCAGCTCTGCTCTTATGGAAACTGGGCTATGCTGTAGCTGTGGCTCAAACTGGTCTAATGCAGGAATCTCTGTTACAGAAACTGTTGAGCATGGAGCCTTTGAGTTTCTTTCATTGTTCCCTCGAAAAGGAATTTCTTAGGCAGGATTGTCCAAAGGGGCACTGTCCTTTGTTCAGCTTGCCTCAACACCCCTGCTTGAAAGTTTCTAGTATGCCTAGTAAGACCTTTTCTTAGCTGGTCTAGGTGTGCTCAATTGGGTTTTGAGCTGAACTCTACAGCACATCGGCCCTTCAGGACCAAAATTGGACACCCTTGGTCTTACACTGTAACCAGCATTGTCATACTTCAGGCATGCCTGTGCACATCTTCCTTCAGACAGTTCATATCTTATTAAGTGGCACCCTTTTGTAAGCTTGGGGGCTCCATGTGACATCATGGCAAAAATGCATGTGTGCTTCAGACACTAGGTTCTGCGGGACACGTGCCCATAGCGTCAGCTACTGACACAGCATCTCATTCCCTTTTCAGGGGTCCGGGTTACAACGATAACCATAAGTTGTTATCATTGAACCCCTTCATGTGCAATACAGTAGTGTCTCTTGACCCTGATTTACACTTGTAACCAGTGCCTGCTATTAAAAAAGATTTGATTATGCCACCTTGAATGTATTAAACAAAGAGAAACTTTTTACTTTACATACTTTTTGCTTAATTTTCTTTCTTACAAATTGGAAATGTCTGTTTTGATAGGATTCTTGTTTGGTGTCTTCATCAAGTTGTAAGTCTTTCAATGGTTTATTAGGGGTTCAAGTATGCAGTTAATCAAATGTGCCTTTAAATATTTAAACTTGCACTTAGGCTGGAAAATAATCTATATTCTGTCTCACTTATGGAAATAAAAAATGTTTATTATTCTAAAAATGTTTATGAAATACCAGGGTTTGACTATAACTATTCATAGAAATAGTTAAATATGCAGTCGCACAGTGCATGATGCAAGGAAAATTCCTCATGCTCTCTCTGATAAAGAGGCTGCTTTATTTTCCTTCTGAATAAGCATCGAGACATCAAGACCATCAGTGGAACAGGATTATCAAAACAGCCATGCCTCTATATAGTGTCGCACAGCCTCCCTTGACCCAAACAGTCTTTCAAATGCCATCTCAAATACTAGAAGGAATCACTCAATTATACCATCTTTGTCTAGGGGAAATGTTAATAAAACAAGCGCTTCACAAAGAGACAAATTATAAAAATTCTCATGTGCAATAAAAATCAAATAAAAGGTGTTTGTGTGCATGCTTTGACGGGTGTGCGTGCATTCTGTTGAGGGGAGCACATAAATCAACAAAGACAAACAGAGGGAGAGAGAAAACAGTGATAGAGATCATTTCATCCTGAGCCACAGGACGCACTGAAAACACCATTACTTTACTCAAAACTTTCATTGGTCCAAGCACAGCACTGAGCGAAAGGATAATGGTAGCTTCACAGATCACACTGCCAGATTGATTACCTCCAAGCTCATATTGACAGAGCACTTGTCCTCTTTCTTTGAGTGATGCCTTCAGTTGTGGTTTGTGTCTGGGCAGTGGGACCGAAACATGTTCAATGCTATTTCTATTAGAAGCTAGCGTCTTTCCAGTGGTATTCTAAATGCTTGACCAAGCCAAAATCAGATAGCCTGGAGCTCAATTAGAATAGTTTCAGGAATAATTTAGATTTTATTTTAAAAAACATTTTACAATTAGTTTTAAAACATTTTTACATTATAATTATTACATGTCCAACATGGATCTGATATGCTTCTGCAAGGAACCCATAAATAATCAAATAAAGGCATTCACTTAAAAGTAAACAATCACTGTATTCCAAACACGTTCCAGAATGAAAACATCAGGCCAGCATGAGCCAGCTACGTTTTCAGCTTGTTTGGCTCATTTTAGATATATCAACCACAACAAGTATGACTAGAAATAACAATGAAATAAGGCTCATCAGTATGATGAGTGTTTTTCATTAATATTCATGTTTTATTATTCTTAAGAGGATGCAAAGTACTTCTGTTTTGCTTTTGATTTTTATCATTTGCATCATTTGCTAACAATAAAATACAAATTAGCTTACACTCTCAACATGCTCCTATGAAATTTCTGAATGTTCATATTAAAATAATTTATTGAACTACACATATTTATCATAATTACATTGTTTATGGTTTTATATTGTTTCAAAACAATTACATTAAAAAACATTTTTATTTTATCTCTTAATATCAGCTGTTATAAATAGTCAGATTCTGTTCTGACATTAAACCCGTCATAAACTGCTGTCATGGTTAGCTAGTAAATCCAACAAAAACAATATGCGTGACATAGAATGATGATGAACAATATTTATTTTAAAAACAGAGCAAAAACAACCACATAACATTAATGCAAGACCAGTGGTCTGTTGCACAAAGCCGGTTTCAGTTACTATCCAAGGTAACCCAGATAGCATGCAATCATTGAAACAATGTTGAGTCAGTGTTGATGTGTCAACACTAATTGCATTGAATTAACTACAGTTGATGGTAGTGACTGATTTCCATATGTAACGGGTACAGAAAGTATACTGTTAAATATATATCTTCATTAGAATTCACACAAAATTGTTCATTTACATACACCTGATATTACTGTCTGATTGGAATGAGAGCACCTTCCCCTTTAATTGTGGTAATGCAATGCGTCAGCATTATTTCCTGTCCTGTCTCCTCCTCTTCCTCTTTGCATTGCTTATGCACGAGAAGAGGTGAGGTATTTTGGGCTCCCAATAATCTTACTTAATCTATATTTTTATTATTGTTTTTATGACTATATTTTCATTCCAATTCACGTGTATGATGTTATTTTATCTATCCTTGTGGTTATTTTTGTCATTTCACCCTTTTTGTTATCTTTACATTTGGGCCTGAATGTGGAAATGAGAACGCATGTGACAAGTGTACATCACATTTTGTTTTATAGAGTAAATAAGGGCTCTCAGACTAAAAGAATACTTCTCTATATTTTATATCAGGTATGTTTTCTGCTATTCTCTTGTTTTAATGTAATTTTTCCGCTCTTTGCATTGCTTATGCACGAGAAGAGAGTAAATAAGGGCTCTCAGACTAAAAGAATACTTCTCTGTATTTTATATCAGAGAGAAGAATAAAGATCAGCGAAACTGCCGTCTGCATTCCAGTTCGTCACACAACACAGACAAAACACAACGCAGAAAACAGACCAGTTACACATAGTACGATGAAAATATCATGGAAGTCAATGGCTACCGTAAACTGATACCAACATTCTTTAAAATATCTTCTTTGTGTTCAACAGAAGAGAGAAACTCAAATAGGTTTGGAACAAATTCAGGGTGAATAAATGATGATAGAATTTTTATTTTGGGGTGAACTCACTTTAAAGCTTATATAGACCTTATATAGATCTCTTTCACAAGCTCACATGTACATATAATTAAACAGAGTAAAAGTTATGCGTGTTTGGCATGCTGTCCAGGGGAAGGCTCTATGCAGAAAAACTCTCAGATGAAGGTAAGTCTGCTGTATTTATACCTCTTGTCATTGGTTGAGTGGATTAACTGAATGCTCTCCACTTGTACCAATAAGGTTATTTATCTGAACTTGCTCCTCCCGAACTTTGTTAATAAAACATCATTTAAATATCACATAATAGCCATGTCAGTCACTTTCTAAATAAACACAAGATGTTTTTTGTGATTTTATTTCAGTGGAAACAGGCTAAACTAAATGAAAATCAGTTACATTCCTCAAATTTAATAGTGATTCAGGAACATGAATGATTGCCTGATTAAGCATCAGGAGCAGGAGTTAAGGCACAGGAATGCATCAAGTCTTAAGTCCGGTGATTATGCTGTCAACAACTCAATGTATAATCACAGTTTTATCAGGAGGGTGCTTCTCTTTTTTTTTTTTTTAATTGTCCATCTTCATCTACCTTTACTCTGACTAAAGGAGCAATATGCTCTGCAAGCGTTGAGTAATGGATGCAAGACATGGGCTCATGTGAAGTGTGACATTCTTGCTCACGTTCATGTCTCGGAATTTTAGAACAGTATTCAGGAAATTCCTAATTAGCATTACTAAATTAAGATTTTTTAAGAATGTAGAAAAATGGATGTTTTATCTAAGCCCTTTAATAATTTTGTAATGTATTTAATTACAGTCAGCAACAACACAAATCAAACGCAAATAACAAGCATGCAAAACAAAGGAACGGAGAGAGATGTGCCATTGTTTGAAACTGTGCTAGAGAAGTCATGTAAGTGTGTCAGGTGGTTCAACACACAAGACAGTGTTCATCGTAACTTAAGCTACAAGGCTGCTCCGGCGCAGGTTTTATTCTGGGTTAGAGATCGAAAACTAGACCAATCAGCTGACCAATGTATCTGATGCAATAAAGCCACTACCCCTGCAATTCTCACTCCAAATTAAAGCAGTTTAGAGTGAAGTAATTTAGAGACAACATTGTGCTGCCAATTATTTATTGTAGGCTATTTATATTATATAAATTCTAATTATGTATAATTCATATGATATATTCATATAATTATATTAATTGATAATATTACATTTTGCTTTTAAATTAATTTAAATATAATACAAAATATGTAGCTTTTAAACAAAAGCTTATGTGTATTAATTCGAGCTCTTTGTGAATATAAATTATTAGGCCTAATTCTTTGATTGACATGCATTGCTAGCCCGCTTGTGGCCCAGATCTGGCAAACAGGAGCGGCACACCCAAGTGCCATCTTCCCACACCGCATGTGGCCCAGATCATCATTCCAGCAATAATTCCACCATAATTCATCAACTCAAGTTCATTAGCAATCACTTGGCGTAAATGTGAGCTATTTATTGATTAAAGGGCAACTATTATGGCCCTTTTTACAAGATTTAAAATAAGTCTCTGATGTCCCCATAGTGTGTATGAAGTTCACAATACCCCACAAAGAATTTTTATAGCATGTTAAAATTGCCGCTTTTGGGGGATGAGCAAAAACGTGCCACTTTGGTGTGTCCCTTTAAATGCATTGTCAGAAAGTGAGAATATACGCTGCATGGAGATAGAACAAGTATAGTTTAGTTTAATTACGGTTATAACTTATGTTATCATCTCGCTTTTATCCACTATATTAGTACAAGCTTGTTGTACCGGACCCGATTGTCCAAAAAGTTACCAATTTTTATGATGTTTATTGTATTATGTCTGTTTTCAATCCAGAAAATCACTGTAAGAGTGATGACTTTGTATTTGATAGTCGTTCACAAAGCAGAATGGTGTAAAATGATTCTCACTGACATAAACGAATTTAGGTATATGGGGCCGTATTCCCATCAAAAATTAAAATAATCCACTGAGTCTTCAGCAGCTCTGATGTCAGAAGTTGACTGTTATGTTCACTCTTTCATCCAACTACAAAACTCCTTAATCGGTTATGAGACATTCTTGTCGCTACAGCTGCTCCAGCCCGCAGAAAATGGCGGACTGCTAGGCTAAAGCTCGCTCAGGGCGGGTCTTTGCTAATATGGCAGTGTCTGTCAGCAGTCGTGGGCGGTATAAATTGACGTCAGTTTGCCAGGAATCTGCAAACAGCTTGTTCTGAGACACTGCTCATGATTTATGGGAATTAAAAAAAAGTAGTGGGTGGATTTATATCATTATAAGGTGGTTGTGTACACACACTTCCAACACACATTTATGATCAAACACCATGTTAAAGTGAATTTTGAATAATAGGTGCTTTTTAAGAATCACTTTGAAGTAGTCTGAAGCGCAACAGGGCCACCTTGTGACATTGCAACGTGCAATGTTCTTTTTTATTGAAATCATAGCCTTTTGAAGTTTAATAATCAAAAGGCTGTATCACAATTTCTGTTTTTCCATCCCCAAAATATAAAACATCTTAAAATGATGATTAAAACGTTTGTTTTAGCCTACCGTTTCAAGTACTGAAGACTTTATGACATTAAATTTGAGACCACTCACCTGGAGAGATTTTGCTTTATTCGCATATGTGCTTTTGCAATTTGCACACAGAACCGCCCCCACTGTAGACTCGAGCCTTGTCTTTGTGAAATATCCCCGTGTCTTTGCAGCACACCTGGGAATGTAAGCAAGAGTAAACAGTTCTCGCACACATAGAATGAGCAGGTCAAAACACGTATGGCAAGGGAAGATTTTCCACTAGTTAATCGATCGTGGTTTCATCATATCGGGCATATGAAAAAAATTATAAGAGGATAAAAATACTAAAAGAAAAAAAAAGTGTCTCCAAATATGCTTGGGCAGCCATTAATAGGCCCATACCTTGGCGGCCTGCCTCAGGAAAATCTATGTGTGCAAAAATTCTGTCATCATTTACATCACCATCAAGTTGTTCCAAACCTGTATGAATTTCTTTCTTATGCTGAACACAAAAGAAGACATTTTTAAGAATGTCAATAACCAAACAGTTAATGGGCCCCACTATACTTTTATCCACTCTAAATCCACTATCATCATTGTCAAATACGGACAAACCCAAATGATTAAATTTGACCCAAACATGGTTGAAACAACTCAGCTTTTATTTAGTGTAGGAAGTCAATGAGACCCGTCAACTGTTTGGCTATTCATATTCTTCAAAATATCGTCTTTTGTGCTCAGCAGAAGAAAGCTGGCATTTTACTATCATTTTAAATAGCTCTTTGACAATGTCATTCTCATCTAGCTAGTTTTTTCGGTCTCTCTCTCTGTGTCTGTGCTATAAAACCTACATTGTGGGGTTTTGGTCTCCATGACGAAAACAACTTATAAATCATACAGATCGCTTTTTGAAAAAGTAAAAACGCAGAGAGTTTTCTGTGATGGTTACGAAATAGAATATATAGTTTGTACAGTATAAAAATGATTATGTTTTTTTTAAGTCCACATGAAAACCCAACATGTGTGTTTGCGTGTTATTTAAAGAGAGTGAGGGTTTAGCTCAGGCCAGCCAAGTTTGGAAATTCTCAAGGATTTAAGTTAAAACACAACACAACCTACTTTAAAACAAAACATCCTTAAGGCGTTTTGCACCTGGCTGACCTTAGCTGTCTTTTAATAACATTTGATGTGACATGTATACAAAACAAACTAAAAAATATTCAAATTAAAGTGTGAATAATTATAATTTATGTGCAAAGTATAATTATTGACACTTATAATCATTGGCTTGTCATTCACCTTAAAGTTTTCACCTTTCTAAGTTGGCTAGCACAGCGGGGTGAATGTAAAAAATGTTTAATAATACCAACCAGTGTGATGACAACAGTTATTATACATGATGGAGGAGAAATGAGGTGACACTTGTTAGGAATCACAGAATGAGTGGTTTGCCTTCAAAATGTCAATAAAGTTCAAATACCTTGTGAGAGATTCTGAAAGAATGACATGCTGAAGTCAGTAGTGTGTCATTTTTTGTTCCACTCAAAACATTCTCTCATTTTCAAATTTATACTCTGGAGAAATCCATAGAGACATGAAGTCATTTGTTGGAAAATATTACAACAACTGAACCGTCACAGTTGGCTAGAATAAGGATGAATGGCAGATCTGCAATGCAAGCAGTTTAAGTGTTCACATACACAGAACTCAGGAACAATAAAGACGAATGGAACTACCAAACCAAACCAAACACAACGAGAACTGACAATGAACTGAACAAAATACAGGGCTTAAATAAACAAACTAATGAACTAAATGAACAGGTGCAAACAATGAATAGCCATAGAAACAGATGAAAACCAAGGAAACTGAAATAAACACACGAAGAACACAAATCTCCCATAACACAGATCATTTTTGATACATATTTTTACACATACAAAACTGATAATCAGAAGACTTGGGAAAGGATAGTGGTTATGGAATATTATGACATATATGGCAAATAATTGCCCTTGTTAGTGAATAGAACATCAGCTCACGGATTTGTTCGGCCTGACATGTTCTTGGCACACTGTCATACCAGCTGCATCATTTGACTTGTTTAAAAAATATATTTTTTTACCTCCTCCTGCTTGATCTTCTACAAGGAAAAACATTTAGTTCTTCCTAGACGTGATTATTAGATGTTTAACAAGAATTTAACACGTTCACATATTCACGGTTCTCCGGCTGTCACATGACATGCAGGTAAACATATAAATTATTTCATCTTTTTTAGTAAGTGTTTTAATTTGATTTTTTATTTATTTTAATATCTTGTGTGTTTATGATTTAGTTAATGATTCATGATTTAACCCTCTGCAGTTCCTTCCAAAATTTATCATGTAATTTAGATTAATGGATTTCTGTCAGGACTTTTATCGTCAAAGATGATTGGCAATTGACCCTTCACAAAGACCCGCCCCCTTTAGTTACTGTTCCTATGTCCGAAAAGCCATGCTCTATCACTCCACACATCATGCTCTCACGGAGTGAAAAATCCATCCCAGACCCAAAGAGGACACTGACAACACATTGACAGACAATACAGAGCAGGCTACTTTTGATATGAAACAGTTTCATATTTAAAATACTGTGATTTTTTTAATAAGTTTAAACAATAAATGGCATATAGTGGCTCTTTAATGTGTCGTGACAGATCACTGTAGCTCCTTCAATCGGCTCGTGAACCAACCATCTCTTCATTCTAGTTCATTTATTGCATCAAAAAAACATGAATGAACATCAGAAGGAATGTTGTTTCAAGCGCGGAAAGACGTGAGTACACACAATTTTCAAGTTCAAGTTCACCAACGTTAATCTACCAACTCCCCTAACTGCTTTGTCAGACAAAATGGCAGATTCGGGGTTATGATTGGTTAGATTGCCTGTCAATCAAACTCCCGGCAAAGAGTCGATTAGCATACAGTTTGTATTGGCGGTATGGTTCTGTTCTGGGCAGGAACTCCCTGCCCATCCATGCAGCCTAGCATGGAAAGAGCACGGAGAGCAGGGATAACCCCCTTAGGATAAACAAAACTGAACAAACAAACAGGTATTGCAGATATCATTAATGTTCTTAATGATAATGATTTAATGTAATAACATAATTCAATAAAAATGAATCAGATTTAAAGAGAAATATCAGAAGGCTAAGTCCTGACCCACGAGGAGATGGGGATGGAGGAGGATAATTGACTCCTGGGCAACACGATAAAGCTGCTGATAATACTAAATAGACCTTATATAGGGATGCTGTGAGGCGTCATATTCCTACAGGTTGATGTGGATCAGTTGAGAGTCAGCTGATGCGGGCTTGACAGAACTAAAGATTATTATTTGTAAATAATCTACCAAGCACTGAGGATCAACACAGCAAACAGTACATACATTCTATATGGATTAATATGGAGCACATAACTGGATTGCTGCACTATGTCTTTTAAAAACAAAAATGATATATTCCACACAAAGAAAAGAGGGTGATCAGCAGCTAAAGCACCAAATGGCCAAAAAGCAAATATTCAACCCCATAGGTTTCACTCACTCCGCAAGTGTGATCTATTAAGAATGGATTTGGAGTAGTTTGGAACAGTTGTAATCTTTGTTCTTCTCCTCCACGTGACTCTTTTCAATCCTTTCCTGTTTCAAAGCAAAACATTGCATTATGATCTGTGTTTGAAATTTGAGCAAAGGAAAAGAGTTTTCTTTGATATCGGTAAAGCCTGAAGCCTGTCTAAAGTGGATGTGTTTTTCTTTGTTCTGCTGCACAACACGTACGTAAGCGCAAGGGAAAGAAATTGCATAAATTCTCTTCATCTCTTGGTTTCTCTTATTTACCTGATATCACCACGCAATTGCAAGATGAAATACCACTTTCTTTCCATTTTATCTGCTTCGCTCTCCTTGAACAAAACGTTTTAGAATGATCACAGTCTTAGAAGAAAATGTTCTGTATTGAACATTCTGTGAGGTTTTGTGAGGTTTTTCATTTAAAGAACCTTTTAGAGGTTCCCATCATGCATCATTTTATGAATTTCGTTGTAATTAATTTCTGTTTTGTTTAATTAATTTTTAAATTGTATGAATTAAACAGCTCATAAACATACTTTATTACTGGAAAAGAATTGAAATAACCCATTAAACATGATAGTATGCAATCATTTAAGGCAATTCTCCTTATACAGAACCTTTTTGGCTGTAACCCTTAAACCCTAACCCTCATTAATGGTTACATTTATTAAAATAGTTAAGTATCCATGTCAAGATCTATGTTAAATTGTATTTTGTGATAACGGGGTATGAAGTAAGATGGGCCAAGATGGGGAAAGATGACCATGGCCCTTTTGTTTCCTTTGTGCTTTGTCACATCCGTCTATGCAGGTTTCCTTTATCTAAGTTAGCAAATCTTTCTATTTACTATTTAAAATGCACTGTTCTTAATCTGGCATCTGGCCCCACCTGCAGTTTTTCTTGGTTACTAACACACTATAACTGATTCACTTGGCACATGTTTCCCGAAACATTCATTCAGGTCTCAAAAACATTGTTCAACTGTTCACCTGTTTTCACAGATGTTCCAATTTTCTTAACGATTTCTGCAAAAACTCTTCGTAAAAATGCTCTCATTTTACACAGGTTTAACCATGTTGTCATTCATAAAACACAAACATATTATGATTAACCCGAGCATTATAATGTAAACTCAAATAGCACACATTTATATGAGTAACCATTAACAAAACTGATGACACACCAAACAGAATCTCAGGGTAAAAATAAATGGGGCCACTGGCGATTATATGCTTTAGAAAATGCATTCTAAAACTGGAGAGAGCTGAAAGAATCATCTACTATACGACTTACACATATAGTATAATAACAGTTCTTGTCAACAGTACTTTGGGTGAGGGAAATTTCACTTTGTCCAGTAAACTCGTGTTAACACCTTCGAACTAGTGATTGTCAAATTTATTTAAAGCCAAATGTCTGGCTGAGGGAGGTAGAGAAATTCTGTTGTCTGAAGACCAAGAAACTGCTATAGGACTGTATACTGTAATGAGAATATAAATGAAATCTATTTATTTACAATGAACTATATGTTGAACTTTAACTATTGCAACTTTTGTTTGTTGGCGCCATCTAGTGGTTTTGTGAAATATTCACCATCATGCAGAGTATACCAAAAACATTAGATGTGTCCCAATTCAGGGGGATGCGTCCTCCGAAGGTCGCATTGGAAGGCTGCCTACTTCATCAAAGAGGTCTTATTTAAGAAAAGCAACCGCTTTAAAATTGACTGTTATTCCTTGTTAGGTGTAAAATACTGTACTTTATTTATTATTTTGCAATCTAATGGTTACTTTTCTTAAATAAGACTGACTTGATGACATATGCAGCTTTTAAATCAAAATCTTACATTTTAATTGTTTAATTAAAAATACAGAAAAATAATAATACTGTAAAATATTATTACAAATTAAAGGAACTGTTTTGTGGAAAAGAGACTTCTTTCAAAAACATTTAAAAAATTGTAATTTTTCAAAACATTTGACAGGTACTGTACATATTCATCATTGGTCAAAAGGCTCTGTGATGTAACACTAAAATGGCCTTAAAAATAATAAATGCTTAATCAAATCCGTAATGTGAATGTTTAAATCATTACAAGAACAGATTTTCCAAGTCATTTCCAAGGAATAATAGAAACTAAACGTCCAACACATGTACATATTAAAATCAACATTAGAAAGTGAGAAACTTTTGCATTTGAAGATAATAGACTGCTTATTAAAATTTTCATTTAGCTTTTTTTCCCCAAACACATCCAAAATAACTACAACATCCAGGAAACTGCTGTAAATGGTATTCAGTTAAGCCCACTACAATGGCTCTGACAACTCTACAAATAGCTAATTTTTCCTTTGTTCTTCACCAGTTGTTTCTAAACTGACTTAATTGAAACATTAAATTATTCTCAATATTTTAATGACTTCACTCTGTTGTACTCTATCAGGTCATTAAGCAATAGACCGACATTTTGTAATTATACTACCACTAGCAGCCGTCTAACATGTACAATCATTCCAATTTATTCTTTTTTCAATGCCAATTATTGCACTGTTCCTGAAGGTTAATAATTAGTTTGGATTGTTAAAGCAAAAAAAAAAAAAAAAAAAAATCAAAATGACAGTTTTAGCTAAACAGTGCAATTATTAAGATAGCAAATTTCAACAAACATAACCAAACATTGTTTACGCCTCGGGGCAACTGAATTGCAGTACTAAAATATGTTTTTTTAATAATACATGACAAACATGCTCAAATATATTATCTCAATTAATAAGAAAAATGTTTTCTTACATATAAATATTGCACAAATAAATAAGTGGATATAATGTGTTCATATGACTCTAGGAGGGTTGTCGCATCCTGGTTCTTGAGCATATTCTTCTTCTTGGGCCTTTCCTAGGATTTACCTATCATGTATGGTCTCTGCATTTTTTAGTTCACCCAAAAATGTAGTTCCACACTCAAAAGACCGCTCATCTTTGGAACACAAATTAAGGTATTTTTTGATGAAATTCCAAAGTGGTGATTAAATTGCTCTCTATCAGACAGCTCTTGGGTTACATCTTAATTTGTGTTCCGAAGGTCTTACAGGTGTGCAACGACATTTTTTTGGGTGAAATGTTATGGATTTACATTTCATGTCCTGCACAATACACATTAACCAAAGCCTAACTGCACACCATTGCTAGGAGTGTTTTACATTATATATCACTTTAACTGCACACTGTTTCTGTGAATTGCACAGAAAACCAAACAACAACAAAAAAAAATAGTCCTGCATTTAATGACTAATATCTGTCCTGAACTGTGCTTAAATATGCGAGGGCCATCTTCGGCTCTTGTGTCAGCCTCACTCTGGGCAACAACTACTTCATCAGCACTGAAACCATTTGAAGTGCATTACCTGTCAGCAGATGAGAATCAGAAGATGTTTGCATCGAAAGTGAAGATTGCACATAAAATTAAGACAATATCGTTCGATGCATTATTGCTCAAATACTATATTGGCACATAATGTAAGTTTTTCAACCAACTGACAGACTCAATTCTCAATTTAGATTTATAGGAGAGTAAAGAAGACTGTAAGAGAACTTAATATGGGAACTTTAGATACAGGTGAGATGAAAGCTACAGTAATAATATTTTTTAGTTATTGATATTTATTTTAATTCAATTCTTTATTATTTTTCTTTTATTCAGCATTCAAGCTGAATAAAATTGTCCATTTATTTAAAAAATATATTATAAAAATTATTAATCATTACTGATACATTCATCAATTAATGTTTACATTATTCTATCTATTATTTTAACTGTTATTACATTTTGCTTTGATATTTAGCATTTCTAATATTTAACCAAACAAAAGCTAACCAACTAATAAAAAAAATAAAATAAAGAGGAAGCTAGATTACATGAACTCATTGTTTACTTATTGTTGTATTGCTTACAGTTCAGTTTATAAAACCTGCTTTAAAGAGGCAAAGTATCCTATTTTGAATCCAAAGTCTGCCGTAAAACAGCTTTTGATTGCCAAAGCAAGAGAGGAAATTGATCCACATTAGGCCATGCGATTTCATAAAAATGTTTATTTCAAGACGATGTCTCAGACTTTGCTGCCCTTTCACATCGTATAAACCCCATACATTTTAATGTCAGAATCTGTCCACAAACACACCAGCTCTGCCATCCATCATTAACTGAACACACAAGCGTGACAACATCATCAATAGGTGCCTCTCTTTGAGGGCAGTATCTGATCTGTCACCAAAGAATACATTGCCATTATGTCCCAAGTTCCTCTATGTACAGATAGTTACGATCCTGTGAAAACTAAAGAGAGATAAAGACCTGCTGGATAAAAAAAATCATTACTTTTTTTTTTCTTTTTTTTTTTTAAAGACATTGACAGGTAATGAAGGAAAGGGAAACGTACAAAGAGAGGATGACAAAGTGCTCATAGTCACAAAAACCACCGATTAAAAATTCTCTGAGAGAGAGACATAATAGCTTGCAAATTTAGCACAGCTTATCGCATCTTAAACGATTGAATGAATTTTTTTAAATGATCATTCAATATGTCATACCACCATTTTTTCATCTTGGGGGGTGTGGCCCTGAATAGAGAGAACGTTTTCAGGCAGTCTGAATTTACAGAACTTTTTCATTGTGATATTATCAATTTTGGGTTTATGATTTATTTACATTATACAAATACATGAAAATAATGCCAATTCCAAATGCATCACTGCAGAAGCACTGCATTGATAATGTTGTTTTTATAATACAAAGGTTTTATAAAGGTGTTTTAAGCAATCGATATAATGAGAGATCACATTCGGAGCAAATCCTTGAGCGAAACATCAAGGAAAATTGGACTGAAATGGCCATACAATGTTCTTAAAATGGCAGACAATATATGAGGCTGTCATTCGGGGTCTAATTCAATAGTCCTCTTGTGTTATTCTCACATTCTTGGCCAATGTCTTCATTAATGTTTGTGACCTTCTCCTTTGGGCTGGATTTACTAGGATCGGTTTTATTTTTCTCCTTTTTCTCGTCCGGCTTGGGATTTGTTGTCTCTGAAACTGGAGCTTTTAAGACAAAAACATTTTTACTTTATACAATGTCTTAAACACTTCATCCTTAATAGTTTGACTGATTTTGATTCATAGTCTTAAAGAGAGACTACTAAGCATTTACTTTTGGGTTGCACTGATTATAATTTATTGCATTCCTCAGAATTACTGAATTTTCACTTATTTTAATACGCATTTCAGTTCAATCTGGACAAGGCAAAGCTTACCCTCTATTTTAAAATGATGGCCACCATCTGCTTCACTGCTTCCAACAGCATCATTGTCTTCCTCGCTGAGTTCCACAATTCGCTGTCTTGCACTCTCAAAAACAGACTTCAAAACAATGGAGTCTTCAAAAATCTGAGATAGAGAGAGAGATTTAACAATCTTTATACAGTTCATCTGCTATATTCACTGATACCAACAGGTTTTCGCCATGCAAAAAATATTCAGACCCATTCATCTCACCCAATAACTACTAAAGTAATTGTTTTAATGTTTAATGGGAATAAGGACAATGGTTTTTATATTAGACAGAATTCTAAAAAAAAACTATTTACATAAATGTTACATAAAATGTATGGGTTTATTTTATGAAAAAAGTTTACATAACTCCAGGTTTACATATAAATCATATAAGTTGTCAATTTAAACAGAAAACATTCAAAAGTATACATACAGTAGGGCTGGACGATTAATCGTAAAACGATCGCGATCTCGATTCACGCACCCACGCAATCTTATTTCATTAATGACAACGATTCGCCCGTGTCTTTTAAACCTTTGACAAAATCATACCGGAACATTCAAATACGTGTTTGCGCTAACAGAGCCGGAGAGCAGTTTTGAACAACACATTAGTCGGCCTATTTCTGTGTTACAAATATTCAAATGATCACAGAAGTACTGAGATATAAGTTTTAAGTTAGTATATAAACACTCATGTCTACGATAGCGATCAAAACAGAGCAAACTACTTTTTGAAACAATCGTAGCGCGTCAAATAATGGTTGTATCAATTACACTAGGTGGCGAAAAAATTTTTTTTCATTGAATCAGTCATTCCAAAACACTGATTCATTCAGTAAAGAAACACAAATTTATTAATGAGTCATTGAATTAATTTAAAACCATTTTCCTGCAATTACAGTCCAGTAATTTATATTTAGTCAGAACTTCTAGTTAATTACATGTTATTTTGTTTGGTTGTATATTCAGGATCATGGGTGATCTCTGTTTGATACCAAAAAATCCTGATTCTCATTTGATCCAGAATTGTGCAGCTCTAACAACCAGTACATAAAACATCTGTGTAAACTTCTGCAAAATAAAAGAAAAAAATGCAAATAACAATGTGGGATTTTTAATCAAGCGACAAAAAAAATGGTTCAGGGTATAAAAACTATTGCACAGAAAATGCAAAAGATTTTGAAATGTTTTTACAAAGTATTTTTAAAGGATAAATGACCCAAGAACATGTTCTTAAGGCACACCTGAGATCCTTCCAGATTAAACGTCTGAGCATTGTGACACATCTGCATGATATCCTTTTCCAGGTCTGCAATGCACCTGTATTTGTGATTACGCACTCTCTCCTGCATAAGCAAAGCCAGGATAAATTCAAAGGAATTAGTGTAAGAGAGCAGAAGATGGAAACAAAGAAAAAGTTCCATTAACTGTCACACATAAATTTCCTGCTTTATCCATTTCAATGCAAACACCAACGGAACTTTAAAAGTAATTTCATACTTTAATTTTTTTGATCGAACCTGTAGAAATTCAGCCTCCTGCATATCACTCTAAAACCCAATCAGCAAAAACACACAACCTGTGTGACAAGAGCAAAGTCAATGTGTTTCTTGAGCTGAAAGGGATGTCAGTGTAGAGATAAGAATGGGAAAAAGTGAGCAATGGTCTGGTGGAAAAAGGAGTGATGGAAGCAGAGGATGGGATTTGTGTAATTGGGAACAATTCAAGTTCACCCTGATCCTCCTGAAGTCGACTGGCTTGCGGATGAGCTCGTAATACTCTGGCACCTCTTTTTTTGAAGGCAGCTGCACGAAACCCTTACTGATCTGTCGGCCCAACCTGTAGAACAGTGAAGCATTCAAGAAAAGGTACGAAAAACGTTGTTCCTCATTTTATTGTGCTGTCAGACTTGAAGTACACGAGCACTGACCTGACTTAAAGAATAAAGGGAAACGGTATGAACTCAAAACATGTTGAAGAAGTTCTTAGTAAATCATTATGTTTTAGTATCACCATTTATATGTCATGAAATAAAAACAGCATCAACAACAACCCATTAAGTGTGTGTGTTTAAGTACTGACGTGTCCTTGTAGTTGATGACCATGTCTACGATGGTGTTCATCTGTTTTGTGAGCTTGGGAGGGTTGGGGGGCAGCTTCTCGGCAGGAGGCCGACCCCGTCGCTTTTTTACTTTCTCCACCACCTCCTGACCAGTCTCAGAGCCCTGGTTGCCTTGTTGATCGCTTTTTCGTTTCTTCAAGTTGCTTTCCTCCTCCATAACCTCAGACACTCCGTTTTGGATAGCCTGAGACTGAGGAGAAGACATGATCTGTGGGAACACTGATGAGTGCTACTGGATGTGACAGAAATAGGGAACAGACATGAACTGGAACTGAAAAGTCCCCTCACTGCGCACATTCTAAGATCAAAAATAAAGTAATACCTTCAACTAAGAACAGTCATTGTTCTCTTCAGTAACTTGCTTAATGTTAGCCAGTTAACAAGAAAGAAGAGTGGTTTTGTTCATTTTTGTTTCATTTATTTCTTTTTTTTGGATACGGTTAACTTTATAAGTATGAATAATACTCTTAGAGCGTTTAATAATCCAGGTTAGCCTACTGTTAACTTACTGTTCACTGTTAATTCATGTTTTTTCATAATACATTTAATAAATATATATAAATGAACAGACCGAAACTAATAAATGCTATAACATGGCTGTTCATTCATAATACCTAATACCTAATACATTAAAGGGTTAATTCACCCAAAAATTAAAATTATGTCATTAATTACTCAACTTCATGTCGTTTCACACCCGTAAGAACGTTGTTTGTCTTCGGAACACAAATTAAGATATTTTTTGATGAAATCCTAGAGCTGTTTCACTCCTCCATAGACAGCATCATTTCTAATGTCCAGAAAGATACTAAAGACATCGTTAAAATATCGTTAAAATGAATAAAGTCGTTATTTGCGTTTTATTTTTGCATAAAATGAAGGTTCAACCACTGCAGTCACGTGGACAATTTTAACAATGTCTTTCTGGACATTGAAAGTGGTGGTTAAATTACTGTCTATGGGGGAGTCAGAGAGCTCTTGTATTTCATCAAAAATATCTTAATTTGTGTTCCGAATACGAACAAAGTTCTTATGGGTGTGAAACGACATGAGGGTGAGTATAAATGACAGAATTTTCATTTTTTGGGTACATTAGCCCTTTAACAAATGTTAACAAACTGAACTTTACTGTAAAGAGTTACTGAGTAACAGTTTAGGATTAAAATTCTGGGATATAAGAGCTATACGAGACATAACTGTGCTAATTTCTTTAATGCATGGCCCATGTGAATTTCCAACTCATTACTGTAATATTCTTAAGAAATATGGAGGGATTATTAATCATGCCAGAAGTTCATTCAGTGTTTTGTTAGTTTTGTACCATCAACCTTCTCTATGCCATGGATTACCGCAAATCACACTTACTTCCTGCACTGTGAACATGTATAAATTTGCAGGATTGACCCCCTGTTTCACACACAAGGCTTAAATCAAGTCCCAGAGTAAAATACATGTTTAAGCCATTTTAAATGAAAGCAACTTGCACTGCCATTGTTTTGTCTTAAAATACACACCAGTAATGGTTTTCTTTCCTCAAAGGCACATTTTTAAAATCTACTTGAATATCCTAATTGAACTAAGGCCAAATCCTAGCTTAATCCAAGCCCTGTCTGTGAAACCGAAGGATATATGCCATCTTGAATTTTAAACACGCCAAAAAATTAAGTTTCCAAAAGAGTTTTTATTTTGCAGTGCATACCATAGAAGAACTATTTTTGGTTCTTTAAAAGAACTTTTCAGAGCATGTTAATCATCTAAAGAACCTTCTGTGCACCGGAAAGGTTAAAGCTTTTTCATTGAACTACGGATGTCAATAAAGAATCTTTAGTCTTTAAGAGTGAATAATAATCAAGCCAAGATAGTTAGTCTCAAATAAATAAGCAGTTTAATGACTTTCCCGCCCTTTCATCTGACCACTTACAGGTCTAAGCTGACACAGATTATATCACTATCTTGGCTACACGTCTCACCAGGCAAGATATGCCTTCAATCTTCAGTCGCCAACACGAACAGATGCTTTCACTTCCATTTAATATTTGATAAAGCATCACTTAGCAATATCACGAGCTCTGAATGGAATCACACAGGGGCTGCTGAGGAGGCATGAGATGCTGGTATACTGAGCTTCACTCCCGTTGTGAATGAAAAGATTGGCGTCTACGACGATGCTGATCTAATATAAAGCAACAGTCACGTACGGTTCACCATGCACAGAGTTGACCGAACGAGACGAGTATGAACATGCACACGCATCATGAGAATAAGCAAATGCAAAATCCACTGTGTGTGTGTGCGCGAGCGCGCGCTGCCGACTCTGTGTTTTACACAAAGGCAATTAAAGTGCAGTGATATTCCTGCCGCAGCCAATGCTGGCACAGAGAGCATATGAGAGGGATGAAAATATGAATTCTGAGTATGACGCTATGCAGGCAGCGCCAGCCATTGATGTCTAAATAAAACACACACACACACACACACACACACACACACACACACACAGAACTAAATACAAAGAAATCAGACAAATCAAGACGCAATGTACTGAGGTGAGAGAACAGCCCCTTCCAGACGCGAGCGTTTCATGCAAACATCCTCAACGCGAGTGCAAGGCAAGAATGAAAGCGCGAGCGCGCAGTGAAACACACGGAATGCATTTATTCACACGTACCCCAGGGGATCATGAGGAAGGAAAGAGGCCTAATAATCAACAGCATAATAATGGAATGCATACACACGCATAAGCTTGCATGCACAGGCGCACAATTGAACCGCTGCACACAAAACATGCAGGGTGTTTGCAAAAAAAGCACATTCAGAAAAGTCTGTATTTGGTGCAACATGCAAAAAAAAAAAACCTTTTTACGCTACACAAGTCTGTTCCCATAACCTCAAGAAAGAAAAAAAGAGGTGTCAGGACGCACACAACCGATTTGTCTGGGCAATGTTTTCCTTCAGCAGACACAGATCACACCTACACACACATACACACTCCCTCTCTCACTTTCTGTCTGTGTGCCCATGTGCTGAAGCCTGGTGTGATTGCCTGCTCTATGAGCTGGAGAGAGAGCAAGTGAGAAGGAAAGAGAGAGAGAGAGAGAGAGAGAGAGAGAGTGAGTGAGTGAGAGAGAGAAAGGAAGAGGGCGATTTACCTGACTGTGGTCTCCAGGCTGGCTCCAGTCTGGAGGAGAGAGAATTAGCAAACCAGCATTGCAGCGCGCAGCCAGTCTCTTCATCAGCTGATCACTCAAAACGCACAGCCCAAAAGGGGGGCGAAAAGCGCCCAGCTTTTCATACACAAATCAATTGCCGTTAGGATGTTGAGAGAGAGGGAGAGAGAGAGTGGAGAGAGAGAGAGAGAGAGAACAGAGAGAAAGGAATAACTGCGAGAAACCTTTCTGCTAGTTTGTCCCCGTGGAAAGGCCTGCAGCTCGCTTTTCTCTCTCTCTCTCTCTCTCTCTCTCCCCCCCTCTCTCTCCTTTTCTCTCTCACTCACTGCATGTTTTAATATCGACTGTCGCAATCTGGTTTCTTTTCCTTTTTTCCTTTCCCCTCTCCCTCTCTTTTATGCTCTCGTTCAGTCTTTTTTAAACGCCCCTCTGTTAAAAGAACCAGGCTCCATATTTGTGCCTATGCAGATGGTTTTTTGCAAGCCTTCCTGACATCTTGAGAGGATTCCAGGGTAGTTAATGTCGTGCTGCACACACACTCTCAAACACACACGCACATGAATTGGCTAATCGCATGTTTGTATCTGCGTCTGGTAACATAAAAGAGCACAGAGATTCTGGTGAAACCATTTGGGGCTGTAAATATTACCAGATAGGCCAAAACATAACAGTTTCTGTCTCCTTCCCGTTGAGAATTGAGACCAATAACTTATAAAGTAGCTTCACATGTAGCTCAAAGATGTTGCATAGGCTTAATTGTTCTTAAGCTGTATTATTATAAGGGGCCAACAGTGTCCTTTAGTACTTTGAGTCTTGGTCAAATAGGATTGGTTGATGTTAGAACTGAGAGATGTTTGTTTACGTTGAAATATCATGTCTGAACGGGTACGGGTTTGAAAATGCGCTGTAACAAGATATTATGCATTTTAATTCACTCATGTCTGTTTATCACTCAGGAAAGAAATAATAAACAGTAGATAATTGAAATAGACAAAACAGACCTTGAGTTAAAGCTGAAAAATACACCAATAAAAAAATTGACCATGTGTTTCACATATTTCTACCAGAAATTAATCTCAAGAATATAGTATAACTTATTACAAGACGAGGTTATGATAGTAAGCAAAGTCATGCGCTATCTTTAGCATTTTGTAAACTGATTTTAAATTTATCATGAAAGTTTAGTTTATTAAATTGCCAACATTTCCTATGAGATTAGATTGCCATCTGTCATCAGAAACCCTATGATGAGTCACATTTTTAATATTCTCCATAATTTTCATGAATGAAATATGCCTCAAGTGTCCGTTTAAAATGATGCAGTTTTAAGATGCGACATTGTTCAAGTATATTTGTCATGGCAACAGCTTCATTATAGAAGCCATTGTTTAATTTATCAAATAATCTTATCAAAATGTAATCAAATATCTGACAAGCCTCTGAGAAGTATGTAACTGTTGTTTGACCATGGAAGAGCGGGTTATTAGTGTGTTATGGTATGATTACATGCTGTCATAATTTTACATTTCATATGCATGTTTTGCTATCAGGTCGACAAGGGCATTTTGGTAAAACATCTCAGGCGGTTACTATGGCAACACCACGTTTTACTGGCTGCAGACCGCACTGAGCTGTAATGCTATAGCATTTCATCACAAAACACAGACACACACTTTGTCGTACAGACACACTGAGCTGAACATTCTCAAACACAATGAGCCACTGAGCTACATCAGATGAACTACATTAACTTCACCACATCTCTTATTTTAGTAATCACATGCATGCATCTACAGTATTTAAGTTATGCATCTGTAATCCGACTCAAAAACATACATCTAAGACGTCATGTTACACAAAAGCTGCACAAAAAAGGCAAATCTTCTAACCTAACCTGAAGTAATCCAGCATTCTAAATTCATTTCTCAGCCCAAGATATTGTTTGTGCAATATTATGGGCTGTCTTTAATCTGACAGCCATCTATTTTCCCTTTCAGGACAGTTGAACGGATTCTACATAACAAGTATTGAATGTCAGCCGTTGTCCTTTTTACATGTGTTATTCTCTCATATTCTTAAAGAAAAGTGCCCTTCATTGTGTGAAGCATCTCTTTTATCGTGTTAACAATCGCTGATTGTCTAACCTCAAAAATGGATGCAGATTGATTGTTATTTTGCAGCGGAATACATTAATATCAAAAAGGATTTCATTTGAAAGATTACTTCACACAAAAATGAATCAAAACTCTGTCACCAGCTACTCACCCTCATGTGGTTCCGAACCTGTAGGACTATTTTCCTCCTGTGGAACACAAAATAATTAGTTTTGAAGAATGTACTAGAGAACGCAGTTACAATAAATGGGGAATTGATCTTTAAAGCTCAATATGGGGCAAAATGCAGAATTTGTGGACAGTTAGTTTTAATTTTGAGGTAAAAAGATAAAATTAGACCCTTGGGTAAGATGAACCCCACCAGAATTGGCACAGAAGGTGCCAAGTGTTATATTACTGGTGTTATTTATTTATTTAAATGTAATACTTTTGCAATTAGTTGAGTTATTATTTAATTTTTCCATGACTTAGATGTACGTTTCGGACATATTTGCTTTCGTTAAAACTACAATGTTTCTATTATGACATTTCTTCAATTAATATATAGGCAATTAAATATGTAAATATTCATATGCCTATCCATAATAGAATAATTTTATCTTTCAGATTGTGCTTTGTCATCAGCTATTCGATTATTCAACCTAATTGTCCAAATAAATAATTTAAATAGAAAAGTTGATTTGCATTAATGACATTTTTTAAAAGTATATAAATATTAATAAGAATTTATTATCATTTAGAATATAAGAATAATTTATACATTCCGTAAAGGTTTATCCAGGAGGAACTTCTTACCCCTTTTTATTATTTGACATTTTGTGCTATAACAACTAAATTAGCAAATGTTTGTATTTATTACCTATAATAACACATTGGTTGATGCATTATCATCCAGTACATGCTAAACGTAAACATGAAATATTTTAGTTAAAAAACTAAATCCACACTATTCTTAAGGGGGGCATCTTCCTCCATGTTAGCCTATATGAAAGAAAAAGGTTGACCAGTGGTTTATTACATAATGACAAAATTTTTTTGTAACAAAAAAAAAAACTAGCAAAATGCAACGCAACAGGAGGAGACAACCATCTGAAAAAAGCTCATAGATATTTTTTGATTATATGGTGTATTGTCCAGCCCCATGGTTTGAGATCAACCTCACTGAAGATTTGAGGTGTGCAAGGTTAAAAAGAGTAGATCAGTGAATTAGCATATGTTCACATCCAGACCAGTTTCTGTAAAAGCCCCACTGAAAGCAACTATATCAGTGTCTGGTCGGGGAACTGCTCCCCTGTGGGCAGACAGCAGCAGCGGCTGGTAAAATTAGCTCATCACTGGCTGTGTTAAGAAGGCCAGTTATGTTTTCAATAGGTGCATTTTCTGTTCTTCAATCTAATAATTATACAGGTGAAGATCAACATGGTCTTCCAAGGGCAAAAAGCTTAATAAATAAACTAAATAATACAATTATAAAAATTACACAGTTGCAGTTACTGCAGTTAAGTTGTATATTTGACATTTGTTTGACATTAGCAATAATACCCATTATATTCTGTTTCAATAGCATGCAAGTAAAACCAACATGGAAATGCATGAATAGGAATCTCTTTGCAAATGCACAAAGTGGAATTTTAAAAATTGAGATTTTTTTTTTTGTTCCATTTCAATTTTAATAGCCATATAAATTAAAAAAAAAAATCTACCTTTTCTCATAATGACATCACACCAAATATGAAATGTTGCTAAAATATATCTTTCATGATACAAAGCTCTGCATGAGAAATTTACATTCTATTTCTTTTTAAATAAATATAGTAGTGAAAATGTATATAATATCCAAAACGCAATGATCTTTTGACCTAGAGACATGAAACCAACTGTAAAACACTCAGAATATTGTTCTTCGGATAGCACAAGACTTGTTCTTTGGACTATTCTGAGTGTTTTACAGTTGGTTTCATGTCTTTAGGTCAGTTTAATGGAATTATAATGGGGCATTTCCCCGAATGTCAAATAGAAAACGTCATTTTAAAAAGTACCAAACATATTCTATTATTGCAGGGCTCTTTAATAACTTTGCACTTAAATATTAATCAATGTTATTCACGTGGCAATGGTAATATCGCTACTTCTAGAGCCGGTTTCACAGACAGGGCTTAGATTAAGTCAGGATTAGTCCTTAATTCAAATACGACATTTAAGAAGTTTTTATAAACATGTACTAGAAAAAAACACGCACAGTACTAGCCTTCATCTCGAGACAAATCAATCGCAGTGCATATTTTAAGATAAGTCAGTTATTTGTAGTTAAAAATAGCTCAAACATGCATTGTAAGCCCTGTCTGTGAAACCGGCGGCTAGTGTCTTCGTGTAGGCTAATGTTTTGATACTCTCGAGGTCGATATGTTTTTACCTGCTGTCGTTCACCGCATATGTAGGTGTTGAACTTGATAAAGACCTTCTTCACCGACAAACAATAGACTGTGGGTTTGATTTGAACTAACTGTAGGTAAATATCCTCTTATTAACCGTCTCAGGGAATGAGAAACAATCAATTCAGTCCGTGATTGAACTCTCGAATGATTTAGACAGAATCGCGATTCAGGTCTTCAACTAATGTTAGTTTTACCGATTCATTGAACAATTTAATTCACGATTGATTGCCAAAGAATAACAATATCCCCCCATTCCCATCCCCTGCCCCATCCCCATGTCTGCCGATAACCTGCAGTCGAGCTTTTCACCATTAGATGGCAGCATCACTGTTCGAGTTATGTAGATCTATAGAGAAAATGTCATTTTTGCAATAAACACAAGGTGGTGTTGTAAGCACATATTTATTTACGTATATATGAACATGACATTTACATTTCATCAATTTTCATAAAGAGTAGCTAAAATCTATATTGATTTTAAATGCATTGAATAAGTAAGTGGAATATATATTACAAGAAATTAAATCAAAAGCTTTTAAAAGTATAAAAAGGCATATAGTATCATAAAAAGCATATATATATATATTACATAAAATGAATACATAAAACTGTTTTGACATGCAGTTTCCTATTAAAGTATAACACTTGAATTTAAAATATAGGTCTTTGTTAGTAAACTGCATAACTTGTATTTTTCATATTTGAGAAAGTTAACTGCCAACAGCGCCGAATTTCGTCTTTAATATTATACCTATTTGAAACGATAACGTGTCATAATCATTTCAGTCATATGATTGAACAGGTTGTTCAGAGGGGATGTCTGAATAGATGAAGAGAGCATGGGAAATTCAATTCGTACTAATCAGAAAAGCTTTTGCGTGAAGCAGGTGGAGTCTTGCTTCGAGGGGATCCCTGTGGATGAGAAAAGTCGTGCTGCTAAATTGAGGAACTTTGTTTAAGTAGGTAAACAAAATGAAATGCTATGAGAGAGTACAGGCATAAATAAGAAAGTCATACCCTAGGTTGGCCCTTTGAGTAGTTGACATGGGCATAGAGGAGCATTGCGATGTCTTTGTGTCCAGCCTCCAGAGCTATAGATAAAGCAGTGCTCTCATCCTGCCAGCACACAGAGACAAAACATGCCAAAAGCACAGATACAAATGACACACACATTTAAACAAGAACACCAATTTATATCACAAATGAAAACATCTTTTCTCTCAGATAGCCACGTGGTTACTCACATTGTCAGTCAGTGTGGCATCACAGCCTGGCTGGGCGAGTAAGAGTTTGACAATGTCAGCATGGCCGTGTTCACCAGCACACATCAGAGCGGTTGACCCCTCATCATCCTGGATGTTGACCTCTGCCCCCGCAGCCAGTAGAGCCTGGACCATATCTATGCGGCCATGACTGACTGCAAGCATGAGAGCGGTCTGACCAGCCTGTGAAGAAAACGGTCCAGTAAACACGAATACTCTTGGGGAGAAACGGTTCTCTCAGTTTAAATACTCGTATGAACAAAAATACAGATACCTGGCTGGCCTTGGCATTAACATCGCCTCTGCTGAAGAGTTCCTGCACCACCATCATGTCTTCTTTTGTTTCCACAGCTGCCAGGGAGGCAAGCATTATGGGAGTATAGCCAGCCTTATTCTGATGATCAATATTACACACTCCTGCGTGAGAAGGAATCGAGACCAAATTAATCCTCCATATAGGCTGTCCACAAAAACATTAAGGATCCACAATTTGAACCCTTTTTTAACAATCAAATTTTTCTCTCTACTGTTTATTTAAACTATGCTCTAGAAACAGAAGCATTTAACACTCAAGTCTGGGAAATCCTGTATAAACATTTATATTAAACTAACCACAGCCATTCAAAATGGTCAGCACAATTTTTAAATGCTTTTTGAAGCAGTCTCACTTATTCTCACCAAGACCACATTTATTTGTTTGAACATACCGTATGAACAGTAATATTCTGAAGTATTATTACAATTTAAATAACTTATATAGCATGAGCCTTCAGAAATCATTCTGATAAGCGGTTTTGCTGCTCAAGAAACACTTCTTGTGCTGCTTAATATTTTTATTAATATATTATAACCATGGTACATTTGTTTCAGGATTCTTTGAGTTCAAAAGAACAGTATTTTTTTTATTAGAAATATTTTGTAACGTCTTTACTGTCACTTTTGATCAATTTAATGAGTCCTTGCTGAATAAAAGTATTCATTTCATTTAAAAAAAATAAAAAATACTGACCACAAACTTGTGAATGGTTGTGGCTTGGTTGTGAAATATTTATAGCAGATCCTGCAAGCATATTAGTAGTACAGCTAAATTAAGGTATAGAGAAGTAATAGAAATGTTTAATCCGGTGTGCTACTTCATATTGGACTAATCTAGGATTATATGTTAATCCACCTTAAAGTAAGAGGGGGTGCAGCCATTTGTAAATTGAATGTGTCTGGCTTCTAATGTCATCTGTTTCCAGTTTTATTTAGCTGTTCAAAATAGCTTGTTATGCCGTTTGATACTGCCAACTGGTATTTCCTAATATGTTAGTTTAATGTATTGTCATAATTATAATCTCACTTGTTTGTAGCGCAAACAGTTTTATCGTTTACTGCACTTTGTTATTCTTCTAGTTATTTAACTACATCAGAACTCTCGCAAATTCACTGAAAACAGTCAAATAATGTGGATAGTTTTCAGGGTACCTGCAGCAAGTAGAATCTGTACTACGCTGAAATTAGAGTGAGACACACTATAGTGAAGGGCTGTGTTGCCATTTTGGTCAGCCATGTTGGCCACATAGCACAGCACGTCTGGAGAGACATGGCGGCAAGCGAAGAGGAAGTCTTCCACGATCTGAGGACATGCCCTCTTCTGACTGGACACACAGAACCACTCCTGCAGCACTGTGCTCAGACAGTAGCGCTTTTGCAAAGACGAACAGATAAAATGCAGAGAAATCAAAACAAAAAGTCAGGTAGAGTATCCGTGTAAACTGCACGGACACTTTTTAGACATACTATGCCAAAACCAAATTAATGCAGGCGTCACAAGCAGACTTAAATTACTTTTAACACAGAGACAAAATACAGCCAACACTATAATTTTAAACTTCCAAAATCCCACAGAGTACCAAACAATCTGATCTATATGCCAGAGGGTAATTATGGGATGAGGAGAAGACTGAGTAAACATAGAACACATCAAAAAAACTGAGTTTTTCAGACTGTGAAAGGCATCTCCACAATGCATCATAAATTAAGTTTGGTTTGCCGTTCTTTTGCTTTACTGTTGTTGAGTTATATATTTCTGGACCTTGAGAATTCATTCCCACGTGTTTCTTAATCATGTTTACTATAGCTAGATTCATCTGAGTTCAACCTTTCCTAAACATGTTGTTGTGTGTGACAAAGCAACTGAAAAAATTAGAAGCCACTAACAATGTAGGTGAAATGACTAATTACATAGAAACAAGCCTATTAAACAATAGTGATTCCATGTCTTGCAATCCATCTCTGATAATAAAGAACATACAAAACAAAGCACCTTCATAAAATGGGCTGTAAATGTTACAGAGACTCCATAGTAAAAGCCTCTACTAACTGCAGATAGAAGATCGATAGAAAAATACACACAAATGGTAAAAGAACTGACAATAGATGACAGATCTCATTTCCTAACTCACCAGTTCCCTGTTGGATATGACCTTGCTGCCATTGAGGTGAACCTCCAGAGTTTGGCAGGCAGAAAGCATCTTCTCACTAAATGTATACCTATACAGTAAAAAACAGACGTAGCATGATAACTTTGGCTGAACAGTTTCATCTTGGACTGATAAAACAAAACTTGTTATGAGCGTGAACCTTTCATTCCTTTTAGGAATCTTCACTTTATCTTTGGAGCTGCCCTCTTTCTCCCTCCTTCCCATTTTTTTCTTCTCTTCATTCTCAGAATCACCACCCTCAGACAAGAGGTCCACAATACCTCTCTGTGTTCTGTATATGCATAGATGTACAATTAAATGTACAATGCAATAAAAATAGCATCAAATACACAAAAACAATCCAACACTGAGCTGAATTTATTAGTTATTTAAATATCGAAAACCTTTATTTACCCGAGCGATGCAGTCTTAGGGTTCATACTATCTGTGGTACTTTTCCTTTTCATGATAGACCTGAGACAGCGGTCATCACTGGGTGAGCCTGAAAGAAATGACACAACTTACTTCTAATTAAACTAATAGGATGTGACACAATACAAGCTTCGAAACTCATTTTAAAATAAAATATGAAAAGTGATTTATGTTTTGGTTGTGCATTTCTTAAAAAAAAGTTTTCAAACTGAAGAAGCTTGAAAACCCCTGAAAACATTTGATGTACCTGGTTTGCAATGACATCATCTAAGCATGAACACACTTCTTTATACACCACAAACACCTGCTAAAGGCACTTTTTATCCTTTAATAAGGACTCCTGATACACAAGCACTGTCTTTCAGAAACCAAGCACCGCGCTGGCTTCCAGTATGGATGGTATTCATGTCTGCCACATACCAAAGGACATGGGAGCATTCCACAAGCCAACAGCAGCCCAAATATTCTAAGTGTAGGGCTTATTCAGCCAAAAGACAAACCAGAGAGAGCTATTTTCACCACTCGCTCAAATTCCACAGCAGAAAGACTGTGCTGAAAAAAAAAGTCTCCTCTTTTCTACTTATATTTCTATCTTACATGCACTTCTTTGCCGGGTGGAGTCATTTCGTCCAGGATTCAAAACTTTTTCTTGCTAACTTGAGTTACCTTTAACACATGTGCAGTAAATACATACCATGAAGAGCAGCAGACATCTGCAATTCCATTTTATTCTTCTGTTTAACTATTGTAGTCTCATTTGATGACTGGCTTTGTGCAGTGACTGGAAATTAAAAAAGAAAATAAAACAATTAGCTGAAACCACATAAAACATCTAAATTTGGCCAAAAATGCTTTTAAATGGCAGATTTACACATCCTTACCTCCAACTTGTTCATTTAAGTGATTGTGGGACTGGAGATTGCCCTCATGTTTTGACCCAGGGTGGCTGTCAGTTAACAGGTCCTGTTGTTCTTTAAGTAATTTCTGCATGCGATCTATATAATGATCAAGTCCAGGCTCAGTCTGCACAAACATCTGGCCCTCCATGTCACGTATCCTCCCGTCCCCCACTTCTACGCCGATGCTACGTGTCTTGACCGGATCTGGTAGACGGGATGGACCACATGCAATGTTTCGTGTATGGAGGCCGATGAGGATATTCTCATTGATATTTGCCATTCCGATGCCAAAATCTCGTGTCGTCACATTAGGGACAGCAGAGGTGCTTGTGTCTCTAACTAAGCCTGTAGTGGTTCCAACGGAGTGCATCTGAACAGCAGCCGTTCGGTCGCAAACCTTCCCATCCCCAACAGCCAGAGATCGGGTGATAGTGTGTGGTGTGTTGGTATGTCTTTCCCTGGTGAGTGTGTGCTTTGTGTTGGTGCTGGCTTCAGAGATACAGGCCTGAGAAGTGCTGGTGCTGCGCGAGACGGTGCAAAAGGCTGTGCTGGTACGCTGTGACAAAGTCTGCGGGATTGCCATTACACCGAAGTCAAGGCTTCGTACTGGGTCAGTCACAGTTCCTTGGGAAATTAGCGATTTGACCACTGCGATATCCATATCGACTGTGCAGTCACCACAGCCCACCGTTTGATGGGAAATGTTTTTCTTGTTCTCAATTGTCTCCAAAGTAATCGTGGCAGCGTCACACATATACATTTTTGTCCCAACACCTTGATTTCGTGTTGCTGCATACTGGCTTCCAACACACTGATCTTTTCGCTCTACTCTTTGGTGCACTTCCCACTCTTCCATAGGTGTATCTGGGCCAGATGAAACAACCCTCACCTCGGGTTTGCAGGAGACTCCAACAGCAATGGAAATCCGCTCTAGTCTTCCCCCAACAGCAGAATGCACAAGGCTGGTGTGGTTTCCAACCCCAAGAGTGCAAGTTTGCGACCCAGTCTGAGTTGCGGTGCAGTTCACCTGCGGTTGTGTTGAAGTACTCTTGTCAGCATGGTTTCTCGCTTCTGCTTCCCGTAGTTCACTCCTCAGTCTGCCCATTTCTGCCTTGAGCATTGCTTCTTCAAGCTCGGCCTCCAGTATCTGAACACGGTCACTTAAATATTCGATGGTTTGCTGTTGCAATTCGGTTTCTGCTTCCTTGTTGGATACAACCCCGAGCATAGTCTCAGTGACACTGACGGCCACTGACTGAGTCTCAGGTTTTACACCAACAGCAACATCCTTACACAAATTTAATTTGTGTTGATGAATGTCAACAACTTCATCGATGCTCCTGTCATCTCCAACTGCAATAGACTTTAGATCCCTCGTCTTGAAGGCAGAGGATTCAAGACGTGCATCTTGGATCTTCTTTTCAAGTAGTTGCATTTCAACACTGAGCTGTTGGAATTCCGTCAGACCAGAGATGGCACTGTGCTCCCAACCCTCCATCGCTGGTTTGCTGCTAAATTCTTGTAAATCTTGGTCAATGCTAGAGCCGGATTTTTGATCTTCATCTTGCCTCTTGACCAAGGCTGTCAGTTGTCTCTTTTCTTCCTGCAAGACAGAAATCTTCACCTGTAGGACAGGAATGGCCTTCACTTGCTCCTCCAGGTCCTTTAACCTTCGTAAAGCAGCTGCCATCTGATCCCTGACCATCTGCAGGTGAAGTGGGCTCACGCCGCTCACTGGAGATGCTCGACCAGAGCTTGAGGGGCTGATTTTAAGAGTGTTTCCCAATAACAAGGAAACTTGTTGGGGCTGGTCTAGGACTGTCATCTTGGCACCTTGATTTAGGGCACTCCAGCTCGTATATGGAGATGAGGTGCCTCTAGAGCCAAGACCACCAAAACTGGCCAGTCTGCGCCGCGGCTGTGGTTCTGGAGGTCCTTGCTGCGACGAGCCTTTCTCATGTTCCAAACGTTTGCATGTTTCCATCAAAGTTTTTTCCACTAGAGGATTTGGTTTTGTTGGGGTAGGATGTTGTGTGGCATCTCCACACGTCTGAGAGGCAACTAGGTCTTGAGGGACCTCAGGTCTTGTACTGGAGGATTTAGGTTTGGAATGGGGAAGTGGGGGTCGTCTTCTGTTGACAGAAGAAGAGGAAGAGGATGAAGAGGGAGAATTTTTCTTGACTTCATCACTGCTCACAGAGGATAAAGACTCTGAAGAAGTCCAGTGTGTGGGGTTTACGATGCGTTGCGACTCGGAGGCAGCGCTTGCGGCTCCGGGCCGCTTGTTAAAATGCAGCCGTCGAATGGTGTCACTTCGCTCAATATCATCCACGTATTTAACAAAGTCTAAGTCGAGCTGGTACCCATATGGTGTATCGATGCTGAATGGGCTACTCTGAAGAGTGTCTGAAGTTCTCTCACTCCGGTCTGTTTAAACAAAGATGACAAAATTACTTTGGCAGAGGAATTTGGAAGAAAATTTATATTCAAAATTCTGAAGATTTTTTTTGTTTTACTGTTCAACAAGATAAAAATACACTTCCAAGCCAAGAACATGATAATTTATGACTATGGACTGTTTATAACCAACAAGCCTGAAAACACTATTTAAAATCACAGTATGAAACTGAGACTTGCAGAAAGAAAAGATGAAAATCATTCCAAAATTTAGAATAAAATAGTACATAAATATACTTCATATTCACAGTATCGCAGGCACATTTCAAGTGGTGACATTCTCAGCTTTCAAAACATATCTGATTTCCAAAAGAAATATGCATTCTTTACTAAAAAGCTCAACAGCAAAGGTCTTTCCAAATAAAATATGGCTAAAGAGGACATACTGTAATTATTACTTTTCTTACCTTAAGATTAGAATTCAGTCACAGAAAAAAGTTCTAGTAAAGTTCATCTGTTCTCTTTCTGCTCTGTGTCCTTGTCTTACTCTTTCTGGTCTACTCCTCCAGGCCTTCAGTCTCTTATTTTGTGTTTCTCTCCTCCCACTGCTTTTTTTATTCCCTTTCTTTCATCAACTCAAGCATTCAAAAACTTTTCTATCGAAAACATGCCTCTATATGATGTATTTTCCCAAAAAATAAATAAAGCTTGCTTTCATTCATTCATTCTTGCATTCAGAAATAGAGAGCATGCAAGTCAAAACCATTTTTATTATAATTTAAGGAAACTGCAAAGTTGCTGATTCTTACCTTGTTGATTCAGGTGGATGTGTGTTTTCTGAGTCATGGCAGATTTTTATTGATGATACCACCACTAAAAATTCTTTTTCTCAGCAGTGGAAACACTAGAAAAATAAGACCAGACAAGAGCACATTAAACATATCACCTAAGAAATATGTGCTGCTGTTGTTTAGCAACCAGTACACTGCTAGTAATCTTTTCGTGTTAAACAAGAAACTGGTACAGTTAGGGTTGTGTCCAAATTGCAAATTGTATCCCATCTAGCAATTTATGAATTCATTGCAAAAAAAAAAAAAAAAAAAAACAGGACAGGACAGGTGTAAAATGAAGGTTTTGTGTCATTTCTGGTTAACAGAGATAAAAGTAGGGGGTGAAACCTTTCAATCATGGCTCGCATGATTTATCAATCTCATGATTGATTTATCTTTTCAAATACTGCCCCCTGCTGGAGATTTAAAAGGTAAGCAGTTTCGTGTAGATCTGCAATTGAACACCTGAAAAAAGAGGCTGAAATGCTACAGACAATTATAGTAAAAACATAAAGGGATTTGAATGTTTTTGAATGAATCACAACTAGATTGGACTGATCTAGTTCTTAGTCTATTCAACACAAGAAGCATTAAATACGACATCAGTGGACTTGGAATACAGAACACAGTATACATACAGTGTTTTATAATACTGCTGAAGTGCACTTATGGTGCTTTTGCATTTTTTTCAGTCTCCTTTCATTGTAATCACATGGGCGGAAAAAACATTACCTAAAATGTATACTTTTGTGTGACATGGAAAAAAGAAAGTCAAAAGGGTATGGAATGACATGAGGGTGTGAAATTCAGGACATGTTCTTTTTTAAGCAGTTTTTACAGTTTGCTGCAGCTGCAAGCAGGAGTTATCGCTCAGTGACACACTAACAACAAGCAAAACTGCCACATAATGTCACTTCCTTCTGATCAAAGAAAGAGATTAAGAGGGAGAGAAACCCTGCAACCCAGGAGAAGCTTGCACTGTCACTGCAGACAGATATCTGAAACATGAGACCTGCATTGTGTCAGCTGAATTGCTTGGCAGTGAGAGGACACGGACACATTGACACAACACGCACGCATGGACACACACTGACCCATGAACGCATCCTATATCTGATATGACATGAAGGCTTAGGGCAGAACTTAAAACTGAGAATTAGCAACTAAGAAAACGATTGATGAAAACGAGAACAACAAAGAGATGAATAATTTTACAAATATTTTTTTTTTCAAATGCAGAATAACAAATATCACCTGAAATAACTACTAAGTGTTATAATTATACATATAATTGGTGGACCGAGAGATTTTCTCTTGAATGTCTATTCAAAATAGAGAATATACATCTAATTCACACAAAACTATACAGATTACGAAAACAAACAAAAAAACTACAAATAAACTTGAATACTAAATGCAATAATAAATGTCCAAGTTGTTGACTTTGTTAATGCACAAGCAGAAAAAATAAAATGTTCTTTGTTCCATATGTTGGATCTTTAAACACAAACAAGGGCTGTTTTGTTGCAATGCAGTGAAAGAGGGCAAACCGATCTGGTTGGGTTTACTGGATATTGCATTCTCAAGATTCACTTAGTTTTAAGGGGGAAATATGTATGTTTGCATTAATGGACATAATCTGCTCCTGGTACAGCCCAGTATATCTTCGGCTCACTGGATTACACACTGCCTGGAGACTAGCTGTACCACAGAGCCCAGATCCTCAACTAATACCACAGCCATTTTACATTCTTGTAAACATAACTTAAATGAAGATTGCAATAACTAATAAAGTGTATTTTCATAGCACTAAATACTACACCTTACCATGTTTTAAAACATTTCTCTGAAACATTATTGATAATTACATGTTATGACTGCAGCAAAATATTCTTAGACCGTGCAAAGAGACAACAAATGCAGTGAATAATTTTCAATAAGATATCATATCCACATTAGTGCAGGTGAGTCTTTTGTTTACATACCAGAGAGAAGTGCAACTTCAGAGATGAACAGAACCTGTGTTTACATCTGAAAACGTTTGTTTATCTTGAAACGGTGCTCCCGTAAAAAGAATGCTTAGCGTAAACAGCCAGTCCTGGAGTAACTTTACCATGCTGTTCTGTATATGCGCGTGGAGGAGTTGCTGCTGACGCCATGACGCACTACGGCAGGTGTGCAGCAGAGCTCCAGTGGGACTAGTCGGAATAAAGTGCTACTTTTGCTATTTCTGCCATATAAAAAGGAGAAAGAGTCGTATGCTAGTAAGCTATTCTTCACTTGACTTAATAATTAACTGTATTTAGTAGAAAAGGAAGCGTGAAGTAAATGAGGGAAAATAAAATATTGAAAACAAGAGTTAGGCTAAACTAAAAATTTGCTAAAATAACTACATGCATGGTTATGTGCCACATTTTTATTTGCTGATCATTTTCTGTTATTGAAATTTAAGTCTTGTGCAAAAATTATGACATCAGAAAAGGTTGTGTATCAGTTAACGCTGATATGGCCTGTCTTTTAAGGTAAGAGCGACATCTGCTGGTCATTTTCTATTAACAAAATTTAGCCCAAGACTGTAAGAACTGTCCTATACAAAAAATAAGAAGTTAGATACCAGAAAAGGTTCAGTTAACGCTGATATGGACACACAGGTGTTGGTCATATAATTAGAATATCATCAAAAAGTTGATTTATTTCACTAATTCCATTCAAAAAGTGAAACTTGTGTATTATATTCATTCATTACACAGACTGATATATTTCAAATGTTTATTTCTTTTCATTTTGATGATTATAACTGACAACTAAGGAAAAACCCAAATTCAGTATCTCGGAA
Source organism: Opsariichthys bidens (assembly GCA_037194245.1). Lineage (NCBI taxonomy): Eukaryota > Metazoa > Chordata > Actinopteri > Cypriniformes > Xenocyprididae > Opsariichthys > Opsariichthys bidens. The sequence goes on from CM074283.1 coordinate 19,147,497, forward strand.
AATTAGAATATGTTGTGAAAAGGTTCAATATTGAAGACACCTGGTGCCACACTCTAATCAGCTAATTAACTCAAAACACCAGCAGAGGCCTTTAAAAAGTCTCTCAGTCTAGTTCTGTAGGCTACACAATCATGGGGAAGACTGCTGACTTGATAGTTGTCCAAAAGACAACCATTGACACCTTGCACAAGGAGGGCAAGACACAAAAGATGATTGCAAAATAGGCTGGCTGTTCACAGAGCTCTTTGTGTAAGCACATTAATAGAGAGGCGAAGGGAAGGAAAAGATGTGGTAGAAAAAAGTGCACAAGCAATAGGGATAACAGCACACTGGAGAGGATTTTGAAACAAAACCCATTCAAAAATGTGGGGGAGATTCACAAAGAGTGGACTGCAGCTGGAGTCAGAGCTTCAAGAACCACTACACACAGACGTATGCAAGACATGGGTTTCAGTTGCATTCCTTGTGTCAAGCCTGAATTTGGGATTTTCCTTAGTTGTCAGTCATAATCATCAAAATTATAAGAAATAAACATTTGAAATATATCAGTCTGTGTAATGAATGAATATAATATACAAGTTTCACTTTTTGAATGGAATTAGTGAAATAAATCAACTTTTTGATGATATTCTAATTATATGACAAGCATGTATTTATGATTAGAGCAACATCTGGTGGTCACTTTCTGAAGTACAGACCTGTACTTATGTGAAAGCGTTTACTTTTTACTCTATTGAATATTTTTCAAAGTGAGGTTAAGAAAATCATATCTGTAGAGACATTTACCTAAAGTTCTGCAAAAGTATTGAGAAAAGTTGATGGGCATGGGTTATACACATGGGTTTCCATGTTTTATTGGGATTTTCCATAGACATAATGATTTTTATACTGTACAAACAGTATATTCTATCCCTTAACCCTAACCTTACCCAACACAGAAAAAACTTACTCCATTTTTACATATTCAAAAAACATCACTTACTATAATTTACAAGCTGTTTTCCTAATGGGGAACAAAACATGTCCCCACAAGGACAAGGATTTTTTTGATATTGCCATCCTTGGGACATTTTGTCCCCATAATGAAGGGTTTACTGGGTCCGCATGCACATGAACAGTCATTGCTATTTAATGTAATACTTACTACTGTAATTAATGAAAGTAATGAAGTATTGCCTATATATAGTACTGTATATTACAGTGATATAATTAACATTTTCTTTTAAGTATAGTCACACAACATACAGTACACCACGTTTTCAAAAGACACAGAACAATCATATCTTCATGTATTATTTTATTAGGCGGTTGTATTTACAAATCATCTTTTTAAATGTAAATTATCAGTAATTATCTGTAAATTTACATTGGCAAGCCTCTGTGAGGTGCATCTCTGCAAAGATAATCAACATAAATGCAGTGAAGAGAAGAACATCAACAGATTTTCTAAACTTGTTTTCAAAGGCTGAATAATACTGTTCCCTAATGATAAGGAACACTTTTCATTTGAACAGGACTACTACATGGGGAAAAAACTTCTAAAGAAAAAAAAAAGGTAAAGGGGACAGAGCAAAACCAAACAATTTCTCATGGATTTGTCTTAAGCTGTAAGCATAGATTGTCAAATTTTACCTTAAAACAAAAAAGATTATCTTTTCTTTCATGACATGAACATGTAACAAATACTCAAGAATTTACTCAAATACAGAATTACAGGCCTTAATTTTTTTTAGGACCAATCAAGTTATACTTTGTGGTAAGAATGTGCATTAAGACATTCTTCTTGCATACATCACATGACTTTAAAATGTAAATAAGCTGTGCCATGCAATCAAAAGTAAGAATTTATGGTTTAAAAACTATTAATTCTAGCTTTTTCAATTTGTAATATTTAATTTGAATTTAGCTGGAGCTCTTAACAGGCAAACAAACAAGAGCAAACTATTTAAAAACCATATTGTTTTCATTGGATTCTGTGGAACTGATCTAGAGAAGGATTACTTCTGTCAGTAAGCTCCTACATAAAATCATTTTTCATTCATGTTGACCTTTCTTTGTGGACTTACAATGGCACATGAAGCCACATGCATATAGGAAGCCCTTTCCTATTTTAAGATCGCACAATTTTATGATTGTGAATTCACACTGGCTTCCAAAGAGAAATAAGACATGACAATGTGGCTCACTCAGACAAAGTGTGTCACTTTTTATGGATATATCTGTCAATATTTAATCTCTAATGGACATTCATTGTGGCAATTAACTATATTGGGCACCTCAGCTGTTCTAAAGTGTTCACAAATGCACTTATCTTTGCAGCCTACACTTTAAAAAAATACTAAAAAAAAATCCAGCATTTTTAATACTGGTCCTGTCTGACTATAGACTATATTAATTTAAAGAAAAAAGGGGGGATGGGTATAGAAACATTTGATTTCTCTCTTTAAGGAGTATTTATTTTTGAAGCAACCATTGTTTGGTAAAACAACTAAAAAAACAAAACTTTTTAATAAAGCAGTGTATGGAATAAAACATCTTACAGTGATATAATCAAACATTCCTTTAAAAAAAATAATCCAGTCCAATATCACAATTTCAATACAATCTACAACCCCATTTAAAGCACTGATAAACATAAATCCAAATGCATATTTAAATTCTGTATATACTTAAATTTATGTAAAATGTGAGCAAATAGAAAAAAAGTCTAAGGTGTGACAAACAAACAAAAATCTATGAAACAGAGGCAAGGACATTGCACTCCCTCAGGATAAATGGGTCTTACATTGGTCTCTTCCATAAGAAAGGCTGACTTATCAAGTTGTCCCTTTGTGTTAAAGTGCCCACCATGTTAAATTGGCCCGTCCCAGCATTGGCCCGCTATTAAAGTCGGCTCCTCTTAATTGAGAGCCCTTCCCAGTAGGCCGTGTCAATGGTATAACCAGTCATGACACTGGCCCATAAAAACGTACAGGTAAAACTGTGCAAAAGCGCTTTCTGTTTCACTTGTCGGCCCACTTGCCCACAAGGGCTCTTTCTCTATTAATCTCTTGGTTCGCCAAGAATTGCAACAGCATTGTATACAGTACAGCTAGCTCAGTGTATCACTCTATGCCCCACTCTCTGCAAGGAAATCCTTGCTATAAAACCCAGAGAAGAATTGTAAAACCATCTCTAAAAGAGTACAGATTCTATAAAGTGGCTTAGCAATCTTTCTGACGCCTTGACTGTGGCACAAAAAAAAACAATCTCCATCCTTTTCCCTTTCGCACCTTTTCTCAGTCCCCTTAAACAGGCTGATGCTGGCGATTGTAGGGCCACAGACCATTCAGCTTGTTCATGCGAGTGGGATGCATGGAGTCTTGAGTCTGTCTGCATGCTTATTGCTCTAAAGACACTGAGAGCAAAAAAGAGAGACAAAAGAATAGAGATAGAAGGACTGCTGTGGATGAAGACACAGATATCAGAGCATGAAGAGGTAGAGAGTATTCTAGAAGAAAGAGAAATCAAGCCAGAGAGTGAGAGGGAAGACAGAGGAGAGTTAGAGAGAGAAGGCATCAGAGGAACCACAAGTTATCGTGCTAGCAGCTTGATGAGGTTGGCGCACATCTCAAAGAACTCTATGGTGTGACTTCCTGGCCGGGGGAGGATCTCTCCCCCGGTGGAATCCACTGAGGAGGTAAGAGAAGAAGCCAGAGAGCCTTCCGCCGCCTTCCCTCCGGATATTGGAGGCGTGGAGGGTGCGGACACGTCGCCCTTTACTGCATCCTCACATTCGTTTTTCTCGTTCTTTAGGGTAGTCCGGTAGTTACCGACTGAGCCAGAGCGGTGAGGCGTGGCGGTCCCTGATTTTACTTCCATCATGTCATCTGTATGAGAGAGAAGACATAAGACGGTGAAGTATGCAAAAAACAATCCAGACCACAACATGGACAAGAATTGGAAATTAAAGGTTCTGGTTCCTTTTAGTACAGTTAATAAAACAATATTTCAAAAAGAAAAAAGCCCATTCTTAACATTTACAATAAGAAACTACATAAACTATTGTTTACCTCGGCAGTCAGATTGCCAGATTACAGCAGAATAGACCATTCAGAAGTAAATTAAATCTTTTTTCAATTTGAACTTAATTGAAATTCTTAGAAAAAGAAAGTTTACACATTTCTACTGACTTAACTACAATAACAAAAAGGCAATCCAATAATTGCCCCAACACAATAAAAATAAAAATATTACATGTAAAAAATTCATTTCACAAGACAACATTTACTACAAAACTCATGTGTTTCGTTACACAATGTCAAAAAGCCATTCAGCAACTACACTGAATGAAGTCTCACAAGCCTTAGGTACTGTGTAAAATGGCAACTAACTAACAACAATTCAGGCATCCTAAAAATTATACTTGTATTATTCAGAGTTATATCAATTCAGTATTCATATTCTCAAGTGTGGGATTGTCCAATTTATTTTACCAATAACCAATAAAACATTTAAGGCAGTATTAAATAAATGGAACTAAACACTGAATAAAACCAAACACAAAGTGACAATTTTACCATCTATGCTCCTGAAGTCTAGTAAATAGGTCCTGCTGTCCACCTGGTAGAGCTGGAGGCTCATCTTTGTATGTATACCAGTGACTGGGTTCTTCCTCCGCACACGCAAGTAATAAGGATTCACTACCTATCAAACCAAAAAGGAAAAAAGTCAGGAGTGTCAACAAATCGAACTGCAACAGACCCCAAGTTCATTAATATTTAGCAACGTTTAACTTTAAAAAAGGACCGTGCCAACGGGTTCACTGCACTGTAACACTATTTGCACTGTTTTGAGGAGGTCTGAATGGCGTACTCCTGAACAGCAGTAAACATTGTTCCACTTGATAAGAGAGGCCGCTATGAGATAAACACAAAGAATGAACACTATTTTAAACAAAGACTTGAAGGCCATTTATGTTCAAAACGGATGACTCACTCAGTCAAACATGCTTGAACTTCAGCCAGTTGAATTAAGACACACAAACCATATAACGCCTTCAGTCAGAGGTCGGCATCAAAGACGGTCTTTCTACAATTTGTCAGACGACATTTTATAACTGACATAAACAAAACAATCCTCTGAGATTTTATGTTTCAACCACAGATGTTAACAGAGAGAACATAATTCCATAGTGTAGTTTTAATATACACTACCACTAAAAAGTTTGAGGTTAGTTAATAAATAAAATTAAAATTATTCAGCAAGGGTCCATTAAATTGATCATACGCGACAGTAAAGACATTTACAAAGTTACAAAAGATTTCTATTTCAAATGCTGTTCTTTTAAGCTTTCCATTTGTCAAATAATCGTGATTTTTTTTTTTTTTATTAAATGCCATTACAGGAATAAATAAAACGTTAAAAAATTTAAATGGAAAAAAGTTATTTTAAATTTGAATAACATTTCACAACATTACTGTTTTACTGTGTTTTTCAACAGATAAATACATCCAAGAGACTTATTTCAAAAACATTTTAAAAATCATACCGTATCGTAACAGTAATGTACTGTTAAATACATTAAATTCCAGGCTGTTGTAATAATGACTGTAAGATATGCAAATACCATACTGTAAAGTTTGTTGTTAAAATTCCATTTGCCTTTCCAAGTTTGTGTGTGTGTGTGTGTGTGAGAGAGAGAGAATGCGGTCAAGTCTTCTCTATTTATAAAATTGACCCAAAGCCCCAAAACTCTTTCCCACAAGAATTCTCATGAGGATAAGCATGAACCTCGAGATGCAGTTTATTCTCATAGTCTTTTCCAAAACATGGCAATGCCATATGACTCACCTTAAAGGGTTAAAAGGGACAGTTCACCATGAAATGAAAATCTGTCACAATTTATTCCTTTCATTTCTGGGTGAACCATCCCTTTAAATGCTGAATAATGCAGTGATCCAAGAAACTTACAATTCACCTCAAAGCACACGCACAGATGCTTACCTTCCACTCATAGTCCAGCTGCTTCATAGCACGACAGACCTCACTCATGATATCATTCGGTCTGCTCTGGCTACGGATTCCCAGGTGCCACTTGGCCCGCCGAACACCGAGATGCTTGGACTTTTGGGGATTAAGCTCATCTAGGGTGTGTCGGGGACGCGGTTGAGACTCGGCCACTAGGAATGGCACTCTTTCGGGGTGAATCTTAGCAGAGTGATGTGCGGGCAGATCATCTAAAAAGCTGTCTGGGGGGCTGGAGGCTAAATAGAAGTCTTTGGCCTCATTCATAATGCGACGGTTGTCTATGATCAAGTGATAGGCCACAGCAAGAGGATCCTGGTGATTGCGACTGCAAAAAGAGTGGAGGATAAAGGCAGGACAGATTAGAAAATAACACACATATACATATATTTTTCTGTATTTGACGGTTTATGCACGCAACAGAAAGCAAAGGCTACTATGCTTGTCTGTGTTCCGTTCGGACCGTGTGTACAGAAAGCATCCTGTCATTAGCAAATTAAGTTCTCTTTTGCAGCTTATTGCACTTTTAATATTTATTCTTTTGATCAAGTGCCTCCCACTCTTTACTTTCTCATTTATCCATGTTTCTTTATTAAAAACAGTCCCTGCCACTGAAAACTGCACAGATCATCATACAGACATAAATGCGACACATTTATAGAACATAAAAGGTCTCTGCAGCAAAAGCGAAAGTACCCAGCGAAATGTTTCGAAATGTCTCTTGGCACAGCAGAGCACCAGTTTAAATTAAAAGAAAATGTTTCAGTTCAGTCACTTCTTTTATATTCCTTTACATTTTCGCTGCTGTTCTATCTTTTCGCCATTACCATAAACAAGCTACACAGCTGCTTGAATCTGAGTGCAGGAGCTCTAGGTTACCATAGAAACATAAGTGGTTTGCAGTTGATGGCTGTCATGACACCAGCGAACAGCACTGAACACGCACTTTGACCATTACAACTTGAAATATATTATTTCTCTAAACTTTTCATTAACTTATGTAGCCTGTAGGCCACAACAAAGGAGCTGTAATTGGCTGCTTTTTCTGCAGAAAGCTGATCTCTAGTGATGCGTCTAATTTTTTAATCGATCATTTGCTGGTAAAGGGCGAGAGTCTGAGACCTAGCAAGCCACATGTTTTTAGACAAAGAACCAGGTGTGGCTCACGAGTCATTGGTTCCTGACCGCTGAGTTAAAGTAACAAAATATGTGATGTTAATTTTTCACATTCTGCCTTCTGGGGCCAGTTCGGTGTTGAAATGTGAGAGACTCTCACATGACTTGTCAGAGACTTCATTGTTTATGGATTAATTTGTGGGAGGAAGTAATAATAATTATGGTGTCCTTTTCAACAGTACTTCCTCAGAACGAACTCCAACTAGCACAAACCGTTTTTTGTTTTGTTTAATGCTCACTGATATTTATCGCACCAATGGATTATTATTTGTTGTCCATGACAGATGGAAAAAAGAAAAGAAAATAAATCAACACACAAACCTGTACAAGCAGTTCAGCACCTCCTCCTCAGTGCACTCAAACTTCTCACACACCTCCTTCAGTGCCTCCTCATCAATCATATTACTGCTATATGCAGCATCCTCTGGGAAGAGATACTTTGGAAGATCTTGCTTAAACCACTCATCATCCCTGAGAATGGAAAGCAATGAACCGACAAAAAAAGACGACGTTGATTTCAACTTTTAAAAAGATCTTACTCTCCAAATCCTAATAGTTATGGCATTACTAAATTAAATAGACAGTGCCTGCTGTAGTTTCTGACCGAATCTCTTTGATGGTGGCTCTCTTCATGGGGTCCACCTGGAGCATGTGTTTCAGAAGGCTGATAACGGATGGGTTCAGGTACTGAGGCGTGAAGAAGATCCCATCGCAGATCTTCTTGAAGAGTGTTGGCACGTGGTCGTCGTCAAACGGCAACGTTCCGCACAGCAGGGCATATAAAATCACTCCACTGCTCCAGATATCCACCTCAGGGCCAGCGTATAACCTGGGTCAGAAGAGCAAGATCAGTCAAGAAATAATCTGAATGAACGAACTTCACAAAGCCATCACTGAGCATCATCTTAAGAGGATGAGAGCAGGTTTTTGAGATCATCACTTAAATATAAAAAAAACAGATGGAAAAAGGTACAAACAGCCAGAGAGGTAAACAGTACCTTCCAGAGATGACTTCCGGAGCAGCATAATTAGGAGAGCCGCAACTCGTCCTTAAGAATTCTCCATCTGACATCATGTTTGACAAGCCTACGTGAGGAAGTGTCAAAAATGTAAGTCTGTAGAACTTGTAAAATAAACTTTAAAGAGTTAAATTACTCACCCTCATGTCGTTCCAAACCCATGAGACCTTTTCAGCAGGTTTATCAACGGAACACAAATTCGCAAATTTTTTGATGAAATCTGAGCACCCTACGTCATAACAAATGTCAAGACCCAGACAACGTAGTAATGACGCTGTTAAAATAGTCCATGTGACTATATTCAGAACCAAGAAGCACTGCACTGTGTTTACAACATGAACAGAGTAGGAGACTGGCGGGAAAGAGAAGAAAACGTTGAATAAAGTCGTTATTTTTGTTTTGTTTTTGCACACAAAAAGTATTCTCATCGCTTTATAACATTAAGGTTGAACTACTGTAGTTACATGGACTATGTTAATGATGTCTTTACTACCTTTCTGGGCCTTAAAATTTGTTATGACGTTGCAGTGTATATAGAGATCAAAAAGCTTTCGGATTTCATAAAAAATATCTTAATTTGTGTTATGAAGATAGACGAAGGACTTACGGCTTGGGAACGACATAAGGGTGAGTAATTAATGACAGAATTTTCATTTTTGAGTGAACTAACCCTTTAAAACAACCACCATGTTTCACAAATATGAAGAGTTCAACATACCAAAGTCTGCAATCTTGGCATTCATGTGCGCATCCAGCAGGACGTTCTCAGGCTTGAGGTCTCTGTGCACCACCATATGTCTGTGGCAGTAATCCACCCCTGAGATGATTTGCTGGAACAGACGCCTGCTCTCCTTCTCATCCAACTGACCAGAGACAGAGGACCATGTATTATTTTTACATCTCCCATGTGGCCTAAACTGAACATTCTGCACTTACTGTTCCCCTGTTGCAACCTACTGTGCCATTTTTGTGGCCCCTGATATACACAACTGTTCAAATGTTTGAGTTTGGACTTTTTTTTAAAAAATTCATTATTAGTCTTATGTTCACCGAGGCTACATTTATTTGACCAAAAATACAGTAAAAACTGTATAATTATGAAATATTACTACAATTTAAAATAACTTTTCTGTTTAGGCATAATAATGGCATTAAAGTTAAGTTCATTTAAACAAACAAATTACTTGCATTATATTTATGATTTCAAGATTACAGATTGTTTAAATCAATTGTATTATTATTGGCTAAAGTTTGTTGTATCACAATGACAGTACAAGAGATGTACAAGACTAGTCGATTAAACGATACTGCTTATGTTTTTTTATAAAGGCCACCTTTGAATTACTGTTATGTTCATGTAACATTTTAAAATTAATATATTATTTTGAAAAATTCAAAATTTCCATTTAAACGTAAATGAAATTAGCTGTTGCACACTTCTCTAGATTGCACTTCCTCTTTCTGCACATCTATGACGTATTTTATCTCTCACTTCCTACTGGGCACAGCATTGCAAAACTGATATGCTTGTATTATAAAAATAACACATTTTTTCACTGTAATACATTGTTTACTACATTAATGTGGCGTCACTGATGGAGGTTCTACGGGCACAGCACTTAATGACCAGTTGATTATTTTTATTATCAATAAGCAATTCACTCCAGTCTTAATCATAACCTACAAATTAAACATCTGTACCTTTCCATTTTTACAGATGTAGTCAAAGAGTTCTCCTCCTGACACATATTCCATTACCATGAAGATGTCGGTTGGTGTGCTGATGACTTGGTAACTGCCAAACAAACAAAATGCACAAATTTGTAAAGAATACATGCGTTTGCTTCTGTAGACACAGATAAATGTATCTGAATGATGAAAACATCTCAAATGAAAATGTAGTGCTGTTAAGATCTACATCATTCTAAACAAGTAAACATATGATGAATTATTCCATTCTAGTACTAGTTTAATGATGAATTCAGGCATATTTTTATTGGTTAGGTTTTCATGCTAGTTAGTAATGCTAGATTATACACTTACTATTTTTTCACAATTTTTAAATGGAAATGTCAATTAATGCCTAAGGGCTTTGGAGCAAGGCTGGATAACTTTGTCATTCCCATCTATTTTCTGGCCAGAGTAAGGGTATGTGTTTTTATGATTGAAACTGAACTCAAAATAAAATGTCAACAGACAAACACACTGACACAAAAATGAAGAAGACAGACAAAAACAAATTGTACAGATCATCAAAAGGGCAAAGTTTTACTGCTTCTCTAAAATGGGAGGAAATGAAAATCCCCTCCCTCTTCTCCTTCCTCTGTAATCCTGCAAATGTCTTGCCTCATCCCATGCCACAAAAGAAAAAAAAAAGAAAAAAGAAAAAAAATAGAAGCATGGTCATCAGAGAAGCAAACCACAGACACAGATGCAGGGCCATGTTCGCACGCATCTGTTACTCATTTACTGTTACTCATTTACTTGGGGCTCTGGGATAAACTTTTTTTTTACTCTACTCAAAAAAAGATTGTGTAGATCAAATAGGTGCACATTCTAGCCCCTAAACAAACACTACATATGTATTATCTGTGTATTCGGATACAGAGGAAATGAATCTGCCAAGGAAACAGACATTCGTTTGGTGAATTTTCATTGCGTGGGAAATGAGAGAAAGGGAATGAAGGGGGAAAAAAAAAAAGATCAATTTGAGAAAAATAAATCCCCTAAAGCCTCTAAATCAAGAGTAGAGATGCACCGATTTATCTGCCAATACTGATAGTTTCTTGAGTAAAAAAAATCTCTGCAAACCAATGCTGTAATCTTTACAGGGAACATGGTACATTGCTATAATATCAGAGATTAAAATGAATTTAATTAACTGTAAATAAATAACAGGGGTATAACAATATATCGTGTCACAATTATATATATAAATATATAAAATGTTGAATGTCCTGATAATGCCAAATGTCTTGTTACCAGTAAAAAGTGGCCCACATTATTTAAAATATATGTAGTCAGTAACAAGAGTGCAAGCATATTAGTTTAAAATAATTCTGTATTTTCAGCTTCAGAATCATGAATATTTTTATTCTGGTGTCACCATTGTCCTGTGCATTGATGATATGGAGTATAATATCGTATAGTGAGTTTAATAGTGTGATGTTATCGAATCGAAACATGAGGGTAATGTTACACCTCTTAATAAGCTCCTCTCTAGTGTTTTCTTTATAGCTAACTAACTGTGTAAACTGTGAGCATAACTTTCCTTCGGTAAATGCAACGTTAAGTGGCATTGTTCACAAGTTATTGCCATTTTTCTGCAGTTGAAACACTGATTGAGCATGAGATGACATGAGACATGATACATTTTGGTAAGTTGCACTACCTTTTAACATACCTTTTGATGTTTATGCATTTTTTCCGTGCTATAACCTATATTGAAGTGGAAGAAAAGACTTGCTCTGTGCTGCCGTTTGAACTGAGGAGCTAAAGCGATCTGTCATCACATTTAAGAGCCACAATTTGCATTGTAAAAAGCGCTATATAAATAAAGGTGACTTGACTTAAGAGCATCAAAACGCCATTTATTGATTGAATTGTGAAAGCTAAGACTTTGTTTCTTATCAGAAGTAACAAAGCACAAATTATTCCCAATTACAGATGTGAGGTGCAGGCACGCTACAAATAAATGCGGACCTGGCAACCCTGGTATGAATTACGGGTGATTCGAATAAAGACTGATTCAACGTCACAAATTTTTTAACTGTTGATGCGATACGGTTTATTATGTAAATTAAGGTTGAATCACTGCAGTCACATCGACTGTTTTAACATTGTCTTTAGTATCTTTCTGGACATTGAAAGTGGTGGTTAAATCGCTGTCTTTGGAGGAGTCAGACAGCTCTTGGATTTTATCAAAAATATCTTAATTTGTGTTCTGAAGACGAACGACGGCCTTACGGGAGTGAAACCACATGAGGGTGAATAATTAATGATAGAATTTTCTTTTTTGGGAGAACTAACCCTTTAACAAACAGGTCATGGTTGTTACTCACAGTTTGATTATATGCGGGTGACGGAAGAGTTTGAGGTTCTGGATCTCACGTCGAATCTTCCCCACCACATCCAGACTGCGAATCTTCTGCCGGTTTAGAATCTTTACCGCCACCTGGTGCTTGGTCAACTCGTGCTGGCCAACTGCACAGACAGATAGAGAGTCAATGGAAAACATACAATAAAATTCACAATGTATTTATGAAAAAGACAGATGAAGCACATTCAATGTAGAAGAATAAATGTCATGTTTAGCAATCACTTGTTTGCTGTTGTAAGAATTTACAATCGTCAGCCAAATCAGTTCACAAATTGTTAGGCCAATGCTGTTTATGGTAATATTAATAAAAAATATATACACACACATACATATACACAAACTTGAATTAAACTTGAAACTTGACAGTGCTGTGTGAAGTTCACTGCACATTTATTCAATTTTTCCATAAAGTTAATAAACATTTATTTGAGCAAAGGCCATACAAACCAACTTTTTATAAGGACGTATTTTGTTGCATTAGTAAGTGCTGAGAAAGTTGTACATTGAAGTTTGAACTGTTCCCAGAAGCTGTGTGTGGTCTCAGTCAATTTGCAACATTTAAAACAGCTTGCCTGCTTTAACTAGACTGCTCTAGTTATGCATTAACACAAACCCAGTCATGCAGAGGGTATGTGTGTGTGTGTGTGTGTGTGTGTGTGTCCTAGACCTCAGAGAACTAACACAGCACTATCAATTGTCTTTATGAAGGCTAATTTTGTTTGATTGCTGATGAGTAGTTTCCATGTTTTGTCAGAAACATTTAAACATCTTTGTGTCCCAGAAACCCCTTTCTTATGAAATATTGGCTCTAACCAACCCACTTCCTTAATATAAGTATTTGTTGCCCCAAAATACAAGGTGATTCAATGATGATGATTCAATAATTGCATTGCTCTGAGGGGCACAGCATACGAGGATGCCATGATTCACCATTATCTCGCTGATCCAGTAGACATTTCATTGCATCAGACTTTGTGTTGATTGTCTCATGATTGTGAGAGAATGCGATTTTAGAAAAGCCATCAGCTGCTGGGAGCCTCTGAGCAAATCATAGTTATAAGCAGGGTTACAACTTGAAAATATTTCAATTAACCTGTTGATTCTGTCTTCAATTAAAAAGCATTTTGTTTTATATATATTTAATCCTGGCTAATGTTGTCCTTCAAACAGTGTGCGAACTTAAAAATGCATCTATGTAGGCTGTTATACATTATAACAATGGTTTAAAATATAAACAGTACATTCTTAAACATGAAGTAAAACAAAAGCAAAGATTGTTTTGCCCACAGAAATGCGTTAATCACTACTGAAAAGTCACGTGACTGGAGGATGTTGTCCTTGCACATGGCGTAGGCGTGATTAAACGATAGTGAACTTCGATATCTGTTATTGTTATTAATGATCAGTTGCTGTTGCAGCCCTAGACATAAGATAAACATAGCCTGACTAATACAAACGCCATTAACCTGGCATGAATATACATGTCATACTGGATTAATTAAGTTAGGATTATGAAACAGAGGATCAAACAAATAGCGCGATCGTTTTAATTCGTCCAACTCCCAGCATGCAACTCAGGAAATGACTTATTCTTTTTTTTAAAGAATATTTTCTCGTCAATTTGATAGACTTTCTGAGAAGCTACATCTGCGGTTGACATTTGGCCTGTGCACGAGCGCATCCGTCAGTCCCCACCAAACTGCAACTTCAGAATCACTCCGTAAACCAACCGTTAAGCTAGTCAGGTTAGCTGCACCCAATCCACCTAGAAACCGCACAAACACCACAGGCGTGCGACTGTTCACAAACCAACGTCCGCTGACACTATAAACAGCGATAAACGTAGAAACAGCTTCGTTGTTTAGTGTTTGTTTCATGACTACACTGTTATTAGCCAACAAGTGCTGCTGCTTTAGCCGCATTTAAAGACTCGATCGTCTCTAGTTTTACTTTACGGTCTTCAATACAGTGATAACACAAAACCCAAAAGATCTGGGACAAATTTACCTTTGACTTTTCCAAACGTTCCCACTCCTAGTGTGTCTCCAAGAATATAATGTCCGATTTTCACCCTGCCTTCATGTTTCTGCTTGTCCGTCGCCATCTTCGCTCTGAGGCCCTACCTGAGAGAGGCAGTAGCGGGACTGGGACGAGCGGCGTCTCTACTGACAACTACCGGTACTGAAGAGCGCGCCAAAACACCGAGCTCCATAAATGTTTAAAACATTAATACATAATATTAACTAATTATAGCATCACAATTATTAAGATAATTATTATTACTACTATAGCAGGAATAAGTGTTTACCTGGGTAAATTTAAGCTTAGTTTGAGTCCACAACAATGCTTTTTTTTTCACTGTTGGATTCCAAAGATAAATGTTCTTTTGAGGTAATCACAAAAATAAAATAAAACAGCTTCCATCCAGTGTATGTGTGTGTTGTTTTTTAATTGAAGACATATATATACCTATCATATCGCGGGATTCTCTCGTATTTTAACATTCTATCCCGCTATCATCCCGTTTAAATATTTACCGTATTTCTCTCGTATTTTTAATCTTTCTATTTAAAAAATAATTCTATCAGTTCTGTCCCTCCGTCTCAATACAGTACAATTTGATGTTACACTCAAAGGACACTGAACTTATCCGCAATCACAAAAATCAATTTATTTGCATGTGCTTTTAAAGCCTTGCCAGTTAAACATTTCATTCGCGTGCTGTTCTGACACGCGCCTTTTCAAATCTTTTGCGTTCTCTCGCAAAACTTTTGCGTTTCCACGCAAAGATATTTGCTTAACTCGAGGAGTTCAGTAAAGTTTGCCATATATTCACAGATTCGAATTTCCCGAATCAATAACTCGTTAGCTAGACGTTGTTAAAACATAAATGTATCTATTTCCAATCATAGTAACTTAGGCAACAAGCTACAACCCAACT
The DNA here is from genome assembly GCA_037194245.1 of Opsariichthys bidens. Classification (NCBI taxonomy): domain Eukaryota; kingdom Metazoa; phylum Chordata; class Actinopteri; order Cypriniformes; family Xenocyprididae; genus Opsariichthys; species Opsariichthys bidens. Next base: position 19,162,738 of record CM074283.1, read on the forward strand.
TTCCTTAAATGAGCTTTATAATATAAATTGATCTATATAAGCAGGCGGCGGAGAGACACGTCCAAAGGGACCGTCTGAAAAGTGCAAAACCCAAAACCCTTTTGCTAATTTTATATTATCAAAAATATTCATTAATTTCACTGTAACACACAGTACTGCCACCAAATTCATTTCACAGATCACTGCCCTCCTGTTCGTTTTACTGCAACACTTAGTTTGATAAAAATGGATAACTTTTATGATTATTTATTATGAAACAAAATCAAGATCTTCATGCACTGTTATTAGAAAAAATATTAAATAAATTGTAATGTCATCAAATTCAGTAAGCAATTATCAAGCAAAACTGATTGTAACTATTGTATGTTAGCTGCACACCAACATTTGTGTAAAGAAGGGCGGTAACACTTTACAATAAGGTTCATTAGTTAAACATTAGTTGATGCATTAACTAACATGATCTAACCATGAGCAATACATTTGCTACCCTATTTACTAATCTTCATTAAAGTTAGTTAATGAAAATACAGATGTTCATTGTTTGTTCATGTTAGTTCACAGTGCATTAACTAAGTTAACATTTTAATAACGTATTAGTTAATGTTGAAATTAACATTAACAAAGATTAATAAATGCTGTATAAGGGCAGTTCACTATTAGTTCATGTTAACTAATGTTAACTAATGAACCTTATTGTAAAGTGTTACCGAAGATCTTTCTGTGATATTACTTGATAACTTTATACTATTACTTGATAACCATCGGGAGAGCAATGATGTGTTAACTGAATTTGGTTACACTACAGTGTGTAACATTGAAGTTAATGACTATTTTTGTAGTAAAGCTTTTCGGATTTTGCACTTTTCAGACGGTCCCTTCGGACTTGTCTCTCCGCCGCCTGCTCATACAGACCAAATAAAGCTTGTTTGAGGAAAATTGGGTTGTAGCTCATTGTCTGCATTACTATGTTATGAAATAGCTGTAATTTGTGTTTTAAAAACGTTTAGCTCAACAGTTATTGATCCGGAAAGTTAGAATCTGTGAATAACCACGACAAATAAAATGGTATTCCCATTCATTCTCGCCTAGTGGTGAGACATATGCAATGCAACTTCAGAATTAATCACTCCATAAAAGGTGAAGCTAACCAGAGGACCAACCCATCTACAAACCACACAAACAGGGGTGTGAGGATATATATAAAAAATAGTTTATTGTCGTGTTTAATATTTTTCATTACACTTGACAATTACCTAACAAGAACAAAGCAAAGTTTTAAAATGATTTCATAAAAACCATTGCAGGGAAATACAAACATTCAGACTTTAATTCCCTGGAAGAGTCCGTTGATTAAAAGCTTCCGTGACTTGACTGGATGTCATGACGATGATGATGATGAAGAAAGCAACAAAGATGAAACCAATGATGAGTGCAGCAATGTTTAGGCGGCGAGCTCTGGTGCCATAAGACCGTGCTGATGCGAAGTTTCCAAGCATTCTGCTGTCCCTGGCCTGACACAAATAAAATATATGATAAGCTTGAGGTATTTGTGAAGCAGAAAAATAATTATATAATGAAATATATTTATTGCTTACCTTTATTGAGTTGTAAAACGCTCCAAATCCAAGGCAGCAAGGGTTGCAGAAGTGAAGATTGAATGTGGAAAAAATGATGTCATCATTCAGTGTTTGGTCAGGAATGGTCAGCATAACTGGCTCGGCACTGTAGGCTTTGTCCTGCATCAGGATCCCGCCAGCTGCTGAGTATTGTTGCATCGCCATGTTAGTTCAAGAACAGAGAAGTTTCAAGTTGCTCTCAGTGATGTCTATCATTGTTCAGCTCTCTTTTAAAGAGAGCTCCAATGGAATGTGAATGTGCGTCATTTGCAGTGGGGCGGAGTTAAAATGAAGTATACTGGATTTTTTTTTTTTTTTTTTTTTTTTTTTTTTGACTGAACTATTTCTTTGGAAAAACGAGCTTTTCTTTTTTTTTTTTTTTAACTTGTTTTTGTAATAAAGTGGATGGTGAGCAAAGGGGTGAGCAGCACCTAGGTTTGTATTGGGTATGTATTCCTTGGTTGGATATATTTTTCCTATTCATCTTCTGTTGTCTAAAGATTCTTTGTGAAGATAAATCAAGAGGATACAACATAATGCACCGCTAAAAGTCGTAAGAGAATGGTGAAGATGCACTGCAGCATTAGCCTGTGTATTTTAAGTGCTTGTTTTTGCATTCCAATTTGGTCTTTGGAATAATATATATCTATATCTATATATATATATATATATATATATATATATATATATATATATATATATATATATATATACACACACACACACACACACATACACACAATGTTTTAAATAAAGAATTTAATAACTTCTAATAAATGTGTCTGTCAGTAGTACTAACTTAGGATAAAATATAAATTGAATTTTAAAATGATAAAATCTATAATTATATTTATATACATTTAGTTCACATGAATGAATTATAATAGTGCAATGATAATTTTAACAGTCATTGAATTGTATTACATAATTAGCCTATAGTACTATGTAGTTATGTAAAACTGAAATATGATTATAGTACTATAATATACCTTTGAAATGTCTAATGGTGTATCCAGCCGGGAAGTGGAAATCCTGTTCCTAATTGTATGCTATTTTACAAAAATAAACATGTTAACTTGATTAGTGCATTAATGTGTGTTAATATGGCAAGCCGTTTTGACTTTTATTCATTTTCAGGATCTGAACTTGTGATATCAACAATTACATTTTCACTAGTTAAAATGTTCATTCTTGATATCAACAATTAGATTTCCACTAGTAACAACGTTAATTCTTGATAGCAACAATTCAATTTCCACTAGTATAAACTATAATTCTTATTATCAACAATTGTGTTTTTACTAGTGAAATCTCGCCATAGGCTGCCATTCAAATTCAATTGTTGATATCAAGAATTAATTTCTTACTAGTTGAAATTCCAGTTTCACATATCAGGAATACAATTTTTACTAGTAAAAATGCAAATTTCTGATATCAACATTGTTACTATAGTGCAAATGTTCATTTCTTCTATCTGAAAATGAATTCCTGATATCAATATAATTTCTAATATATAAAATGGCTTTCTTACTAGTAACAATCACATTCATGATATCAGAAATGTGCATTTTTACTAGTAGCAATTCAATTGTTGATATCAGGAATAGACATTTGCACTAGTAACAATGTAATTGTTGATATCAGAAATTTGCATTTTTACCTGTAAGAATTGTATTCCTGATATGTGAAACTGGAATTTCAACTAGTAAGAAATTAATTCTTGACATCAACAATTGAATTTGAATGGCAGCCTATTTCACTAATAAAAATACAATTGTTGATATTAAGAATTATGATATCAAGAATTAATGTTGTTACTAGTGGATATGTAATTCTTGATATCTCAAGTTCATATTCTGAGAATGAATAAGAGTCAAAACGGCTTGCCATAGTGTTTAGTATGTCTGGGGATGGTTCAGGGGTACGTTTCCCGAAAGCCTCGTTATCCATATATGGTCGCAAGTTCCGCCCTTTCCATCACAGTTTAAGAAGTGGGTGTTTCCCTGAACATTAGTTCATCATTCCCAAACTGGGCTGCGTTTCCCGAAAGCATCGCCAGCCCACTATGGTCTCAATTTCCAACGTTATGAGAATACATGATCAAGTCTGGGTTTCCCGAAACCGTAGTTCGAACAAACGGCATCTGCTCGCGGCCCGTTGCTTGTTTGCACGACATGTGGGCCTAATAAATCCTTATTTTGAGCAAAATAAGCAAGCTGACATTTAGTACAATCTAAGGTAGGCCTATCTTTTATTTCGAATATATCAGAGAATTATGTTAGCTTGGTTATTTTGTTTAAAATAAGGATTTATTAAGTCCGCAAATCATGCAAGCTGACATTCTTTTCCAACCACAAAACTGATCTACACTAATAACGACGGAACTTGCAACCATATTTGGATAACAACACACTGCAGTCATGATCTCGCCCACAACTTACGCCAACAACACACACACACACACACACACACACACACACAAAAATCAAAACAAAACAAGTTAACAATTCTTTAACAAAGACAATTCTTTCAGGATGTTGTCACAATTAATCCTTATCATGTTCAATCAATTTAGGTTACTTAATCCTTTCTGGTTGAGATCACATGAGTGATTTTTGTTGCGTTAAATACTTTGCATGGGGCTGCATACATTATCAGACATTGCAAAGGTATTTTACAGTAGGCTAGCTACTACCGTATTTCAGTTTTAAATAACAGCTCTACTGTAATGCAATATAATGGCTGTACAAAAAAAATAGGAAAAAAAAGGAGGAATCATATCACGTCTCTCATGAGCTTATGTTTCCACTGAGGTTAAAATGCATTTCAACACATTAAAATGTGTTTTTTTAGGAAGTACTCCAACAATAAAGGCTTTCTACTCTTCGGTTTCCTCCATTTTCCAGCTGTGGTGGAATGTGACCTTGGGCCTCCCCCCACTCAAAAGAATCATGCGCACTCACACAGCCCACTTTCTGAATTGAAAAACTAAAATAACCAACCATCTCTGTCAAAACAAATTACGGAAGATATTTATTGCAAAGATTGCAAAGAACTTCCACTGTATAGTTATATTAATTAAAATGCTTGAATGAATATGTACACAAATGTTAAATGTACAGCGATCAGGAATAACATCTTGGCGACCTTCCTAAAATTGCGTTGGTCCCCCTTTTGCTGGCAAAACAGCCCTGCCCCGTCATGGACTCCTCTAGACCCCTGAAGATGTGCCGTGGTATCTGGCACCAAGATCTTAGCAGCAGATCCTTTAAGTCCTGTGAATTGTGAGGTGGAGCCTCCATGGATCGGACTTGTTTGTTCAGCACATCCCACAGTTGCTCATCTGGGGAATTTGGAGGCCAAGTCAACACCTCAAACTTTGTGCTCCTCTAACCATTCCTGAACCATTTTTGCCTTGTAGCAGGGCGCATTATCCTGCTGAAAAAGGGCACAGCATGGTTTCCGTGAAAGGGAGTATGACCTGCAACAATGCTTAGGTAGCTGGTTCATGTCAAAGTAACATCCACATGGATGGCAGGATCCAAGGTGTCCCAGCAGAACATTGCTCAGAGCTTCGCACTGCCTCCACCGGCTTGCCTTCTTCCCATAGTGCATCCTGGTGTCATGTGTTCCCCACCCACACACACACACACACACACGTGTCTATCCATGTGATGTAAAAGAAAACGGGATTCAGCAGACCAGGTCACCTTCTTCCATTGCTCGATGGTCCAGTTCGAATGCTCACATATCCACTGTTGGTGTTTTTGTTGGTAGACAGGGGTCACCATGGTGACCCTGACTGGTCTGCAGCCCCATACGCAACAAACTGCGATGCACTGTGTATTCTGACACCTTTCTATCAGCACCAGCATTAACTTCTTTAGCAATTTGAGTTAAAGTAGCTCGTCTGTTGGATCGGACACACGGGCCAGCCTTCAGTCCCCACATGATACAATGAGCCATGGCCGCCTATGACCCTGACGTCGTTTCACCATTGTTCCTTCCTTGGAACACTTTTGATAGACACTGACCACTGCAGACCGAGAACACCCTGCAAGAGCTGCAGCTTTGGAGATGCTCTGACCCAGTCGTCCAGCCATCACAATTTGGCCCTTGTTAAACTTTCTCAAATCCCTTACTCTTGCCCATTTTTCCTGCATCTAACATCAACTGTGAGGACAAAATGTTCACTTGCTGCCTAATATATCCCATCCAGTAACAGGTGCCGTAATGAAGAGATAATCAGTGTTATTCACCTGTCTAGTCATAATGTTATGCCTGATCAGTGAATTTGGCAATACAGATGGGAATTTTGCAGTTCTTATAAAACAACTCTAATCTGTCTGTCTGCTTTACTTATTATATGCATAGCAGTTAGTGTGCTACAAAAATGACAATTTGCCACAAAAGAGTATTTGTATCGAAAGGGTGGTTTCTGGAATCCACTGCTGCTTCAATATATAAACATTTTGAGTGATTTATCACGAAGTTATCTGTATAAACATTGAATTATTTAGAATGACTAACTTCAATTTATGTTAAAGCATTTATTTTCTTTTTCATTTTCAAACACTAGAAAATAATGATTTATATTGTTTGTACCTCTCACTGAGAGAAAAGTCCAACTTATCAGTATGTTTTTTGAAAGTTTCCTGTTCAGATCAGAGCTCAGATAAATTTCAACCTTGAAAAAGCTGTGAATCTTGTGCATCTTTGATCCTTTATGAGAACTGGTGACAACTGGGACTGCTCAAGATCTGCTGATGCCATCTCCTGACTAAAAGGATATCCTGTGACTAAATTCAGTCTGATTGTCAGCATCATGATGTAAGGAGATATGCTTCTGACTATCTGTCCATGTGTGGAAAATTACCAGTTTTGTCTAGTTTTCTTAACCAATCAGTATCTTAGTAATGACATATTATATATATATATATATATATATATAGAGAGAGAGAGAGAGAGACCTACGAACTCCATGTGAAACTCGAAGCTGGCTTCTACTGATGAGACTGCAAACTATTCTTAAATAGTAAAACTTTATTCAATTAATTTATTAAACCAAGACTATGGGTCATTTCTTATCATATCTGGTCTTTAACTGTAAAATCCCCTACAGTACTATTACAATTACGCTGCAATTAATAACGATTGTTCTTCATTTAAAACAAACCAGTGTGCGACAGTGAAACTTTATTGCATTTCCCTGAACACATTTATGCAAATGGTGAGTGTCTAGATCATCTATGAAAAAAAGTTTCACATGCAGATGTAGTAATTTAGAATATTTTATGTGAGAAGTGGCTGAATTTAATGCTTACATTGACTAAGTTGACAATACAGTTTAACATTAAGAGAAATCGGTAACACTTTACAATAATGTTCATTTGTTAACATTAATTAATGTATTAATTAACATGAGCAATACATTCTGTCACTGTATTTGTTAGTCTTTGTTAACATTAGATAATAAAAATACAGCTTTTTATAGTTTGTTCATGTTAGTTCACAGTGAATTAATGTTAACAAATACAACCCTTGATTTTTAACATTAACAAATGCTGTAAAAGTGCAGTTCATTATTAGTTCATGTTAACTAATGGACCTTATTGTAAAGTGTTACCAAGAAAATCTATTAATTTGTAATTTATAATTTGGAGTGGAGCCAGACAGTAATAACAGGGAGAGTTTCAGTTTACACTATAATCCAAATGGTAGCAAATATATGCCAATATGATGACAAACAGCATCATAAAATGAGAACATGACAAAGTGAAACATAAAAGAGATGACCATACGCATCACAAATGCTTATCAAACTAAAAAGACTGCACATACTAATATGCTTTTGACATTTACATTTAGTCATTTAGCAGACGCTTTTATCCAAAGTTGAGTTTTCAGGTGTCTCACATTGAGCACAACATTATAAGATATTGAACATTATCACGGCAGAAGTAAGAATTGTAATGCAGGGTGAATTTTTTTAGAACAGCCAAGGTCAGGATTTTTATTAAACAATCATTTCTGTTTTTTTTTTAATCACACTAAATTATATCATATACGCGAATAATACTCTGAAAATACGACACATTACATCAGATAATTCTATGATACTTCTGCATACTTTTTTTTAAAAATGCATGAGCAAGAGAGGGAAGTTTTTATTTTTATTTTTAATTTCTTCTTTTGTGGTCCGATAAAAAAAACAATGGCATACGGCTTTAGAACAACACCAGGATGAGAAATTTTCTCTGAGTTAGACATTTTAGCTTGAACTATCCATTTAAGCCTAATAACAATTGCTTTTTAAAGAACTATTCAAATCGTAAACTGCTACAAACCAGTCTCATTTTAACTTTGTAATGTCTTTACAAAACACACAAAAGAACCAAACAAAAAAAGCATTCACATGCTTTTCTGATTGTGGAGAATTTAGAATTTTCATTTGCTTTCACTCCACTGCCTCAAGATGTCCTCTGCTGCTTGTAGCGTTGAGTCCTCCTATTAATGTTAACAAAAAATGAATTAAATAATATAAATAATAAGGTGAACTACAGATCACAAGGGCAATCACTTTTCCTGCATTGATGTATGATTCACCTATATAAAGCAACCTATATTGCATCTAAAATTATAAGGGCTGTGAAAGTTAGAATGTGTACTTCATTTAGGCATAAGTTGTTTATAAAAAAAAAGTGAAAACTAAAAAGATTATTCATTGTGATTATTAAACTTGACACGGTTTGACATCACAAAACATTGACATTCCAAATAATTAAGCAATTTTAAAATGTCTTTAAAATTCAAATAATTTCATGTTTAATTTGCGTGTCAAAAATACCTTAACAAAGCAGAATCTGATGTATTTCTGGAATTCTTCTCGGTGCTCCGGGCTGTAGAATGCAGACACAGGGATAGTTGCCAGTCCCTATTCAGAAATGAAGAACTCGCCTTATTAATTTAACAACATATTTTGCTATATATAGATTGTTATGGAAAATATAACTGTAAATGCTCATGTTTGTGATTACCTTCTCTTTTACGAGCCATTTCACAAACCTGTAGTCATAGGGTTCGTCTTTAGTACTAGGGTCAGTAAGGTCGACATCTTAAAGAAAAATATTTAAAATCAAATAGCAAAATTAAGAACACCATTTTTGATTAGTCATGTCAAAAAATCAATTGCCATCACAGAGGATTCCGCCAATCATGGAAAACCAAAACCAGGAAATATCACGACATTTTAAATCTTCCATGCCTGGAAATGTATAAAATATTTTAAATGATGTACGTTATATAAAATTCAAATTTTAGAAATGGATAAACATTCTATACTGGATGTACATTTATAATTATAGATATGCAATATGTATACTTTTATCTAAATAATCTATAATGTTATACTTTTTAATTATGGATATTGTACATTTTCTAATTTACAATCAGTGATATAGTATTTTACTAGCTAGAAATTACTCTTTGTGAGTGCAAACCCTATAAAACAATTATTGAATATCTTTATCCAATAACCACAAATGACTGGAAAAGACATGGGAATAATATAATGTTTATTAAACCGTATGAAAAATAAAACGAGAACACTGCAATTAAATTAAGCTCAAAAAGAGACTTTTCAGAACAAAATAAACATGAAAACATTTTACATCTATAATCCATAAAGAAATCTGAATTCCTGCTCTAACACTTTGTTCAACACTATTTCTGTTACTTACTGAGATTTGAGATATCTGCAATCATGAAGTATCCTCCCTGGGGTAGAACAGGTTTTAGGCCAACGCTCTTCAGACAATCTGCCAACCTCAGTCGTTTTTCATGAAGATTGAGGGGCAACTGGTGGAAATAACTGTCCTCTGTTCCAAATACATCATATTCCCTCTGAAAACCTACGGCTACAGCTTCCTTAAGAACAATAATTGACAATGTCAGCCCACTGAAGAAAAAATTACTCCAACTTTATCTTTAAAACACAGGAGCAGTTTTTACCTGGGCAGCTGTGGCACAGTGATACACCGAGTTCTGATGAACGGTCTTTAAGTGCTTCAGGATATGCCCTGATCCCATTGCCCAACCCACCTATATTAAAATAATAAAGTAAGTAATGTGATGACTGAAAATAGAAATGATATTAAAAAACGTACTGCAAAGGCACTTCCAGCCAGTCGAAGACATTATGACAAACAGAGGCAAATAATATTGCAAAAAACAAACATTGCTAAATTTGACCAGCTCACCTTCCACCCTGTGGCACTGAAAGTCTTGCCAGCACTCCCAATGGTGACAGTGCGTTCCCACATACCTGGCAGACTGGCTGTCAAAAAACAAACAAACAAACAGTCTTTTACTTTATATATCCACAAAACTGATATATTGCATTATGCGCACAGTTCTGCTCTTACCAATCTTTACATGTTTTGTTCCATCATATGTGAGCCACTCGTACACCTCGTCGCTGATGCATATGACATCATGTTTAATGCATAAGTCAGCGATCACCTGAAGCTCCTCCTGCTGATAGACCTGCAAGAAACCACAGTTAGGGTAAGCTGAACATAGGTATATGTGGTAAAAATCTAACCTTAAAAAACTTTTCTACTCAATTCCAACTCTGTATGATTGGCATGCATTTTTTTTTTAAATATATAAATTACACTACCATTTTGGGATTAATAAGAAATTAATACTTTTATTCAGCAAGGATGCATCAAATTGGTCAATAGTGACAGTAAAAGACATTTATAATGTTACAAAAGATTTCTACTTCAAGTAAATGCTGATTTTTTAAAAACATTCTATACATTAAAGAATCATGAAAAAATTGTATGGTATGCATCAAAATATTAAGCAGAACAACTGTTCTATTTTTACCATATTTTTGACCAAATAAATGCAGCCTTGTTGAGCGAGCATAAAAGACTTCTTTCAAAAACCTTAAAAAAAATCTTACTGACCTCAAACTTTTGAATGGTAGTGTATATAAATTACATAAATATAAACCTTATGTTATGTGAAATATAATTCTTAATGTAATACCTCCCTATCCAGACACAAAGATGTTTTTACTAAAATCCACACCAAATAAATTCAATAAAATTCATGGCACCACAATGATGCATACTTACAACTGTAATTTATAATTTATACCTAACCAGTTATTTTAAAAATGTTTTGTGCTGAAATGGCATAAAAATACAATATAATTTAAGTTATATATTATATTTTTCTCACTGACTATTTGGGAACAGGGTTTAAATGTGCTTAATTGTCATAAAAATAATGTAATAATGCAAACAATCGAAATAATCTTTTTAAAAGGCTCAACTTCTTTATAAAAATGGGTAAAATTGTCCTCTGTTCGTAACTGACTCACCTTGCCAAGAGGGTTATTAGGAGTGTTGATGACAATGGCTTTGGTACGAGCACTAAATTTACTCGCCAACTCTTCAGGAGACAAAACCCAGTCAGCGCTGGATAGAGCCGGACCACAGCCTTCCCTCTGTCAATACACAGCAAGTATTAATCAAAAGAATCATTTTAATCTCAGATCAAGTTAACAGATCTTGTCACGTGATCTATGAACATACTGGTTTAAGGGGCACATATATAGCCGTTCCTCCCGCCATCATTACCATTGGCTGATAACAGTCAAAGAATGGCTCCACAATAATCACCTGCTCATGAAAAGGAAAAAAAGGAGCATTCCCATACTTAACATAAGAAAACAGTGAGTGATTATTTTTATTCTCTACCAACAATGTATCTAATGCTGACAATCTAATTTCAAGAACTTGAATATTGCCTTGATAAAGATAACTTTACCTCATCACCCTCATCAATGAGAGCCTGGAAGGTGCAGAAAAGTGCTTGATACGCTCCAACAGAAACCAAGATATCCTCCATCGGATTTATTTCTCGGCCAACAATCCTACTGAAGAACTTGGCCAGGATCTTCACAAGATTTGGGTGGCCCTGTATGACCGCATATCGTTAGATTCTTAAGCAAAGCTTTGCTATTATACTCTCTATATTATAGAGCAGTTGCTCATTTAGTACACAATCAAAATCATTAATTGAAAACTTAAAAGCACTTGTACTTCTAATATCTTACAAAAGCACGTGTGTACTGGTGCATGGAGTAACCTCCATTCAATGCTTGGCAGAAGGCTTCTTGAATGAAACTGGGAGGGGGGAAATCAGGGAACCCTTGACCCAGGTTCACAGCCTTGTAATCGGCAGCCAGCTGAGTGAATTCCACCCTACCGATGACATACACAAAAGGAATAACATTAATCTACTTTACTTCAATAAGAGGGATGCAGAATGGTAAGGTGGATCTATCATGACTATAATCAGATAATTACAAGGCTCTCTTTAATACAAGAATGGCTAAATAGCGCCATCTTGTGACAAAGCTTGCACCTTATTGCGTCTACCGACTATAAAAATGGAGACAGTACTAATTTGATAAATGGTAAGCATGAAACTTATAGTAAATAAAGTATAATGTACATAGGAAACTCAAAATAATTCTATAAGATAATAATTTAATAAAATGACTCAATTTTTACGTCCTTGTTTGGTGCATGCCAAGTAACAGACAGAACGAAATGGATAGTCTACCCATTTACACTTTCAAAATGAAACTTAATTACCATATATTTTTGTCAATTCCTTCAATCCTTCTCGCGTGCAATTTACGAGACATTATGTCCTGCGTAGTAAAGCAGAATAGCATGTCAAAAGACAAAACGTTTGCAAATTACGCCACTAAACCACAACATGATCAGAAATACGAGATGTGTAATACCTTATCATGAAAACCTGCGACTAGAAATCTGTTCAAGAGCGAAGGTCCAATAAGCGACGGTCTTCTCCACATGCCAGGTCAGTCCAAACAACTTTACTACAGGTAAATCAGTGAACAAATAGTAACCTATTAGAATCCGGTCACATCTCCAGCAACTGAACTGTCAACCTTTGAATGTCGTGCAGTCAATAATTCAGTGACATGACAATCTTTAATCCTTAGGATTTAGAGATTCAAGCGACTAACTGTGTCGTAAATGTCGACTTTATACCGTAATCTAAAGCCTAATGCCCAAAACTTTCTGTTTTGCACCGAACCTTGATTAACTTCCCCCAGCTGTGTAATACGTCACACATTTACTTCTCAAGCGTCTTCCTCAGTGAACCTCACAGACATTTATGTCTATGAGTGAACCTGCGAGCAGAGCTCCTCCTCCAGGCAGCAGACTTTAATTTTGTATTTTGACTACTTCCGCTGTGGGCGTGGCCAATGACTGCTAACGCTGTCAATATTTACTGTACACGCTGTAATTCTTATTTTACAATGTTGAACATAAAGAACAGACAAAAAAAAACATTTCTTTCTTTGCATTTCACAGCTGCTCTAACTTGTTTCATAATCTAACATTCTAATAAATCTTGTATGGCGGTACACCATGAATAGTGTTGGCTCTGTGACAATCTGCTTATGTGCCTCACTTTGGATAAAAGTGTCTGCTAAATAAATAAATATTAATGTAGATAAATATCTCCAACCTTGGCTTGGCAGAATAATAAAAACACAAAATATAGACAAATTATTCTCTTTATGAAGCTGACATCTAAAAAGCAACAACAGGAAAATAAACATTTTTTACACAATGAAATTGTGAAAAAAAATCGGAAAATGTCTCTTTCAGTCCTAAACACAAGGCAAAGTTCTCCTCTTCATCCTTTCTGCCTATTATTCAATCTTCTTGATATCGCCAGGCAGTACACGACCCTTTTTTCTTGATCTCTGTTTGCGCTTCTCTATCTTGGCATCCTTGCGTTGCTTAATGTTCCTTCTCCTCTTGTCTTGTCTCTTTTGCATCTTCTCCACAACTTGCAGGCTCCTTTTCATCCACTTCTTTTTCTTCTGAGCTTTCATCTTCTCCTTCTTCTTTAATGATGCATGTAGAAGTTTCTCATTGTCTTTGATCTTCATACCTTCAGCTTTGTAGAGAACATTGGTCCACTTCATCTTCTCTTCCTCTTTTTTTGCTTTGCCTTCATCCTTCTCCTTAAGCTGCTCCAGGTAATCTTTCCTCGCCTCAATGCGTGTTAAAAGCTGCTTGTAATTTTTCCCTGTGAGTGGGGTCAGAATTCCTTTCACTTTCCTTTCCTTTTTCTTCTGGATCAGCTTTGTTCCTTTGTCCACATATTCTTCTCCAACCTCTATCTTGTTGAAGACTAAGAAGCTCTGCTCCTTTTTGGCAGGTGTGCTCGATGTAGTGTCGACTTGCAGTTGGGGTTCTGCAGCTTCTTTGTCGTCGTCTTCTCCTGCTTGCGAGACCGCAGCATCTGCTAACTTTTTCATTCGAAACTCTTTCCTTTTCCTCTTCCGGCGCTCTCTTTCTTGTTTTCGTTTTTCTCGTTTCTTCTTCACCTCATCTGAGGAAGGATCTTTAGGAGGGCCCTGAAAAAAGCAAATATAATGGCTTGGCTTAAAACCTCTTAAATTGGCGATCTAATATAGATTTCTTACTTTCTCCGTGTAATACTTTAAATGAAAGCAATATTAATTTTTGAGAAAAAAATTCATCTTTTTAATGAGCAATTTGCACAATTTCTGTGACCCATAGAAAACATACCCACTTAAAAGGATAGTTCACCCAAAAATGAAAATTATTCCATAATTTACTCACACTCAAGCCACCCTAGCTGTAAATGACTTTGTTTTAGCCAAACACAATCTAAGTTATATTAAAAAATATCCATCCTGCCTCTTCTAAGCATGATAATGGGAGTGAATGGTGCCATTTATTTGAAGCCCAAAAAAGCTCATCCATCCATCATAAAAGTAATCCCTACAACTTCAGGGGGTAAATAAAAGCCTTCTAAGCGATTTTTTTTAAAGAAAAATATCCATAATCCAGACTTTATAAACTGTAATCACTAGTTTCTGTTAAAATCCTTCCCCGCGTTTACGAGAGAGCTGAGTTCCGATGTATGACGTCGCTGTAGTGTAAGTCAAGCTCCTCTGACCCTTTTCTTTAATTCTCATTTTAAACTTCTAATTCGTGACCATTTTTTTTTCTCTATCCTCTGCACTTCTGTGTTAGTCCATACATCTTGGGTCAGGTTAGAGGCAACACTTCAACTAGACTCGCATACAACCGTTACCGGAAGCCAGTTATTACAATTTATTACAAGTTATAAATTTGGATATATTTCTTACAAAAACGCATAGCTTTCTTCAGAAGGCCTTTATTAACGCACTGGAGTTGTATGGATTACTTTTGTGATGGATGGATGCGCTTTTTTGGCATTCAAATAAAATGTTATTCTCTACCACTATAAAGCTTGGAAGAGCCAGGATCATTTTTAGTATAACTCCGATTTTGTTTGATTGAAAGAAGACAGACATATACACCTATGGTGGCTTGAAGGTGAGTAAATTATGGGATCATTTTCATTTTAGGGTACACTACCAAGTAAAAGAGATTTAACAGATTTACACTTAACTTTATTAGACATTACATTTTCTTCAATTTTAATCTTTTAGTCCAACTGGAGCATGTACCTGTCCACGAGACTCCTCAATCTTCTGGTGGAGCCTCTGACGAAGAATGTCTACAGCATTAAAATCCTGTGATGTTCCACCTAGCAGGGATGAACCATTAACATTCAACAACAATAAAGCATTCTGAGTTAACTAATATTCTCTTTTTTCAAACTGCTTTTTTACCCTCAGGCTTCTTTTGTGTCTCTGAAATCCCATTCTCAACGTTTTTTCTCTGAGCTGGAGGTACTGCAGGGTGAGTGTTCTTCGAAACTGGTTTATTTTTGCTTGCATTCGTGTTGTCTCCTTTTATCGGCTTTTGCTTGTTCTTTTTCTTCTTTGGAGGAGCACCATCATTAACGCCACTGCCTCGGAATGGAACTAAAAGGGGGATTATTACATTTATTCATCATAATTATTAATTATTCTTCAACTACTGGCTTGACCACTGCTGCGGGTGACTATTTAGTATTCACTAATTTATTAATGTGCAATTAAAATTGTAGAATATTACCATAGGGTCTTTTCTTTGGCTCCTTTTTCTGAGACACGCATACTTTACGAGTCAACTTCTCCAGGTAATCATACTTCGCAGCAAGGCTGGCCATGTTTCCTATTAAAAACAAGTAAATGCATTAGATGTAGACCGGTAACATATAAACTTAGCAAAGTATTTTGGGATAACAATAATAAAGAGGCAAATTAATAGATGTAATAAGCGTATTATTATGCGTTTGACTTAATATTTACCTCTCACAACCAAAAACGTCAATCAAAATTTCGCCGCAGAACTTCTGTGATTCATCAGCTGGAGAACGAATATAAAGGCATTTTTCCACCCTAGAAATCACAAACTGAATCGGATGGGGGACTGGATACAACAGCTAATAGCTTCACCAAATGTGGATTCAGAAACATGCCCCACGTGTGTATTTTCTTGCGCATGCTCATGATGGCTGACGGGACAGAATCTCCGGAAATGGTTACATTGAAAATATTCCCCGGAAAGCACAAGATATGTTATGTAGTCGACCTGAATGTCGCTGTTTAGGTTCCATTTTCAGCTAACATGAGCAGTTTCAGATTAATGCTGATGTTCTCTAATAATACATTTAGGATCATCCGAGGAAGTGTAAGTTCATTTTAATTTTTAAAATATGCAAAAACATAAAGCAGTCTGTATTGAGATAAAGTTTATTTACTCTCTAAATATTTGTAATCTATTCTTGACAGTTAAAGTGTTGCTCATTTGCTCATTTCTCAGATTTTCATCTCACCCAGGAGGACCTTGTTTGTGTCACGACAGGGTTTATTCAGCCGTCAGGATGTCCCAGTGCTCCGGTGTAATTATGGTTTGTTTTCTCATTTTCTATATTCTTATTTATTGACTTGACCTACTGCATTTCCGTTCAAAACTTAACGCTTTCTTCTTCTTATTATGCTTACCGAGGCTGCATGTATTGATTAAAAATACAGTGAAAACTGTAATATTGTGAAATGTCATGACAGTTTAAAATGTTTTCTAATGTAATATATTTTAAAATATGATGGCAAAGCTGAATTTTCAGCATCATTACTCCAGTCTTCAGTCTCACATGATCCTTCAGAAATCATTCTAATATGCCGATTTGGTGGTCAAGAAACATTACTGTCAATATTATTTTAAATGTTGCTTAATATTTTTGTGGGAACTGCAAAACAACAACTTTTATTTGAAATAGATTTTTTTTTTTAAAACAATGTAAAAGTATAATTTTTTAATACTAATGCTTCCTTGCTAAATAAAAGTATTCATTTCTTTAAAAAAAAAAAAAAAACCTCTTACTAACCGCAAACTTTTGAATGCTAGTGTAAAATAAAAAGGTTAACAGTTACAGTGAGTTTCTAATAAGCTAGTGACTAAAACACAGCTGTCTTTATGCTTGAACAATTTGCAGAGTTTTATGTGATTTTTAAAGCATTGTTTTTTTTTTCCGTTGGTAACCTAGCCAGGTCTAGTCAGCGATCAAGTTCCACTGTTGCTGGAATGAAGAAAGGAGAAGACTCCTTCCTGAAGTGGCTTCTCTTGTTGATACCTGCCGCCACATTTTGTCTTGGATCATGGCAGGTGAGTGTGGTGCTTATCTGATGAAAAAAATCATGACTAAACCTGCAATTAGCTGTTCGTGAAAAGCTTTCCGCTTGATTTTGTAGTTAAAACGCAGAAAGTGGAAGTTGGAGCTCATCCGTGATCTTCAGTGCCTGACTAATTCAGAGCCTATCCCACTTCCCATAGAGTGAGTCTGTGCCTTCTCCACATCCGTGTGCCATACTCTCTAGTGTTATTAAGCTTAGACATCGTGTTGAACTGGTGATGTAATCTGTGTGTGACAGTTCTATGGAGATCAAACAGCTGGAGTACAGGCGAGTGAAGGTGCGTGGACGTTTTGATCACTCAAAAGAGCTGTATGTCCTGCCTCGCTCCCCTGTTGACCCCGAGAGGGAGACCCGAGATGCAGGCAGGATTTCCTCCAGCGCTGAGAGCGGAGCTAATGTTATTACACCATTCTACTGTACTGATCTGGGGTACAAACACAATCAATTTGAATTCCGCTTGCTTATATACACTTGCCTTGCACTCTAATATGGGTGTCAATATTTAGGATTACTATCTTGGTGAACAGAGGTTATGTACCCAAAGCCAAGATCAGACCGGAAACCAGGATGAAGGGACAGGTAAAAATGTCTTTACTGATTCAAATCCATGCATAAACATTATCAACTCACTTCAGGGTACTACTTTATTTTTCTCTGAGACTTGATTTTTCAGATAGTGTTTTCTTATTGCATTATCTTAATCTTTCTAATGTTAAATCATTTTGAGGGATGTTTGTATTTTCTAAAAGGTGACTGAGGATGTGGATCTTGTTGGCGTGGTACGTTTAACCGAGCAGCGGAAACCATTTGTCCCTCAAAACAATGTGGAGGCAAATAGGTGGCACTATCGTGACCTGGAGGCCATGGCGAAGGTCACGGGTGCTGAGGAGATCTTCATTGATGCTGTGTTTGGTTAGAGCTGTTCTTGGTATTTGAATATTTAGTATAAACCCATAAAATGTTTTGGCCAGTGATTACATCAAATGTAATGAATGTGAACCAGTTAAAATCTTTTTTTTTTTCTTTTATTCAGACAGCACAATACCTGGTGGGCCAATTGGAGGGCAGACAAGAGTGGCCTTGAGAAATGAACACATGCAATACGTCATCACATGGTTTGTAAAACACATAATTACTAATCTATTGTAATGCCTCAAAACATGCCTTATTTGTCTGGATTGCTAAATTCAGTTATTAATGCATCATGCATTTGCCCTTGAATTTAAAAAGAAATAAAATTGCATTAAAAAAAACTTAGTAACTACTTAATTGTAATTTCATAGATGAGCATGAAGTGAACTGATCTTTAACAAAATATCTTTTTCTTTTAGGTATGGACTGTGTGCTGCTACCTCCTACATGTGGTATGCAAAATTCATCAAGCGTATTGCTTTATAAAAATTTCAGCATGTTGTCCTTGTGTAATATACACTGTAGAATAATAAAGCTCTTTTAATGTTGAACCCAATACTGATAAAGATGTGGATTTGTTTAATAAAATAAAGTCATGCTTTGATGCAGAGGATTCAAAGGAAAATTATCCTCTAAACCAGGGGTCTTCAACGTTTTTCAGGGCAAGGACCCCTTAGATGAGCGAGACACGGAGCAGGGACCCCCCCACACAAAATATGTCAAACAGCTCACGATTCGGACTTTATATCTCGCGATTCGGACTTTATGGCTCGCGATTCGGACATTATGGCTCGCGATTCGGACTTTATGGCTCGCGATTCGGACTTTATGGCTCGCGATTCGGACTTTATGGCTCGCGATTCGGACTTTATGGCTCGCGATTCGGACTTTATAGCTCGCGATTCGGACTTTATGGCTCGCGATTCGGACATTACGGCTCGCGATTCGGACATTACGGCTCGCGATTCGGACTTTACGGCTCGCGATTCGGACTATAAAGCTCGCGATTCGGACTTTATAGCTCGCGATTCGGACTTTATGGCTCGCGATTCGGACTTTATGGCTCGCGATTCGGACTTTATAGCTCGCGATTCGGACTTTATGGCTCGCGATTCGGACTTTATGGCTCGCGATTTGGACTTTATGGCTCGCGATTCGGACTTTATAGCTCGCGATTCGAACTTTATGGCTCGCGATTCGGACTTTATAGCTCGCGATTTGGACTTTATGGCTCGCGATTCGGACTTTATGGCTCGCGATTCGGACTTTATGGCTCGCGATTCGGACTTTATGGCTCGCGATTTGGACTTTATGGCTCGCGATTCGGACTTTATGGCTCGCGATTCGGACTTTATGGCTCGCGATTCGGACTTTATGGCTCGCGATTCGGACTTTATGGCTCGCGATTCGGACTTTATGGCTCGCGATTCGGACTTTATGGCTCGCGATTTGGACTTTATGGCTCGCGATTCGGACTTTATGGCTCGCGATTCGGACTTTATGGCTCGCGATTCGGACTTTATGGCTCGCGATTCGGACTTTACGGCTCGCGATTCGGACTATATAGCTCGCGATTCGGACTTTATAGCTCGCGATTCGGACTTTATAGCTCGCGATTCGGACTTTATGGCTCGCGATTCGGACTTTATGGCTCGCGATTTGGACTTTATGGCTCGCGATTCGGACTTTATAGCTCGCGATTCGGACTTTATGGCTCGCGATTCGGACTTTATGGCTCGCGATTCGGACTTTATAGCTCGCGATTCGGACTTTATGGCTCGCGATTCGGACTTTATGGCTCGCGATTTGGACTTTATGGCTCGCGATTCGGACTTTATAGCTCGCGATTCGAACTTTATGGCTCGCGATTCGGACTTTATGGCTCGCGATTCGGACTTTATGGCTCGCGATTCGGACTTTATGGCTCGCGATTCGGACTTTATGGCTCGCGATTTGGACTTTATGGCTCGCGATTCGGACTTTATGGCTCGCGATTCGAACTTTATGGCTCGCGATTCGGACTTTATAGCTCGCGATTTGGACTTTATGGCTCGCGATTCGGACTTTATGGCTCGCGATTCGGACTTTATGGCTCGCGATTCGGACTTTATGGCTGGCGATTTGGACTTTATGGCTCGCGATTCGGACTTTATGGCTCGCGATTCGGACTTTATAGCTCGCGATTCGGACTTTATGGCTCGCGATTCGGACTTTATGGCTCGCGATTCGGACTTTATGGCTCGCGATTCGGACTTTATGGCTCGCGATTCGGACTTTATGGCTCGCGATTTGGACTTTATGGCTCGCGATTCGGACTTTATGGCTCGCGATTCGGACTTTATAGCTCGCGATTCGGACTTTATATCTCGCGATTCGGACTTTATATCTCGCGATTCGGACTTTATGGCTCGCGATTCGGACTTTATAGCTCGCGATTCGGACTATGGTAAAAATTAAAAGAGCTCATAGGGACACCATCATGGCCCTTCTTTATTAATTCAAGTGGAGGTGACGTATTTCCTGTTTGAGAGTGGAGCTCCACTCGCCCACGGTCTGCAGCCAGACCCTTCTCATTTTTCGGCCGATTCGACATGTTGAATCGGCGTCGGGGCGTCGGTGAGAGAGAGAACTCTGATTGGCTGTTCAGCATAGTAAACGAGTCAGTTCACGAGAATATATAGCAAAAGTTATGAAAGCAAGCATAAGTCATGACGGCACCGACGGAAGCTTGTTTCTAATTTCACGTCCTCTTACCCCCCGAGCGAACATACGAATATTTTCATAATAACATGAGAGGAGTGGAATAAAGCACGTGATCAGCATGACTGATATTCAAAACGGTCAGCAAGCGCTGCTTTGTATATGGTTTGTATACTTGCCGTCTTGGTTTCGCTTTCCCCTTTTGAATGACGAATATAGACAAATATATCTGCTTAAATAGACAGTCATCTCATTTATATGCAGGCGCTAGTTGACAGTCGGCTTAAATTCTTTCGGTGCTCAAGCTCATATTTTTCCGCCGACATGAGCGACAACACCGTCGGCTTCCGTCGCCGCTAGTTCTTGGACGTCGGGTTGGTGTGTTTAAACAGAACTTCACATTTTAATTTTACTATCAGGCGATCCATTCTGGCGAGTTAAATTGTATATAAATTATTAGCCAGTAGCATTTTCAAATTATAGTCTGCGTTGACAGTATCATGAGATCACGTGACTGCACGTGGACGGAAGGGTTTTATTAAAGCTGTTAATGTAATACTATTTGTAAAATAAAATATATTTTATTTAAATTTGACTTTGTGATGTTTTTACACGTTTTATTTTTTTTTTTAATTATTTGTGATCAAACATTAATTGACGGACCCCCTGCAATACCGCCGCGGACCCCCTAGGGGTCGCGGACCCCCGGTTGAAGACCCATGCTCTAAACCAATGGTTTTCAACCAAGGGCCCTCAGCAAACTTCCAAGGCCACAGAATGACAATTCAATAATACTGAAATTAGTTTTTCCCTTCAATATTGATTTTTTTGTTCGGAAAACAGGAGACAGCAGAATCTTAAGAGAATCACAAAATAATTCTTATCAAAAACTCCCAAGTTTTGGTTAATAAAAAGTTATCAATTACAGCAGGAATACTGGAGTAATACGAAGCCGTCTGCCCTCTAATCACTCTTGCAGTACTTTGTCATACATCGATCAGACTGTCAAACACCTGTAATCTTAGCTAATATGAAAGGACATTTAACCCTCCGGTTCCCTTCACGTGGCAGTCAAAAAAGAAAAGCAATTTACTTTTTTTTTTTTTTTTTTAAAAGGAGATTTTGGGGTACTAAAAATTGTGTTTATGCTGTAGTTATCCATGAGCATAGTCCTGAAAATGAAACTTGCAATTTAAACTTTAAAGATGACACTTGACATTACTTTAGTGAAAAAGTATTAAAATGAACTTAAAGGTTTTATTTTTTAAAAAAATGTAAAAATATTTTCCAAAAATTTTACTCTAAAGAGCACAAAGAAAATCAAATCCACAAAATCAAAACTATTCCAAATTTGAGGTTGATTTTCAGAGAATTAACTTTCAGTAAGATTGCACAGAACCAAAAGTCTCCACTAGATTAAATTTCCCATTCATTTCCAAAGCAGCCATTTTTGACCACGAGGAGTACAAGTGACTTTTCAGGACCATTTAACCTTTTGTAACCCTGTCCCTTTTTGCACGTGTTCAGTGGCAAAGCCTTTCGTACCATTCTGATGGGAAAGTAAAATTTCTGTCAAAAATCCAGAGCACCAAAGGGTTAAAAATACATTTGAAAACCGGCTCTAGAAGACAGTAACCATTTATACAAATCTCTAAAAATGGTTTCAGTTTTGTATATATTGACCAAGATGGGAAAAAAAAGGACCAGTCCAACTCCAGATTCTTGTGTGAACATTTTTTAATTAAACAATAAAGGAACTCAACCCAGTTTAGTAGCCAGCTCCTTGGCCTTTGCCTTCTCGAGTTTAGCAATGCGAGCAGTTGACTTGGGACCCAAGACATTGCCTCCCCAGTGACGACGGATCTGAAGAGAATTCAAACGGAAGGGAATTAAAACAAGAGAAAAAATAGACTAAGAAATAAATGATCAGAATGTAATTTAGTTATACGTCAAATCAAATTTTTGTAAATCAAATCTGTAGTGTATTAGTTTCAGCAATTGTAACCACTGCAGACAACAAACTGACCTCCTCGTATCTGTCATTATAGTTGGTCTTGATGGCCTCCACCAGTTTAGCAAGAGCTGCTTTGTCTTCGCTGGAGGATGGGAAGGACAAAAACAGAACATTAGCTACAAAGGTCTTGCGTCCATTATGCCCAAATCAGTGTGTAGCTGCAAATCATTTTGCTCAGGGTTAAAAAGCTCAATGGAAACCACACGGTTGTTCAGTTGAAGAAATTCATACATCATAGCCATACGATGTGCAGCACAGGAAACTGACATGAATGTGTTTGTTACTTACGGGTTGGTCTGTGTAAAGGCAACAGAAGTGCAGGTCTTTCTGTGCACAAGTCTGCCCAGTCTGGCCTTGCCCTTGACAATGCAATATGGGACGCCCATCTTACGGCACAGAGCAGGCAAGAACACCACCAGCTACAAATGAGAAATAAAATCAATTAAGAATCGACAACAAACTCCACATATACAAGTCAAACCAGAAGCCAAAACAATTCTGAACAGAACGTGTACAAAAATGCTCCCGAGAGACAATGAGTGGTTGATGCTCAGGGTTAAAAAGCTCATTTTAATCTTCAGTTTGAATTCAGGTGAAGAAATTCAAGTCATCACTGCAGACAACCACAACAATTTATGACAACATAGATATTCTGTAGAAAAAAAAAAAAAAAAAAAACAGTTTAGAGAAACGCACCTCAATGGGATCCACATCATGAGCAATAACAACCAGCTGTGCCTTCTTGCTCTCCACTAGTGTGGTCACTGTGTTCACACCTGAGAAATAACGAGCGATTAAAAAAAAAAATAAGTAAACCACTGGTTCTCAACTACGGGGCTCACTGACTTAAACATTGTTCATTAAAATGCTAACAACAAAACACTAAGGAGGGCCTTTGAATATTGTCTTGGAATAAAAAAAAAATAAATAAAAAAAAGTTGTGAACTACTAATTCAGAGCAATGATGCCACATACAAATAAGTATAACTCATGACTCAGGAAAGGATTGTACCTTTCAGTGTCTTTAAGGAAAAGGCACTCTTTAAAAAGACCCACCTGCACGGAGGACTGGTGGCCTCTTAGTGGGCACGTCTCCCTTTCCAGCAGCCTTCTGTTCAGCACGAGCCAGCAGTCGCTTTTTCTTCTCTTGCTTGGTCTCGGGCCTGTATTTGTGGGCCAGCTTGAACAACTGAGTAGCTAGAGAAAGTAAAATTTAAAATGTAAAGGCTACTTTTACTTTTCAGCAATCATAAGTCTGTAAACTATGCCAGAGTCAACAATTTAGGACAAACTTAAGCCAGCGCTAATTTTACAGTACAATTCCTAAGCAGCAATAATATACAACAATGCATCAGTGATCTTGGTGGAAACTGTCCACATCAACTATTCAGATAGCAAATATTCTTCACATCATCTGCACATCCACAAATGTCTAAAATGCCACAAGTCTAAACACATTTAGAGGCTGATCAATACGCCGTTTTACCAATTAACTAGTGGGACTCTTGACTACCTGTAAAAATATTACAATAGCTTTATAGTTTCCTCAGTGAGATAGACAATGACTCACCGGTCTGTCGGTCCAGAGCCTGGGAGAACTGGTTGATCGCAGGGGGAACCTTCAGACGCTTGTAGAGAATGGACCGTTGCCGCTGCAGCCGGACGTAACGTGGCCATTTCACAAATCGGGTCAGATCCCGCTTTGGCTGGATGTCCTGACCTGAAAATTAAAGTGCATGACTTTCATTAACAATAAATGACATTTGGGTACAAACTGTCAGTTGAATTCCAGATATTTGTGCATCAGCGATCTTGGTGGGAAATTGTCTGCATTGTTGTTAAGATAGCAAATATTCATTACATCATCTGCACTTATTTACACTTCAAACGACAGCGTGGACTCAAAGCTCATCAACGGACCAGTTGTTACTCACCAATGCCGAAGTTCTTGGGCCTCTTCTCAAACAGGGGGTTCACGACTTTCTTGGCCTCATGCTTCTTGGCCACTGAAGGGGCTGGTGCCACCTTCTTCCCCTTAGCCTTTTTTCCCTTAGGCTACGAAGAGATGCACATTATGAGTTCATCCACAATTGACAAAGTTTCAACAATTTGCACTTCACAGCTTTTGCTCAGTTTTAAAAAGAGGAGATCTACACAAAGTTCAGGTGAAGAAATTCAAAACATCACTGCAAAAGCAAAAAAAAAAAAAAAAACTTAGATTGTGACATGCGTTGTAGTGACATACTGATTTAACGTTGTAGATAGACGTTTACGCACTACTGCATTCTCATAAATCATTATTGAAAATATAACTGGCTAACGGACTTGTAATAGCGTTAGTCTTGTGTTTAAGAAGCACCAGCGGGCCGATCCGATTCATTTCTGGCCTACAAACCAATCCGCTAACATGTTAGCATTCGAGCTAGTCTATTGTTGAATTACTCGTTATAGCAAACATGTTATTTTGTTTTTAAATATAACAGTGCGCCAGTTTTAAAACTAAGGATAAGAACAATTAAAGGTCTGCGGTCTAAAGGCGCCACATCTCGAGGCGTCAATGCCGACAGTTAACGGACACTACACAGCTTACTAAACTTCTCATAATTCTTCATCTACATACTTCAAATGATCACAATTCTCGTCCAGAGAGCACGCGCTGGTGCTTTACTTTCCATAACTGATATATTATGAGTCCTAGAACACCCCACAAAACAAGATGCCTAAGGATTTTTATAAAGTGAATTCTCCCCGGTCAAAACCATCGGGCACTCACCATGTTGGTTCAGACGGAAAGGAAGAAGAAAGGGATTGTGGGAAATTTAACTACCGCGACATTTGGTAATGACATCATCTGTACGCGACAGAGCATAAAGCGGGAGGCTCGTGTTTATTTGAGGAGATATTAAAAGAATGCTTGCAGCTGTAAGTACCTATTATATATATTTAAGCTGTAGGACCCACACTGTTAATTAACTAATTAATTAACGTTATTCACGCGTGATATACAGTCGCAGAAATCTTCACGCGCGGCTTATTTTCATCGTAAGTGCATTAGTTTGTGTTGAAGAATAGACTGTACTCTTGGTTTCGCTTTTATGTGTTTCTAGAAATAGCCAAGAATATAAATTTTCACAGATGAACGAGTGGTTATTAAATCAAGTCCCGTGCCGTTTAGTTGATCTCTTAAATGCAAATATGAACGTTAACTCAAGCTAGGATTTAAACATGTTCAGTGTGAATTGTAAAAACAGACTAACGTTACCTAGGGTTAATTATTTACTACTACTCTAAGTATAAACACCATGAAGCATAAAATAACCAGTATTATTAATGAGTACTCAATTTTTGAGATCATAACTTCATTAAAAAATGTGAAAATGCAACAATAATTGGTTTATTTTCTGTGTTTAGTGTAGCGTGTGACTGAAGAGCGCTGAGATGAGCACACAGAGAGTCCTCCCGCAAAGCAAAGAGACTCTACTGCAGAACTACAACAAGAGACTTAAAGATGACATCAGGTCAATTCTAGACAATTTCACGGAAATAATCAAAACTGCCAAGGTATGTTTGCGTGCACACTGTGCTGTGTGATGTTCATATTGATATGATTTAGCTATGAGACCATAATCTGCTTATCTCATCGAACAGGTGGAAGATGAGACTCAGGTTTCCAGGGCGACACAAGCTGAGCAGGACCACTATGAGATGCACGTGCGAGCCGCCAACATTGTAAGGATCAACAGTGATGGAAATGCATAGACACCTCAGATTTGGTTATGTTAAAGGGATAGTTCACCCCCCCCAAAAAATAAATGAATAAAATTCTGTCATCATTTACTCCCCATCAAGTTGTTCCAAACCTGTATAAATTTCTTTGTTCTGCTGAACACGAAGGAAGATATTTGGAAAAAGTCAAAGTCTACTTTATTGTCAATTCTGCCATATATACAGTACATGCATACAGAGAATTGAAATTCCGTTACTCTCAGACCCTAGATGCGTACAGGTAACAATCGACAATAACAACAACAACAACAAAGAATAAAAAAAAAAAAAAAATAGTGATATATGAAGATGGTAGTGCAAAAACAGTAATAGTGCAGTAGAACAAATGTTGGCCCCCATTGACTACAATAATAGGAAAAAAAAGTACTATGGCAGTCAATGGAGGGTGAGATCTGCTTGGTTAGAAACATTCTTCCAAATATCTTACTTTTGTATTCATCGGAACAAAGAAATTTATAAAGGTATGGAACAACTTGAGGGGTAGTAAATGATGACAGAATTAAAAATTTTTGGGTGAAGTAACCCTTTCAATGTGTTTGTGTTTTAGGTACGTGCAGGAGAGTCTCTCATGAAGCTCGTCTCGGACCTGAAGCAGTTCCTCATCCTGAATGACTTCCCCTCTGTCAATGAGGCCATCAGTCTCCGCAACCAGCAGCTGCGCACGCTGCAGGAAGAGTGTGACAAGAAGCTCATCTCCTTGCGTGATGAGATTGCCATCGACCTGTATGAGCTCGAGGAAGAGTATTACTCCTCCAGGTACAAATAGACCAGTGATCCCAAACGTGTGCAGTCACCTCTGCCTTCCCTTGCTTACCAGCGCCATAAATGTGATGCATATGTATGTCATAATAACACAGGGTGATTTGTAGAGCCATTATTATGTCTATAAAGATATTTTTAACTTGCACAACCAATTATTGGCTTCAACCCTTGATCATTTTACTAAAATATGCGCTAACCTTGATGGTTTGCCCTATTTGTTTTATTACATGCACGCATTCATATACCATTGTGCCTTAATAAGAGTGATTATTCATGCAAGAAAGCCTATAGCTATTGAAAGACTGCATTCTCCTCCCACACAGCTGTCATGTAGTTAGACTCACTTACAATTTAGATACTGTAGACCCTTAGGTTTTATACTACATATCATGTTTATAACATGCCAGACATCAGCATCATATCTGTTTCTGCTGTAGCAAAATCCATATATCCATATTGTCACATCCATTCATATTGCAATCATACCAAAGACTATTATAAAGCACTTTCCTTATAAAAAGTTTTGTACAAGAAAACTTCTGTTATATAAGTGCATGTAAATATTTCCCCTCCAGGTGCCTTAATCGATTGTGTTTTAGAAGATTTACTTTATTTTGCAATTAGGAATCAGGATGTGTATTTACTTTTATTAGTGGTGCTGGTCAGGTCATTTTTATAGAAATTGGTATAGGATAAATCTGGATCTTTATTGCTATTTAATGATTTGAGGTCAATTTAAGCTGTCTTTTATGCACACCATTGTAACCAGTAATAATTATACGTAAAGAGAAATTTTCATTGGGTTATGAAAATAATTTCATAATTGATTTTTTTTTTCTTTTAAGAATTTAATTTGAATGTCTTTTGATATTTGATTGTCATTTGATAAAGCACTTTTTGAATTTTTTAAAAAGAATATAAAGTGCTTAAAGTATTGTATAAATTACTTTTAACAGTCGCATTAATTTGCTTACTTGAAGAAAGTTGTTAAGATCAAGAAATAGTTTTTTTTTTTGAGAATTCATAAATGGCATGATATTTTTTTCTTTCTCTGTTAAACTAATTGAAGATTGTGTAACTGGCAAAAGATTTTAGCTATCAGTGGTATATGTGTAAAGTTAAAAATGTAAAATTGATCATTTATAAAGCATTTGTTTTCCTCAGTGGTTTAAAATTACACTACATTATGTTTCTTTGTGGTGCCTTATTTAGTAGAAACAGTGTTGGTCACATTAGTACCTGTTTAAAATGTATCGGATTATTTGTCAGTTTTTCCACAAACCGACTGGTCATTTCAAATTTCATTAATAAAGCAGATAGAAACGAGAGTACATTTAGTGTCCGATCTATTATTTTCTCGCCTCCGATTTGGAATTTATGTTCTGCCTCTGTCTGTTGAATTCATAGTCTAAATTCTCTGCAGCTTACAGTCTTTCGCTTTTCATCTATTGAGCAATTCTATTATTAAACTCTACACGCATCTGTTCAATGCACTGAAAGATGGCAAATAGAAGAGCAATGTGATCTGACAGACCAAAACTCAAAGGACATCATGTGACCACACGTTTCCAATCAATATGTTAGTTGCAATCCTGAATAATGCTTTTCACAACTTCCTTTCTCTGCTTGGGCTTCCTTTCCCAGTTCTTTCATATGTTATGTGAGTTTGTTTGTTTGTGTATGTGTTCCTTACGAATGTTCATTATTCATATATATTCCTGTTTACTGAGTGTGTTTTTTTTTTAGGCAGAAGTGGACAGTGGAAATGTTAGTTTGTGTGTAACATGTGTGTATAACATTTCTAGCTGTGGACAGTGGGATGGTGTTGAATTGCCACTTTGTGAGGCCTTTCATCGGCGGGACAGTTGGGGGTCCCCCGAGACGACCTCTGACCCTTCACATGCCAACCCAGAGGATTCAGACCACTTGGGGACCCAGGAGTCCATGCACGGCAGCAGCACTAGCGAGCAGTCGTGAAATACTGGCAGCTTCCTTCGTGGACCAGTTAGATTACACGGACAAGCAACTTTTAATAAGCCCCATTGTAAACCTCCAGCTGTAGACTGCAAATCTAGAGAACTACTTGAATTGATTTTTTTTTTTTTTCTGCAAAAATGACACTGAATTATTACTGAGATAATTTCTTATAAGTAGTGTTTCAGTATTGTAGCTGGGTAACTTAGTTCTGGATAATAGTGTTATGGCCATTGGCTACATTTAATGCCTCTGGTTTGAGTAATATTACATCTGTGCCACACTTTTTCATCATAGTTCTGCAAAAAAGTACAGATTAAGAAAATCTGTAGTTAAACTTGTTTTAGGAAGTGTTTTGTATGCCAATACACGCTGCATACGTTCAGTTAAATCTTGCTCCTCTATTTAACTAACAAAATACACTGTTAAATTTCAGTTACATGTGCATTGTAATACTTTTTTTTTTTCAGAATGTGACTGCCAAGCAAGTGTTCTCTTTGTCTTTTTTTTTATTAATTTCTATATATTTTTAATTGCTGTGCTACCTTAGGATGACCTTTCCATTTTAGCTTGTTACAAGACATCTGAGCAAATATGCTAATAGATTTATAATTAAAATTTTACTTTTGTTATTTCATAGGAAATTGTTGAATAAAAATCCTTTGATAATAAGAACGAGGTTTCATTAATATGTAGTGAATCAAGCAATTTTGTGGATTTTGTTCCACATCAGACTGAACCACATATGTTCTGTGCAACATTGATAATTATTAAACCGACATGTTGTCCTTCAACAACGACCAATGTTATGGGGAAGGTTTTATTGTTAAAGGTTTAGGACTGTACGGTATGGATACATTTTTTTTAAATATTTACATTCAGTTTACAGAAAGAAAAAGCTGTCCGTGTGGTTGACTATAAAAAAGGTGGGGGATTAGTATCGTCGGTTCATCTTCTTGAATTTCTCATAGTGGTAGTCATCGGTGGCCTTCTCATTATTTGGTCTCTTGCGGTAATTGGGTGGTGTGGCTGGAGAGCAAAACAAAAATACAAACATAAATCACATGAACAAAACTTCAATATATGTGTCAATAAATCGTTTTTTTTTTTTTATCTTACTCTCAGGCGCTGGATTTTCAGTGTCTCCTACTCGTAGCGGCCTGGCTTTAGGCTCTTCTCTGTGGCGTCTCTGGGGAGCGTTTACATCCTCATGATAGACTTGAGAGAAGAACAGAAAATGACTTAACCTTTGTCCTAAACAGAAGGATTTTTCTAGTTATTTATCTATATTTTTAAACAATAGACAGATGAAGCTGTAATTCATAAAAGCTGTGAACTGAATCTAGATGTGATGGATAATCTTGATGACAAAACAATCCTGTACACAGGTTTACTGATATGACCAATTGGTTTAGAAATAAATAAATAAATAGCTGGACACATAGATTAATCTTAAGAATTCTATTTAGAATTAAATGAATCCTTTAAAAAAGGCAGCACAACTGTTGTGAACAAAGATTCTTAAGCAGTAAATCAACACTAGAATTATTTCTGAAGAATCATGTGAGACTGAATGGCTGCTAAAAATCAAATGATTTTTAAAATGATTAAAACAGATAATTTTTATTAAATTGTAAAAATATTTCACGATAATACTGTTTTACAGTATTTGGTGAATATAAGAGTCTTCAAAAACATTCATATCTGAGCCCAAACCTTTGAATGAATGGTAGTGTATGTGCACACTTACAGCGATTATGCTGAACATAATTCACAGCAATGTTAGTGGGAACGAAGGAGGTCCCGTTGTCTTTCTTCTTATTCCTCTGCTCAGCAAGCAGCTTTGCTTTGGCATCTTCTGTGCTGATGATGTTCTTTATCTTTGCACTTATAAGAATGGGGAAAAGAGAGTTTTGAAGTTTGCATCAAAAGCTAGGTGGATCTAATTATCCAGACTACAGAGAACAATATCTGATGCGATCAATTGAAAATGTCTGAATTCGTTTTTGGTCTATACTTACTCTATCCCCAGATCCACCTCTGGAATTCCACTCAGCATCTGATTGGACAACATCTCTTCTGTCTTTTTGGCAGAATTGACACGGATGCTCTCTGGAAGCTCATACAGGAGGTCCTCTGGATTCTTCACCTTCACCTTCTGCACCTCTGCCTCCACCATGCCTTTCTTTTTCTTTAACTCAGTCTCAATGTACTTCATCCTGAAAGGAATACAAGGAGAGAGAAGATAAACAAACAGGCAAAATCACCAATTAAGTAAGAACACCATGCAGAAACTTCAAGAATGCAGACAGCTTGCGCTTGTGCGCACACATAGGAACTTACATGTCTGCATCTTCATCTCGTCTGTTAGTCTCGGCAGAAAACGAGGTACCAAGATTCAGGTCGTTTTCATCGACTGTCCTATAGTGGAGAGGAAAAGTTAAGTGTTGAACTTGTAAAATACAAAAACATCAACTTTAAATGAAAAGGAAACATGATAACGTATCACTTACAGGTTTTGGTTTCGGTCTTTCACTTTTTTCATGTCAACAACACCTCCAGTCTTCAGTTTAAATGGGTCGTCCTAATGCACAAAAGTGACCTTCTTTTACCCCTTTATTAGTTCATAGGATACATTTACTATAACACTGCAAGTTCCCTCATTGGAATACAAAAAGTAGTTCGATTTTAAAACAAACAAACAAACAAAAAAAGCCTACCTCAAGCTCAGCATCCAAAGGAAGCTTCTCTCCTACAAGTAACGTTGCAATGCTGGAGGAATAGAAACAACAAACATGTAATCTTCTGAATTTAATTAAACAATGTAATATGTATATATACAAAAATAGAAATTAAAAATTAAACCTGTACAAACATTTAATACTGACTAGGTATCTGACTAACCTCACTCCATGCTGCCTTTTTCGTAGATTTTGAAGCTCCTTGGCTT
This sequence comes from Opsariichthys bidens, assembly GCA_037194245.1. Lineage (NCBI taxonomy): Eukaryota > Metazoa > Chordata > Actinopteri > Cypriniformes > Xenocyprididae > Opsariichthys > Opsariichthys bidens. Next base: position 19,195,161 of record CM074283.1, read on the forward strand.
CATCCAGTTTGGACCTTGGAAAACAAAATTAAATGTACCGAATTGTAGCATATTTTCACGTATAAAAAGGCATCCGCATGTTGCCTCTGAATGAATCTGACACGCTTTTCTGTAGTTCGGTTAATCTATTATGGCTTAATATAACGTTACTACGTTTTTGGCCCGAAGGTGACAAACATATCTACCTGACCACGGCTTTTGTCTCATCATCTTCCTCGTCGGATGAGTCCTCTTTCTTCCTCCTAAAATTCTTACTCGGTGGCATGATTTCAAAGAGCTTTGTAGTATCTGTGTAGTTAACGTTTTATTTTCAAAGGCCTGTACGCAACGTCGTCGGTCTGTGTTTAGCGACGGACCTCTCTACACATTTCCGGAACCTTCCGCTGACGTCACAATTACTTTATTGGCAGCTGATCTAAGATCAGCCCATCTGTTTTCCAAATAACCATTAACGGAGTAGAGCGACTATGGTGGATGAAGAGGCTGGTTCAAGATCAGCTACTTCTATGAATTGAAAAAAACGACAACACAAAAACAAAACAAAAACGAAGTAAAAATAATTACAAAAACGATTAAAAATATTACGAGCCCAAACAAATAGTACGCACGTTTTAATATAAAAAATAAATAAATAGTTTTTGTTCCGACGAAAGAGCTGAAGCGCTCATTGGCTCTGGTCAAAGCTGTGACGCACACTTATGCTGTTGTATTCAGCATGGATGCTGTTTAGTACACTGTCACCCACCTCTGTTACAAACACCACAGATTGGTCTAAAATGATCATCTATGAGTGTTATTTTTGTTTATGTCTGACAGGTAAATAACTGTTTTTATCTTTCCTTTGGTTGAAGCGAAGTGTCACTGTTTGTTTGCTAAGATAACATCATGTCGACTGAGCGTATCAAAAGTGTCTTGAGTGGAAATATGGCCTGTTTATTCTGCAACATCGTGATGTAAAACAGCCTTTTAGCAGTTGACGATGACATTTAGAGGAAATAGTGTGTTGAATAATAAGAGAATTACCGAAGCCGCAGAAAGAATCCGTATGGTTTGTTTTGAAATGATTTTTTCGATCAAGATAATTGGTATAGTCCGATTCACATTAATATGATTGTTTTTCAGTTTCTCTTCGGAGTTGTTAAAGCTGCTTTTCGTGTTAAAAGCAGATTATTTTCATGATGTAATATTATGTATTCTCCACTGTAACAATTGACGATGAATGCATCCTTCAGTTGTGCTAGTCGCATGAAACAGCATTTTTGTGCTCCTGTCAGCTTCAGGCACAGACTCACAGTGGTGCCATCTAGCAGATGTGCTGGATATCAGCTTCAGTTTTCTTCTGTCATTATTATTATTATTATTATTTTTAAATAATTTATTCGATGATGGCAGATTTTCTCTTTCACACTGATACTGTAAGTTCATTAGAACTTATTAAAATTAAGTTGGTGACTAACTTCATATTTCTTTTTGTTTACCACAGAAGATAGAAAGGCAGGTTTTTAAAACAATTTGAGGCTAAATAAAAGATTTGATTTCATTTCCGTGTACTTTAACCTCTCAACCTCACAGCTGTTTGCTGTATTGATGGTGTCTAGGGTTGTAGTTCTCTGTGCTTGGTGACGTCAAAATCAAGATGACTGACAGCGGGGATCTTTGTCCTCACTTGGACTTTATTGGTGAAGTAACTAAGGAGGAACTTATTCAGAAATCAAAGGTTAGAATTTCTTTTGCTGATATTCAAGTCTTAAATGTATTACGAGTGCCGTGTATTTAATTGTATCGTGTTATTTTTACTCAAGGGTACGTGTCAGTCATGCGGGGTAGGTGGACCAAACCTCTGGGCATGTCTACAGGTAAGAAGCCGTTTCCCACAAGTACAATGGGTTTCAAGCATGTAGAAAGATTTATGAATGCCATCTTTAAAATTATGCCCAGAACATTTCTTTAAAGTCACCATGAAATCAAAATTCACAAATTTTTATTTTTATTTTTATGGAATATTGCAAAATGTCTTATTTATCCATGCATATCTTTTTGTTTAATTCATGTGCAGTCATAATTCTTAAATATATATAAAAAATTCTGTCATGAATTACTCACCCTCATGTTGTTCCAAACCTATAAGACTTTAATTCCTGTTCAGAACACAAATGAAGATCTTTTTGATGAAATCTGAGAGCTTTTGACAGGCGATCTAACCAATGATAACGCAGAATCCGCCATCTTATCCGACAAATCCGTCAGGGAGTAGCCTATAGTAGATTAACGTTGGTTAACTTGAAATATTGTTTGTACTTGCGTCTTTCTGCAGTTGAAACCACATTCCTTCTGATGTCCATTCATGTTTATTTGATGCTATGAATGAACTAGTATGAAGAGATGATCGGTTCATGAGCCGTTTGAAGGATCTGTCACGACACATTAAGGAGCCACTATAGGGTATTTAGTGTTTAAACTGCTTTAAAAAAATTACAATATTTTAAATATGAAACTGTTTCATATGCTGTCAGTGTCCTCTTTGCTCCGCAATGTATTTTTCACTGCAGGAGAACATGATGATGGTGGTGTGAGAGAGCATGGGTTGTCAGGCATTGCAACAGGGTTGTCAGTTTTGCGAAGGGTCGATTGCTCTATATGATGAACAGATTTTATTTAGTCTTTTTTTATTCACATATAAACATTGATCAGCGAACATAAACAGAAGCTCAACTGAACCTGCTTGACTTCCAAGAACAAACCTCATTGGTTCTTGCAGAAGCTCAAACGTGCTGCGTAAAACACACGTAAATGAATCCAATTGGTTCTCACATGTCAAGCGTGATGAGAATGTGTGAGTTGATGAATGTTTATGTGAATAAAACCCTAAATTCAATCTGTTCATCATTTAAAGCTATCATGTTTTCATCTGCTCAATTTAAATGGATGCGTGTTGCATCTCTTTATGAAATCAAAGTCCTGTCACTGCGTAACTGTCAATGAAGTAATAGAAATCGCTTATATTTCATCAAAAATATCTTTGTGTTCCGAAGATGAATGGAAGTCTTACGGGTTTGGAATGATATGAGGGTGAGTAATTAATGACAGAATTTTCCTTTTTGGGTGAACTATCCCTTTAATCAAAATAATGTCCCCTCCCTCATGCAACAGCATTTCTTCTTTTCGCTGATGATGTGTTTTTCAGTGCAAGAACAGGACAACCTGTAACTCACATGAGATTGCAGCATTAGTAAACAACAACACTCCAATCAATTATGGATGGACATAATCAGTCCCGTCCTGCTTTTTTGTTTGTTTGAAAAGCAGTTTCACTCAGATATATGTCACAATAGGCAACAAAAGACTATCACAACTTCTGTTTTATGCTGACTTTAAAGTAAACAATATTTTTCTTCTTTTTGTCCTGCTTTGTCCACAGTGTGACTGTCCCTATGTAGGCTGTGGCGAATCATATTCTGATCACAGTACTATACATGCACAGGTAACATTCTTAGTTTGCTTAATTGTTTAATTATTCTGTGCACACTTTCATTCTATCTAGGCATTCATTCTGTCTAGGTATCATCCATATACAGTGGGGAGAACAAGTATTTGTTACACTGCCGATTTTCCAGGTTTGCCCACTTACAAAGCATGTAGAAGTCTGTAATTTTTATCATAGGTACTCTTCAACTGTGAGTGACAGAATCTAAAACAACAATCCAGAAAATCACATTGTATGATTTTAAATAATTAATTTGGATTTTATTGCATGACATAAGTATTTGATCACCTACCAACCAGTAAGAATTCCGGCTCTCACAGACCTCTTAGTTTTAAGAAGCCCTCCTGTTCTCCACTCATTACCTGTATTAACTGCACCTGTTTGAACTTGTTATCTGTATAAAAGACACCTGTCCAAACACTCAATCTGCAATGGGCTACAGGACAATAGGCAAGCAGCTCTGTGAGAAGGCAACAACTGTTGGTGCAATTATTAGAAAATGGAAGAAGTTCAAGATGACAGTCAATCTCCCTTGGTCTGGGGCACCATGTGAGATCTCAGCTCGTGGGACATCAATGATCATGAGGAAGGTGAGGGATCAGCCCAGAACTACACGGCAGGACCTGGTCAATGGCCTGAAGAGAGCTGGGACCACAGTCTCAAAGAAAACCATTAGTAACACACCACACCATCATGGATTAAAATCCTGCAGTGCACGCAAGGTCCCCCTGCTCAAGCCAGCGCATGTCCAGGCCCATCTGAAGTTTGCCAATGGCCATCTGGATGATCCAGAGGAGGAATGGGAGAAGGTCATGTGGTCTATTGAGACAAAAATAGAGCTTTTTGGTCTAAACTCCACTTGCCGTGTTTGGAGGAAGAAAAAGGATGAGTACAACCCCAAGAACACCATCCAACCGTGAAGCATGGAGGTGGAAACATCATTCTTTGGGGATGCTTTTCTGCAAAGGGGACAGGACGACTACACCGTATTGAGGGGAGGATGGATGGGGCTGTGTATCGCGAGATCTTGGCCAACAACCTCCTTCCCTCAGTAAGAACATTGAAGATGGGTCGTGGCTGGGTCTTCCAGTATGACAACGACCTGAAACACAAAGCCAGGGCAACTAAGGAGTGGCTCCGTAAGAAGCATCTCAAGGTCCTGGAGTGGCCTAGCCAGTCTCCAGACCTGAACCCAATAGATAATCTTTGGAGGGAGCTTAAAGTCCGTATTGCCCAGGGACAGCCCCGAAACCTGGAGGATCTGGAGAAGGTCTGTATGGAGGAGTGGGCCAAAATCCCTGCTGCAGTGTGTACAAACCTGGTCAAGAACTACAGGAAACGTATGATCTTTGTAATTGTAACAGTTGAAGAGTAACTATGATAAAAATTACTGACTTCTACATGCTTTTTAAGTGGGCAAACCTGCAAAATCGGTAATGTATCAAATACTTGTTCTCCCCACTTTATCAGTTTTTTTGTTCTTTTGTACATGTTCTTTTTACCTTTTTTCCAGGCCAAAAAACACAATCTGACCGTAAACTTGACCACATTCAGGGTGTGGTGTTATGTCTGTGAAAGGGAGGTGTTTCTGGAACCAAAAGCCTGTCACTCCTATATCAGTACCTCACTGCTGCAAACCACATGAACAGGTAAATTCATCTGAATATTTAAGAAATGTGCACTTTTAGCTGTTTAGGATGAGGTTGGCTGTTTCTTCTGCATTATTAATATCAGTCTGAAGATCTCATTCAGACAGTGATTTATAAAGCCCTTGTACAACACAAGAAACACAATTCACTCTTTTTTACATTCCCAAAGGATCCTCTTCCCCAGACAACATGTTACCCATTGAAGGCGGTTCCTATCGCAGTGGCGGATGAGGAAGGCTCAGATTCTGAGGAGGATGAGATTAAACCTAGAGGTATAATCATATAGACAGGAAGCTAGTACATACTGCATGGCATTTCAAATCCTCTAATAAAGGATAAATGGCAAGGACACCCACCTAGACATTGATGGGAGCATGTGCATTACCATTCAAAAGTCTGAGATTGGCAAGATTTCTTTTTAAATAATTTTCTGAAAGAATTCTTTTGTTTACCAAGGCTTCCTTTTATATGATTATTTACAGCATGAGATCAGTAATACTTTGAAATATTATTACAATTCAAAATACCTGTATTCTGTTTTTGATATATTTAAAATGCAGTTTATTCAATGCCAAAGCTAAATTTTCAGCAGCCATTTCTCCAGTCTTCAGAAATCATTCTAATAAATTGAATATTTTTGTAGAAATATTTTTTCAGGATTCTTCAATGAGTGGAAAGATAAAAAAGAACAATATTTATTTTAAATGGAATATTTTTGTAAAATTATAAAACTCTTCACTGGCATTTTGAGCAATTTAATGCATCCTTGCTAAATAAAGGCGTTCTTATTATTTATATTATTTAAAAAAAAATTGATCTTTTATGTAAACTTTTACATTTTTACTTACTAACAGATTTGGATATCTTGCCATGTTTATGCAACAGCTTAAAGGAGAGGATTGAATACTCAACAAATAACTAATTAATTTCCTTTTCTGTTCTTTTAATATGAAAATATTGCTTTATGCAAGTAGCCTGAAAAGTAGCCTACGATTCTTTTCCACAATGCAAAATCTGAGGTTCATCTATTGTTAAAAACAAAAATTGATAAAAAAGCTCATTATGCGTAATACTCTTTATCTCAGGTCTCACAGGGATGAAGAACATTGGGAACTCCTGTTACATGAATGCTGCGCTGCAGGCCCTGTCCAACTGGTGAGCTCACAACTTGTGCAGCATAAACAGGCATTATCCAGGCGAAACAGATCGGAAGCATGACTGGTTCCACTGATTATTTTTCAGTTTTGTGCATCCTGCCCCTTTAATTGACAATGGTTTTCCTGTTTCTTTTTCTCTTCAGTCCTCCTTTGACTCAATTTTTCCTGGATTGCAGTGGGTTGGTGCGTACGGATAAGAAGCCAGCATTGTGTAAAAGCTATCAGAAGCTTGTCTCTGAGCTCTGGCACAAGAAACGGTAACAAGCACTGACTTGCCAAACCGTTAACCTAGATCTGGCCAGTTCCAGCGAACCTAATTTTATCCTTTTGAGCTTGATCCTAATTATCTGAAGCTTATCATTCTACGTTGGTTTTCTTTCTCCTTTTTCTGTGCTTTCTTCGGCCATCTGTCCAGGCCAAGCTATGTTGTTCCCACTAGTCTGTTTCATGGAATCAAACTGGTGAACCCCATGTTTCGTGGCTACGCTCAACAGGTATATAAAGCAGAGTTATTTTAGTATTATTTGTATAGTATTATTGTAATTTATTAAAATATGCTTTTATTTTCAGCTTCCATTTTGTTTTTGTTTAGTTTTTAAATATTTCTATTTAGCTTTAATTTATTTTTTCAGTTAACCATAACAGCATGAAGACTGCTATGCAATCTTTCAAGACCAGATGTGTTTATCATATAATCCTCATAGACTTTTTGTAAAGTTCACACTTCTTGCTTCTGTCTTTTTAGGACACTCAGGAGTTTTTGCGATGTCTGATGGACCAGCTTCATGAGGAGCTGAAGGAGCCTTTGACCGACTGCAGCAATGCAATCTTAGATGTCGACCCTGACCACAACCTCGACAACCAAAATCATTTCGAAGGAGACCGAAGCCCCTCTGAGGACGAGTTCCTGTCGTGTGACTCTGGATCAGGAAGCGAGAAAGGAGATGTAGAGAGGGCAGGAGGAGAAGCAGAGCTGCTCATCCAAGATGAGTGCGTAGGCGTGAGAGGAAACAGCGGGATCTCAGAGAAAGAGAGGCTGAAGGAAAGACGAGGAGAAGAGAGGACACGGGAAATGGATGAGGATGCAGATGTGGACACGGCTGCACAAGAGGGACAGGCAGAGAGAGAAACCGAGGCAACAACTACAACCACAACTGTGCCGACATCAGGAAATACAGGTATGATGTTCTTGTAATTCTTCACTGCTCTTCCTAAAAGAAAAATGATCATAAAATTACAACCATTTAAAAGTGTACTCAACACTATGTGTCCCAATAGTATTTGATTTTATTCTTTTATTCTGGACATTGACCATTGTTGATTGGATGGAGGAAGATTTAAATATAAGCCTGTCTGTATTGTCAGAAAACGTTCACTCTGTCAGTTCTTGGGATTGACAACCGCATTTACTTACAGGTGTGAGTCTCAAAATGTCCCTATCACACTGAAACTTACAGTAGCGTCTCAAATACTGTCTCTATGAACGTGCAACGGGAGCCAAGCCCGTATTCAGTAACTATATTGACAGTTACCAAAGATTCTGATAACCGTCCAATTGAGTTAATTCGTCAAATCTTTATTAACTGACAGCAGCTTTTATATCCGGGTGGATAGCGAAGCATTGTAGAACACAAAACTGTCAGCAGCAGCTTCGGTTGAGAACAGTGCCTGGATCTAAAACCTTCAGATGACACACGGTCTTTATGAAGGTTTTGGATGTGAAAACATAAACCTTTTCACTTCCTGATCCCTCTTTCTCTTGCAGAACCTGATAATGAAGCTTCCATGCACTGTCCATCCTCTCATCCTTGTAGCCCCGCTCACAGTTTGCAGGAGCTTCACTCCAGGCTCTCCAGCAGCCCACCAAGATCCAGCCCCCTCAGAACTGGACCCACTTATACTTTAAAGAAAGGTTTGCTTCTCTCATGTAGCTAAATACACCGTAGATTAAAAAAAAAAAAAAAAAAAAAAAAGTGGGATTTTGCTTTTCACTTAATAACCATTACGTTTGTTTGTCTTTTAGCTCAGATGCTCCTGAGCACCAAGAAGAAGAAGCAGTCCCGTTTCCGCAGTGTTATCTCCGATATCTTTGATGGATCTATTCTGAGTCTGGTTCAGTGTTTGACATGTGACCGGGTGAGGATGAATGCAAGGAGTTTTTCTGTTTCTAGAGGGCACCAAGCATCAAATCACATTCATTACACTTAAAATTGCAACACTACAGTGTAGTTACAGTGTAGCGGGGGAAGTCATTGGTGCACCGTGGAGTTTCTGAGGTGCTCCACTTCCACTTCATGCCAGTACTAGAAGAATTCTGCAATTCATAGCTGGACAAAACAGACTCGTGTCACATAAACCAAATGTTATATAACTGTAGAAAGATATATCTCAGTGGTACAGTATGTGTAAGATTGCAAGAATAGCAATTTTTTAAAGGAAATGGCTGCCTTTGTAGGTTTCAACAACCGTGGAGACCTTTCAGGACCTTTCCTTGCCTATTCCGGGTAAAGAAGATTTGGCCAAACTCCATTCTTCCATCCACCAGAGTGCTCCCGTTAAAGCTGGCGTCTGCACAGATGGCTATGCAGCCCAGGGATGGATCTCCTACATCATGGATTCTATACGAAGGTATAGTGAGGGTGTGGTGGGGCTGAGAATGAACAAAGGGAAAAATTAATTGCAATACAGTTCAGAAGTTTAAGATTGAAAGAAGTTTCTTATGCTCACCAAGGATGCATTTATTTGATCAAATATACCGTAAAAACAATCAATGTGAAATATGATTACAATTTAAAATGGCCGTTTTCATATATTTTGAATTGTATTTTATTCCTTTGACGGACCAGCTGAATTTTTGCAGTTAGTACTCCAGTCTTCAGTTACATGATCCTTCAGAAATCATTCTAATATATTGATTTGGTGCGCAAGACCTTATTATTGTTAATGTTGAAAACAGACGTGCTGCTCAGTATTTTTGTTGAAACCTTAATACATTTTTTTAAAAGACTTCTTTAATGAATATAGTTAATAGGTTTAAAAGAACAGCATTTATTTGTAATGACTTGTTACAGATTATTTTTTTGTGCATAAATTTAATGCATCCTTAATAAATAAAATCATAATTTCATAAAATTAATCAAATTAAAGTATTCATTTCTTTAAAAAAATCATACTGACCTCAAACTTTTAAAGAGTAGTGTGTGTTTTCACCAAAGCTGAGTGTAAAACAGTGTAATTGCACTGCAAGCGAACAATGATATTGTAATATAAATGTATGTGTGTTAGTAAACGCAGATCTCGGATAATCCGCGGGTCGGTGGGTCAAGTAATAAAAAACTCATGGGTGGATGAGATACCTTAATCAGAGATAATTATATGTTCGGCTGGGTGAATGATTTTTAACAGTGGGATTCAAGTGACATCAGAACTGATCCATGCATCACTATTGTGTGTGTTTATGCAGGTTTGTAGTGTCTTGTATTCCCAGTTGGTTTTGGGGACCCATGGTAACGCTGGAGGACTGCCTGGCAGCCTTCTTTGCTGCTGATGAGCTGAAAGGTAACCATACCATGTTTGAAATTTCTGAATGGGCAATTATGAATGTGACAGAAAAGGGTCAAAAAAATTAATATTCGCTTTTCCACTGTTGTACTCCTTGGCAACATATGATGTTAATGTCTATTTTCTTTTCACCAAACAGGAGACAACATGTACAGCTGTGAACGATGTAAAAAGTAAGATTTCCTAAAAAAAAAATGAAAAAAAGTGCATTTGATCAATATATATAAAAATACAATGCTGTGCAACTATTTCACAGTATAATCTAAATGGTACTTATGGTTTTACAGCCACAACCATACTGTAGCTGTTAGGTTTACATGTTTAGATGATGAAACATGCTCATTTACTCTACCTGTTTCCTAGATTGAGAAATGGTGTGAAATATTGTAAAGTTCTACGTCTACCAGAAGTAAGTGCCCCCCTCCATTTCGATCTGTTCTTTTCAATGCAGCTTGTATTCCTAATTTATGTGTGATCTCCTTTGCAGATATTGTGCGTTCACTTGAAGCGTTTTAGGCATGAAGTCATGTACTCATTCAAGATAAATAGCCACGTGTCATTTCCATTGGAGGGGTTGGATCTCAAGCCCTTCTTGGCTAAGGAGAGCTCATCTCAGATTACTACTTACGACCTGCTTTCTGTCATCTGTCATCACGGCACTGCTGGGAGTAAGTCACTTCTGTGTAATATTGTGAAATGTAGCAGGAGTTTTTAGATTTTGATATATGGCCTGCCATTTGTTATCGCTGGCGCTTTTCCCAGATGAGATTTTTTTTTTTTTGGTTTAGTTTTATCTGAGTGAATTTTGTTTTTCCCTGTTGAACAGGCGGTCACTACATAGCATACTGTCAGAATGTGATCAATGGACAGTGGTACGAGTTTGACGATCAGTATGTATCAGAAGTGCACGAGACAGTAGTGCAGAATGCTGAAGCATATGTCCTCTTCTACAGGTATTTTATTGGTTATATGTTTTTTTTTTAAAGTGCACATAGTAATGTTTTTCCTCTTTAAAGTTGGCTTGAAATGAAAATACATCATTTTTTTGAAACAGTTAGGTCTATATATATATATATATATATATATATATATTTGGACACTGGCACAATTTTCATCATTTTGGCTCTGTACGCCACCAGAATAGAATTAAAATGAAACAGTCAAGATGAAATTGAAGTGCAGACTTTTAGCTGTAATTCAAGGGTTGCTTTGTCAGGCCTTTACTACAGCTGTCTTTAGTTGTTGGTTGTCTGTGAGTCTTTCTGCCCTTACTTTTGTGTTCAGCAACTGAAATGCATGCTAGATAGGGTTGAGATCAGGTGATTGACTTGGCCATTGCAGAATATTTCACTTCTTTACCTTCAAAAACTCCTGGGTTGCTTTTGTGGTATGTTTTGGGTCATTGTGCATCTGTATTGTGAAGTGCCATAAAATCAACTTTGCTGCATTTGACTAAATTTGAGCATAAAGTTTACCCCTATTGTGAAGGGTTTTTTATTTACTGTCGATCATTGTCTTTTTTGGACCTCTAGGCCTTTTTATGTTGCTGAGCTAACCCTTGCCTTCTTTTTTTTTATACCAAACATTCTGATTTGGCCAATCACAAAGTTCCTGCTAATTCTCTGGTAAATTTTTGTTTTTGTAGCCTAACGATGGCCTGTTTAACTGGCACGGAGAGCTACTTTGACCACATGATGTGGCCACAATTAGAATCAACTCCAGACTCTATCCTTCTCCTGCTTAATTGATGAAGAAATAACGAAGGATTGGCTCACACCTGTTGATGAAACAGCTTTTAAGTCAAGTCAAGTCAAGTCAACTTTATTTATATAGCGCTTTTTACAATGCAGATTGTGGCAAAGCAGCTTTACATTAATAAGAAAATGGTGTCATTGTGCAGCTTATTCTATATATTATTTATTCATTCCGTTCCGAATATCAGTAGTTATTAGTCTAGTTAATTTATGTATATCAGCACTGCAGAAAACAGTGACGTAACCGTCCGGCTAGACAGCATTCTGTTAAGTAATTGTCTAATTGCTTTTGGTCAATAAATTAAAGATGAGAGTGTGCACTTTAAGCCTATTCATTATATAACTAATTTGAATGTGTTTTGGCAAACGGCTAAAATAACAAAATGTGCCTGTGTCCAAATATTTATGGACCTAACCATATGCCATTTATCCAATGACTTATCCAATCGTTTACATTTACATTCCACGTAACACACCCCTTTTCTGACAATACAGACAGGCTTATATTTAAATCTTCCTCCATCCAATCAACAATGGTCAATGTCCAGAATAAAAGAATAAAATCAAATACTATTGGGACACATAGTGTTGAGTACACTTTTAAATGGTTGTAATTTTATGATCATTTTTCTTTTAGGAAGAGCAGTGAAGAATCTGTGAGAGAGAGACAGAAGGTTGTCGCTCTGGCTAATTTAAAGGAGCCAAGTCTGCTTCAGTTCTACATTTCCAGGGAATGGCTCAACAAGTTCAACACATTCACTGAACCTGGACCCATCACCAACCATACTTTCCTCTGTCAGCATGGAGGTATAATCACTCACAAATACTGTCATGTATATCTAAAGCTCCTCCAAACTGGACCAATTTAAGTGGAATTAATTACTTGACTGTAATATTAATTCACCTAGATCAAGGTTTTGTCAGACCATAGGTTCAGAAGAGTTTAGGAGGTGTCAGGGGGTACCTCTGAGCCTAGTCATAAACTTTGTTGCTCAAATGACAACCAATTTTTTTCCCCTCTGTACTGTGATCACTGAGTAAAAAAGAAGAGCTGAATGCGAGTAAAAATGGACTTAAGTGAGTGAGTACTCACTCAAAATTGATTTACTGGCCACAGTAAGTGGTATGTGGCTACAGTTTGTAAACCTCCACATAATAGATTTAAATTGCTTGACCTTGTGGGGTGTGATTGACAAAAAAAGAAAGATATAATTACATTATAAAATATGAAATTATTTAAAAAAATGAAATGATACTTTAAATATGAAAAATACCACCGAGTGGCTGCAAGTTACTGGCTTCATTATTCCTCTCTTTGGATCATTTTGACCCAAAAATCAGGTGTTCATCTGAGTGGCCTGAGAGCACTTTCACATTTGGAAAAGGAATCCACACACACACAAAAAAATTGTTGTTAGAAATTTAGTAACAAATCCTTCCCTCATGTGTCATTTTGACCCCATAAGGAGTGAATAGCAATTAGGGAAAATGGTGAATATTTTTTTTATTTGTCAAAAAAATAACAAATGTGGCACAATCCAGAACACAAATGAAGGGATAAGACTAAAGAAAATCCCCAATGTAGAACATGCTCACAAACATATGGATACACACACAACACACACACACACACACACACACACACACACACACACACACACGTGTACACAACTCACAAATAATTAATTTTTTATTTTTTATTTTAGATATACATCTGAATGCATAAAAGCAAATTCAAGTTTCAATACAGATTTTTGTTCCCCCATTCTAGATTATTTCATGTGTATAGAATTTCCATAGAGAAAATATAGCCCCCTCTGGTGGCAGTTATTATAAAATGCAGTTTTTCAATGTAATTTTTTCCACAAGAGGTCAGCAGAGACACTGTCTGAATGCATGATTATTGAAGAGGCTATCACTAGAACTCGACTGGAATTAGGTCTTTTTTTTTTGTGAAACATTGTACAAAATTTCAAATGATCAAATTAAAGAATTTAGAGGTAAATAAAAATGTTTTGTTTTTCTCTGGGCAGGAGAGGAATAGTTTTGTTCAACAATTTCAACAATTTGTTCAAAATTCATTCAGAAACAAAGCAAGTGACTTTTTATGAGTGAATCATTCACTCAAATGATTCATTCAAAACTGCAAATTTGTTCGATGCCGCAACACCACTGTTTTGTGCTCCGAGATAAGCAATGGTTCTGCTCTGGATTTGTTTTGGACTGTTTTCGTTGACATTTTAACTGCATTCTAATAGGCTACATTACACAGTGAAAGTACCCTCAAGGCACGGTTTTGTTTGGTTTTTGCAAAGAGAGTGACATACTCAACAATGTCAGCTCACACATCGTTAAAACTATGAACAAACATGAGATTACCGCAAACAATCCATATGGCACACCCCTATTTGACTCTCAATGTTCTTTATTTATTTATTTATTTATTTATTTTGCTTGACATAAATGACAGAAACAATCCAGAGACATACTGTCTTAAAATATATTTCTTCACCTCTGTCCGTGTGTATAGAATTGAACCCATTATGTGTTTTTCACAACTCTCATATCTTCTTACAACTTTTCCTCAGTGGAAAAATTACCACCAATGTTTCTAGGAAATCTAGGATGCCTGAAGTTTGTTTTTTTCTCCTCCTCTAGTGCTCCATGTGATGACTCATAGTTGAACTATTAATTGCATTAAGCCACAAAATCTACCGTGTAAATGTTTTTCATGTAGAAACTATATTACAACAAGTGAAAAGGTGAACTGCAAAATAATCCTATAATTTATTTTTCTCTAATCATTTTTTCATTTTACCCGCCATTGACAGTTGTGGCAAATGGCTCATTTTAAACCCAGTATATGCCCCATATGGTTTGCACATTCTTTTTTATTCTTTTTCACTTGCTGTAGCTGTAAAACCCAAATTAAGTTTTGATTTTATACAGGAATCCCTCCTACTAAGTACCATTATGTGGACGATCTGGTTGTGATCCTTCCTCAGAATGTGTGGGAATATCTTTACAACAGGTGAGTCATGCACAGCAATGCACATTTTTGACCTTTAGGAAGTCCTCAGGACATTTATCACCTTAGTGTAACATGGGATTATTTTTAAGCTTCTGATCTTGTGAAGTCAACAAAACCTCAGTCTAACCCTGAACTCACACGATGTATCTGGAGTTGTAGCGTTTCGAGATATCTGATCCCGTGTGTAAGGAACTCCACCAGCAGTGCAGTGTAAACATTGTTGAGTTATGTGTTTGCTCTTTTCACCGGCCATACTTTGAACATTTCTTTATGTCTCTCACAGGTTTGGGGGAGGCCCGGCCGTGAATCACTTGTATGTGTGCGCCATCTGCCAAGTAGAGATCGAGACCTTAGCCAAACGACGAAAGCTGGAGATAGACACCTTCATCAAGGTGAACAAATGACTTCACACACCGATCAGAGTTTTCTAATGTTTGCGAAAAGCAGTGATGTTCATGTACAGACAAATTAGTTTGCTCTCCCGGGTTTAATATGTTGCTAAATTTTGTAGCACACTTAAAAGTAAACAATGAGATTCTGTCCTAACTGTCAATCACAGATATGCAGGGTGCGTATTTGAATACTGTTTTCCTAGGTTATCCACTCAGATATACAGCATATTAGGTAATGTAGTCCAGGAAATCCTCTGGAAGGAGCATAATGTTCTTGGAAGCGTTTGCTGCTCGCTCGTAAAGCCAGAGAACTGATGAAAAACAGACTGCGTATTGGACAGATCAAGAATGTGATCTGCACTGCAATCTTATCAGGCGCACCACTAGCTTTAAAACGAAGCACGTTTTGAAGCTTTGGAAAAATTTGGAGGTCATGTTTGAAGCTCGACAGGTTTTCAAGGGATGCTTCAAAATTAAATGCAGCATATGACTGTTATACTGAAGAGAACTGAAACTCTCATATTGTTTAGATGGAGTTTGAAGATGATAACTCTCTTTGTTTCTTTTTCTCTCTCTGTCTGTAGTTAAATAAAGAGTTTCAGGCTGAGGAAGCACCTACGGTCATCCTGTGTATCAGCATGCAGTGGTTCAGAGAATGGGAGAACTTTGTCAAGGGCAAAGACAACGGTACACTCTCATACAAACTCACAAAAAAAAAAAAACATGCAGCAAAACGAATAATGTTAATCTGTGGAATTTAGTTCACTGGCCTGACGAAGGAATTTAAGTGTCTGTTTATATTGTACAACTATTTCTACTAGGGGTGTAACAGTATGTATCGTGTCACAGTATATCGCAATACAAAAGCAGTATGTATGACAATATTGTGTATAGTTCACCCAAAATGAAAATTGCTCTGTGAGGGAACAAATTCAAGTTTACAGAGATTGTGTCTATATATAATGTATAATAATGCAATGGAGGAAAAATTGTGGGTCCTGATAATATCAAATGTCTTGTTACCAGTAAAAAGTGGCCTACATTATTTTAAATATATGTAGTCAGTGACAGAGTGCAAGCGTATACGTCTAAAATAATTCTTTATTTTCAGCTTCAGAATCATGAATATTTTTATTCTCATGACCATTGTCTTGTGCATTGGGTTACCGGCACCAAGTCCAAGACTATTCATTTTCAGCCCCAATATAATACCAAATTTAGCATTTTAATCAACGGTACATTTTTGTTAACCTTTCACCATGTGTTTTGGAGTATCATACTGAACTCACAATAAGATATTATTATAAATATTATGATAAGTATCGTATCGTGACATGAGGGTATCATTACACCCCTAATTTTTACACATTCTATTTGTATTTGAACAGTTGTAAAGTCACAGTGAAATCAAAAGTTTTTAATGGAAAATTTCAGTACTTAATAAAAGTAATTTATCCATGCACATGCCCTCATGATCTTCAATCAAAAACATTTACATCCTCTCCCCCTTACAATAATATCTCTTCTATGTTGACGTGCAAACTAGCACAAGGACTTGGCAATAAGCTTGTCCAATGGCCCTTCCCCTCCAGCAACTTGTCACTAACATAAAACAATCCCTGCAATTAGCAAATGGCAACAATCCAATCGATTCCCGATGGACAAAATTAAGTCCCACACTATTTTTTTTCCGTATTCGAGATGCCCATTTACTTGCATTTACGTCACAATATGGAAGAAAAGTCAGTTGCATTTACCAGTTAATGCTGACTTTAAAGAGATAATTTACCTAATATTTGTCCTCATGTTGTTACAAAACTGTATGACTTTCTTTTTTTCTTTACGCAAAAGAAGTTGTTTTGATTCTATGGACTAAAAACACTGAGACATTATTCAAAATATCTTCTTTATCTTTTTCTTGTGTTCCACAGAAGAAAGAAATGCATACAAGTTGAATGACATGAGAGTGAGTAAATGATGACAGAATTTTCAATTTTGGGTGAACTATCCCTTTAAGGCTTTGTGTAAAATACATTACAAAAGTCCATTTTACATTAGGTGGTGGTGTGTAAGTTTATTCTGATGTGTTATAGTACTCCCTAAAAATGATAAACTCTGAAACGCATTCAAAATCCCTCTGTTTGAGTATCCCATCCAGCCTGACATTGATTCAGCCAATGGTGGGATTTCTTGTCAGCTCAGCCAAGACCACCCTCTGTATTTTCAAGGGAATGTTTGCTTATGCACTGTAAAGGTCATTATTCTGTTCCTTCCCCTGTCTCCGGCTCTTTCTCTCTTTCTGTCTTTCTGCTGGTTTAGAGCCGCCTGGCCCCATTGACAACAGCAAGATTGCAGTCATGAAAGGCGGACATATCCAGCTTAAACAGGGTATTGCCTGTCTATTGACATGTCTGTGACTCATCTTGAGTCAAAACTTTGTCTGTCTCGCATATGTGTGCGTGTGTGTCTTTGTATATAGTTCATTATCTATGGTTTGGTTTGCAGGAGCAGACTATGGGCAGATATCTGAAGAAACGTGGCTGTACTTGTTAAGTATTTATGGCGGTGGGCCAGAGATTGCAGTGCGGCAAACCATCAGCCCCCAGACACTGACACACATGGTGAGAGGAAGATCGAGGCAGAGACCAGAGCCCTCTGAAATGGTAAGACACACACACACACACACACACACACACACAGAGTGACGTCAAAAAACCATTTGGATACTAAGCCACACTTTTATGTATGTTTAAGGCCAAGAAAGCATTAAATTGGTCAGTAAAGGCATTTATAATGTTAGAAATGATTTCTATTTCAAATAATTGCTGTACTTTTAAACTTTCTATTTAACAAAGAATCCTGAAAAAAGGTTTCCACAAAAAATTGTAAGAAAAGCGAATGACTGTATTTGCATTATATAACAAAATGTCAAATCAAGTGTCATTTAAAAAAAAAAAAAAGCACAAACATGCTTTTCAAACTAAAAAAATTCACAAAAATGTTTTTTAGGTTTCATTTGAGTAAAAACAGATATTGTTAATGTTTATATTATATTGTTTCAAAATAAAACTAGTATTTAGACACTTTTTTTTGTTTTCAAATGTTATAGAATATGTCTGTAGTTAAAGCATCAAACTACACGTACACCCTTTATACTGAGAAAATGAAGTTAGTTCTGAGAAAAGCTCTAGCATCATTAATACCAGACATGTTTCGTCAGCGTATGGTACAGACTGGTATGATGCAGACAGCCTGACTAATCACCATCTACATGGCTATGAGAATCTATGCTTTAACACTACATCTGTTTTTTTTTTTTATGTTTTGCGGAAGCTTCTCTGTCCCCTACATTTCACAAATAAAAAAAGTATTGTATTTAAATTGTCCTAGGGGACAGAACAACTCCCGTAGTTGAAGAATCACCCATATATTTAATAATGCTGTTATTGATAGATTTTGTTTGTTTTTTTTTCCTCTACTGTAGGTGATGAAGATCAACTTGGGGATGATACTGCGCTTAAATTTCTGTCTTACAAGCACTTCGTGAGCATTTCTGTGGATCTGCTATCTGTGACTGACAGAGCTCTCCTAGAGTAGGAAAGGGTCTTATTTAATAAGTGAATAAATCTATTATCGGACACACAAGTAGAACATATTTAGGTAACACTTTACAATAAGGTTCATTAGTTAACATTAATGCACTGTGAAGTAAAATGAGCACACTATGAACTGCTGTATTTTTTATTAACTAACGTTAACAAAGACTAACAAATACAGCTACAAAAGTGGTTAGTTCATATTAGTTAATACATTAACTAATGTTAACAAATGAACCTTATTGTAAAGTGTTACCCATTTTTAACATTCATGAGCAAGCTTCATCCATGTGTGCTGGTGATATGCTTGTTTCTGTTGTCATTGAGACTAAGAGCAGTGACGTAAGCCTTTCTCAGTAGTGCAGAGGTAAATACATAATGCATCAAGCAGGAAACATTTGAACTCTCACTCAAAATCTTTGTTAGAGCTCTTTGTTGACGTCTGCCTAGGCAAAATAAGGCTTGAACTTAGTATTTGCATGTTCACAGAAGCTTTCTTTGCCTCCCAACTCCACTATATCACAATAACTTGCTCTACAAACGTGATGAAATTGAGCGTGTTGGCACTGTGAGGTTTTTTTTTTGTG
This sequence comes from Opsariichthys bidens, assembly GCA_037194245.1. Lineage (NCBI taxonomy): Eukaryota > Metazoa > Chordata > Actinopteri > Cypriniformes > Xenocyprididae > Opsariichthys > Opsariichthys bidens. The sequence goes on from CM074283.1 coordinate 19,214,372, forward strand.
ATGAATCGTTGAAACATGATGATGTTGAAGACTTTATCTGTTCAGCACTCACTCGTGTGAAACAATTTCCGTCAATACATAACAATCAAGTTGCGTGTTCATGTTCACGCTAGCCACTAAATCATGATCTTTAGATACTATGGGAGGGATAAGATTTGATGTTGCAGATATATGCCGGTTTCAACAGTTTTGCTTTTGAAGTTATAATTCCGGCATTAAACTGATTCATCTTAAGTGGCAATAGGATGTGATGTCATAGGCGACTTTGCCTTTTCATGTCGATAGTAAAAGTTTTTGGTAATCTTGAACTGTTTACTCAATGCTACTGAAATTTGACTGCAACTATTACCCAATATAAGATTTCAATATTAAAAGCTCAGGATGTGTTTGCCATTAATAATACGTTATGTTTTAATGTACTTAAAAAAAAAAACAATCCTCAGTTTTGACAGTTTTGAAATCCCATATGTCCCAATAGAAGGAAGTGAATCCTTCCCGGATATCCCCATCTCAGCGCCCCACCTCTGGCAGAGGGTTGCGTAAGCTACTATATTTGACATATTCAGTATTAAATGGTCTTTGCATTTTTCACAATTTCCTCAGACTGGCAAATACTTACAGTAACTGCTTACTCAAAATGCTTGGTGTGCTGTCTGTTAAAACCTGCATAATTTTATTTCACAATGTTTTAGTGATGCAGGACCACAGCTCCAAATTAAACTAAACTACTTTTCTAAGGGAATGTGCAATGAGGCGTATCAGATGTGTTGGAAATGCTAACAGAATGGCGTTAAACTATTCTAGTTCAAGTATGTCATTTCGAACATATTCTTTGTACATACAAATTTAACAGTTTTTATTTATGAATGTCTTTTTCTCATAAGCAAATGGTTAGAATTGTGGAGAATTGCTTCTGTATAGGAAACATGGTCTGTTACATATTTTGTTGCTGGAACTTAATTCCATGGTAACTTCTGATGTAATGCCTTTTTAACTTAAGTGATTTAAATGTTAAGATCTGTCTGATTTGACAAATAGAAATAAAGCCTGTTCTTTCTCCTCAGTGTCTATTTCTTTCTTTGATTGGTTTTTATATAGTTCTGTGTTCATATAACTGTGGTTTTCAGAATTGTCTTGTGATGACAATCACGTTCATGACTAGCCTGATCCAGTTATAAACTTCAGATCCGTTCTGCGTAACCTAAACCCATGCCCACACTTGTTAAAGGGATTGATCACTCAAAAATGAAACTTCTGTCATCATTTACTCACCTTCAAGTAGTTCCAAACCTGTATGAATTTCTTCTGCTGGACATAAAAGAAGATATTTTAAAGGTTTGAAACCGAACAGTTTCTGGTCCCCATTGACTTCAATAGTATTTTTATCATACTGCAGAAGTCAATAGTAAAATTGGGAATTTAAAATATGGCCAACACGTCAATTTTGACGCAAAAACTCCCATAAATCACAAAGTTTTAACACTCACATGATATGGATTTTCATGCAATTCTAAAAAGGAATATTTTGCGAAACTGCAATTGAAAAGTTTCCAGGAGTATGTAAAAGTCATTCTTTAAAGATGACATGGACAGAAGACGGCAGTGTTCTTTATTAAACTCAAAAGACTATATTGTATAGTCATATACTGGATTATAAACCACAAAGAAATGCCACAATTTATCAAGACCTCAAAGCAGATAGGAGGGAGAAACACCTAGAAACACATCATACATGACCGCTCTCAAGTATAAGCGGCTTTCCTTGCCATTAATGCTTGGATAACATGTATACATCTCCTTTGATTAAAAATAATGGCTAGAGCAGGGGCTGCGATATACTTCAACCTACTAACATCCGTTGCCATGATTTTTGGAATGACATATTGCAAGAGGAAAAAAATGACGTTTTAGTTTCATTAGTTATTAGTTATTTCATTAGTTAGACATTAATGGAAATGCAGTCAATATTGTTTTATCGACATTTAGAAAACGTCGCAAAAGTTTTGCGCAAATCTGTAATGGAAACAAGGCTAATGGGGCCCATCAACAGTTTGGCTACACAACATCTCTGACCTTTATTTCTCTCAACATGGGGACAGGAGAGCTGTTAGTCATTAAATGTGAAAAAAGTAACTTAGATATTTTATTGTAAATTGAAAAAGTAATGCGTTACTTTACTAGTTACTTGACAAAAGTAATCTGTTCACGTAACTCAAATTACTTGTAATGCGTTACCTCCAACTCCGGTCATAAGTGATTCAAAATTTCAATAGATCTCGTGACTTTGGCAGTTTGATACGCGATCCAAACCTCTGATTCTCTGACATGACGCTTTGAAGCTTCATGAAGCTTCACACTAGATATTGTCGAAAAGTCATTATTTTGTGGGGTTTTTTGGCCCAAAAATTTATTCTCATTGCTTTATAATATTAAGGTTGAACCACTGTACTCACATGAACTGTTTTAAATATGTTTTTAGTAGCTTTCTGCGCATCTGAAAGTGTTAATTGTCTTGCTGGTAATAGAGAATGGGAATCTGCGTCATTGTGTGTTATATTCTGGTTAGTCATCGCCATATTTTAGGAGTATACATTGACAACAAATAAAAATCAACAGAGAAAAAAAGGCTGTATTTACGTTTGTTTTGTTTTGTGTTATTTAAAATAAATTGTTTTAATAATGTTTTAATTAATTTTATAGTGTTACCAGTGTTACTTTAGTATTGGTATAGATATAATATTTAGTATTTATTAGTATTTAATAGTTTTTATTAATATTTTGATTAGCTTTCTTTCGTTTTCATTTGACTTTGAATTTAAGTTTTAGTAAATTTGTTATGTGCTTTTGTCAATTTATTTTGCTTTAAAGGGCTAGTACACCCAAAAATTAAAATTTTCTCATTAATTACTCATTTACCTACCAAATAAAAATCAACAGAGAAAACTCTGTATTTACGTTATTCATTTTTAAAAACATTCTAAGCTTCCACTTGCTTGGAATAAACAGAATAGTATTAAAATGCCGTGCTTGCATTCCAGCGCTCAGTCTGTGGCCATTGTGTTTTGATGCTTCCAAGCTGAAAAGCAGAAATTGCGCTTCGTTTGAAATCTGTTTTCATGCCAGTCGTAAGAGCAGCTATGGCAGTTCATAACACGGACAATTGTGTTCACCGCAAAAAATGTTCACCGTTTCAATGTAATAAAATAAATACTAAAGTTTACCTCCATTACTACTTAGTCTCTATCATAGTGTCGGTGTCCTAAAGTTCCAGAATGCATTACACTGCTGACATCACGTTGCCATTCTCAATAGACGCCTCACTGAGTCATCTAAAATTTCATCAAAAATATCTTAATTTGTGTTCCGCAGATGAACGAAGGTCTTACGGGTGTAGAACGACATGAGGGTGAGTAATTAATGACAGAATTTTTGGGGTGCGCTTACCCTTTAACTTATTATAGTACTTCAACTTAAATATTTCTGGTAAAGTTGAAGTTTTTCCATCTTATATTTTAATGAATTTTTTATTCAATTAATCATTAAAGTTTTAATACTCAGTTATACCTATTTTAGTAGCTTAAAGTAACAAAAACAACACATAAATTGGACCATTTTTCTTAATTGTTTTTATTCTCTACATTTTAGCTAGCTATGTCAATTTATGTATTTGCAATTACTATGTAAAATCCATGTATTACTGTGTATTTCCATGGGTCCATCACTTGTCATATCAACTGTGTCTTGAAATTTTCAAGGATCTATATTTAGCTCCCCATACTCAATGTTACCTTCATGCTCTGTTCATCTTGTTCATCTTAATCACCACTATATTTCCCCAACCCCCCACCCTTCGTCTCCATCCTCTCTTTGTCCTCAGACAGCCCCTGGAATATTGCTTCAACTGCCTTCTATAAACCAAATAATCTCAAAGGGAAGGTGAATATTTATGTGACAGAGCTCACTATCATTGTTGATGTCATTATAAGTCCTCTTTCTGTCTGCAGGCTAAAGAAAGGAGAGTGCAAGAGGAGGAGGAGGAGGAGGAGAGAAGGATGCGGAGAGCTACAGACCACCCATCTGCGTGCCTGTCTTGTCTGCCGGAGAAAGGATTGTAATTTTCAGAAGTGAGTCACCATTCCTCTGTTTTTGTGCAATTGCTGCATCTGGCTTTTATTATTTAAAGGGTCATTTCAGGAAATAAGCATGCTTTGTATATAACGTAGACAATAACATCTTGCTGGCTTGGTCCTCTATGTCTATAAACATTAGCATGTGTGGTACTAGCTTGGCTCGAGAAACATCTGGCAGCTCTTTTGTTTAACACAATAGATAAATATTGCATTGGTGAGTCTAAATGATTAGGGTATTGCTAGTCAAGATTCTGTTTACAGTGTGTTTACTTTAAATGATACTAACATGGAAAGAATTTACATTTACAAAAATTTACAAAAAAGAAACATTAAAATACATAAAAAAGCAAGAAAAACTTAAAAATTATATATTGCATGAATAAGAGTAATTTACTATACACAGAAGTGAAAAAGAATTTCACAGTAGAGATAAACATTGTAGTAACTGGTTGCTAAAAAAGCCGTTCCTGCTTTAACACTTATAACAGGTATAATATTTATCCAGAAAGGCCTAATGTAAATGAAATATTCACCAATCACTGTGCAGATAAGGTGAGATTGTTGTGCTTTCTGCTCCGATATGATGCTTGTGAACACCCTACAACCCTATAAATTGCTAAAAACAATTGCTTTGAAAATGACATGAATCAACATATCCATGTAATCTGGAGGTAATTGTGCGGTCTCCAAGAAGTAAATCATCAAACCTCAAATGTCTATGCTATAAAAGATATTCCCTTCAGTAATCTCAGACACAAAGGCAGCAGGCAAGAGGCGTTACCGATGAGCGCAGAGCAAAGTTGTCAACCAGGGCAATATCGCATGAGGTAATAACCTCATGGCTGTAAAATGAATTTTTAATAGACCTTGTTATTAAAATTTCAGTATGTTCAGAGCCTGTGCATCTCTATCAGCCTGTCACAGCTTGAGTGTTCAACATGATAAAAGTTATTCAGGTACACATGTGCGCGTTTCAGTATCTGGTATATATTTTACTGGTGCACAAAATGAACCGTGCATCAACATCACTGTTGAATGTTGCATGATCACCTGCAGCCAATGATGGCCAAGCGGGGCGTGTCATCACGAATGAGTCGGGTGTGTGTCTTGACCTGCGCCGAACCCCTGAGACTGACTCATCGAACCCAGGTTAAGAACCACTGATTTAGTATGATTATTAACCCATTTCCCTTGTGGGGATGCTGGATGGTCCCCACAATAAAGGTGTCTAAGGTTCTATCCTTGTGGGGAAAACACCTAATTCTGTAATCTACATTTACAGTATCTCACAGAAGTGAGTACACCCCTCACATTTTTGTAAATATTTTATTATATCTTTTCAAGTGACAACGCTGAAGAAATGACACTTTGCTACAAAGTAGTGAAAAGTAGTGAGTGTACAGCTTGTATAACTGTGTAATTTGCTGTCCCCTCAAACTAACTCAACACACAGCCATAAGTGTCTAAAATACTGGCCACAAAAGTAAGTATACCCCTAAGTGAAAATGTCCAAATTGGGCCCAAAGTGTCAATATTTTGTGTGGCCAATATTATGCTCCAGCACTGCCTTAACCCTCTTGGGCATGGAGTTCACCAGAGTTTGCCATGGAGTCCTCTTCCACTCCTTTGTGACGACATCACGGACCTGGTGGAGGTTAGAGACCTTGCGCTCCACCACCCTCCGTTTGAGGATGCCCCACAGATGCACAGGCCTGTTCTGAGTCTGTCCTGTTAAACCACTGTATGGTCTTTGCCACCATGCTGCAGCTCAGTTTTAGGGTCTTGGCAATCTTCTTATAGCCTATGCTATCTTTATGCAACAATTCTTTTTTTCAGATCCCCAGAGAGTTCTTTGCCATAAGGTGTCATGTTGAACTTCCAGTGACCGGTATGAGAGAATGAGAGTGATAACACCAAATTTGACACACATGCTTCCCATTCACACCTGAGACCTTGTAACATTACCAAGTCACATGACACCAGGGAGAGAAAATGGCCAATTGGGCCCAATTTGGACATTTTTACTTAGGGGTGTACTCACATTTGTGGCCAGAAGTTTAGATATTAATGGCTGTGTGTTGAGTTATTTTGAGGGGACAGCAAATATACACTGTTAAACAAGCTGTACACTCACTACTTTACACTGTAGCAAAGTGTCATTTCTTCTGTGTCATAAAGATATAATAAAATATGTGAACAAAAATGTGAGGGGTGTACTCACTTCTGTGAGATACTGTATATCCTTCAAATGGAATATAAAATAAATGAGTGGCTGCATGAGGTATTATTTATTGGTATTAGAGATTTTATCTGAGATTGTATTAATTTAACAACACAGTTAAATGTAGGGTATTTTTTTTTTAGCAAATCTGAAGATGAATATCCATTTTTACTTGCATGTACAATGACTGATTTTAGCATAGTTATCAGCATCATCTGACTGCACAGTCTTTTACCCAGAGTTCTTGTAAGCAGCAGTCTACAGTACATTAGTTTAAATTTCATTGTTATGAGATGAAGCTTATCTCAGATGCCATCAGACGACACTGCTGAACGTGTTATGTTTCTTTCCCCAGGGTGGACAATGGTCCGAGAGATGTGCGAGGACTCGTGACACCACCTAGACTTTAGCAACAATAGCGACAATGATCAGAGTCACACCCAGAATTCACAGGGTGGGAGAATACAGCTTCACTGATCTTTGACTAAGACAAAATGAGGACTTTATTATCTTCTGACATTCTATCTGCTGATAAAGTAATGTGAAGCAAAGTAAGTAAGGTGTGATACTGCATTTTTTTTAGACGAAACACTTATCTCAGATGTCATATTCCAGTTGTCTAACCAAGACTAAGAATCTATCAGAAATATTATTGAACATGTTTCAATATTTTGCACTACACTTACTATTGAACTTGTAACCTTGTCACCTTTCAGAAATTCTGTTGTGGTCTTCGGTATAGCTCTGATCCATTTGTGGTCTACAATACACAATGATTTGACTCGTAGACCCCAGTCTATTCTTGTTTCAATGCATCGTTTTCAGTTTTCATCTTGTACTCCACCTTGTAATTGTCACTACCTTCAGGCAAGGGTTTGAACAAAGCATTCCTAGGAAAGACACACTGCTTTCTCACGCTCTCTTTTTCCCGTGTAGCTCTTTTCACACAGACATGTTCACTATTAGCCATCAAATGTTGATTCCAACTGCATCCATTGTTTCTTAAATGACAGCCAGTGCTTGAATGAGTAGACGCTTCAACACTGCAGACATGTGCTTCAGTGTACACCTGATAAAAAGTTGTCATCTAGGGAGAAAGTTTTTTGTTTAAGCAAATTGCATCTGACGACATTCTCAACATATAGCAATGGGCTGTGCCATTTGCACACAGTTGATTGATATGTGGAGTGTTTCTGGCTCACAAAGAGGCCAGACATCAATGGACATGTCCCATTTGCCTGAGAATTCTCAGCAGGACTATCACAGACTTTCAGGCCTCCACTATACTTCTTCTTTCTCTGACGCCGAGGACTGCTGCGATGACATCACAAGCACAACCTCTTCCTCCTCATCGGACTATCTCGGAATAGACTGTTGATACTTGTGGTTTTGGAGCTTTGTAGGTTACTGACACCTTGTGCCAAATATTGCCATTCCCTTTGGCTCCAAATTCATTCACTCACCTAATGACAATGAAACATGCTTAGTCTACCCATCCTTAATCCTTGTGTCTTGACTGTGTGGAAAGGTGTGCTCTCACCATGTCCATAATGTTCTACAATTTAGTTCCTACTCCAGTGTGAGCAAACCCATCATTGTCAGGGAAAAACAATGTGTCTGTAATAGAATTACATTTTTTTTTTATCATTATGGAAGGAAATCCAGTTTGGAAATATGAATGTACATTCTAAAAATAAAGCATTCAATGATGTAAAGATTTATTGCTTTTGGTTTCTTCTGGGAGTGACAAAAGCCTTCACAATGAACTTTGATGAAACGAGGGTGTTTTAAGGGGCCATCAAATTTACTATTGTTTGGCAAATTTTAACAGGCACGATCCGGTAATTTCAAAAGGAATCCATATGATAGGGGATTTCACTGACAGATTTTGCAACAGGTTCCTAGGGACTATGAAAGCTCACCCTCTCTTTCAAGATGCTTTAGCTTGTAGTTAGTACACCCAGAGGATGACGAGGCACTGAAGAGATGTACTCTCATACAGAATGTTTGAGGCTGTCACTTGAAATCTCCATTTCTAATCTCCATTTCTATTGTTGTCACAATACTGGAATTTCTAATTTCTAGTTGGTTATGCATATTCTTTGCGTTGACCAACAAAAAGCTGATTGGTGCTTCATACACACTATATAGAGTAGACTTTGGACCTTTTTGTGCCTGCAAAATTGTAATGGTTTTTCCTATTCTCTTCTTTATTATCCAATTTATTTGGTTATAGTGTTGTCAAAAATATCGATATTTCGATATATATCAACACTGAAATATATAAAATGATTTCAACACTTCTTTCCTACAGTTCGATACACTGCACGATCTCGCTCTCTCTTCTCTCCAATGGGGAAATGTCAATTTGATTAACACCTCTCACTCACTCATCTCATTTGCACTGGTTAAATTGTGTGACAGGTGCTGAATTTTGGCATGGTTGCGAGTATTACGCTTAATTTTAGTCATTCCCGCAGGTTTGCACTCACACCAAAAGCGCACACACCACTGATCTATTGGTACAAACATAAAACTGCTTTTAAAACAGCTCTTGAGTATCAAATTTAGTTCTTTTTCCTGGCTTAAATGGTCAAATGCCTGTCTTGGCAAATATTCAGGTAAACAGTAATTTTTCAGTAAATTTAGGACATTTAGTTGCTGTTTGTGGTTTTATTTTGGAATTTTTTTTGTCTTTTGCTGATTTTAGTACTTGGTTGAAAATTCATACCATTTTGTATGAATTTGAATTCCTTGTGAATACTAATATTGATTTGTTTTTTGTTTTAGCGCTCAAATAAGGTGTAATGTGGACTTGAACTAGGATAATAAATGGAAAAAGGGATGACCATCAGTACAAGAGCAGTCAGTCTTTATTTCAAACGGGCTGCTATACTTACCGTTTACATAGCATTTCTAGTCAGTACGCTTTCTATTGCCACAGCAGCAAACAGTGTTCTTTATTAAATAAAACTAATTTATTACAACAATAAAATTACAAATCGATTAATCCATTTTCTTGAAATTCATTAAATCAGTTCTTAAAAAATTTAACAGTAGCAACACAGAAGTCTTAAAGGAAATTAATCAGCATTAAACCCATGTGACTTAAGCTTATTAGACTCAACTTGATATTGGTTTAAGCAATACAGTTTAAACAGAGCTTTAAAATGTTGCTGCAATGTTGCTGCAACTGTGTCTTTAAAACACATTTGTTATGGCAAAAAAAAGCCTAAAGAATATGTGATTAGATGATGTTGATGATGTTTGTTAATGGTCACAATCATCATTTAAAACTGTAAAAAAAATGGAAAATTCTACAAATTTTGACAGCAACATGCTGTTTTCCATTAAAACAGTAACATATGTAATATTTGACGTTTTCGAGAAAGTAGACTATAGCAATAACAGCGCTCAAAAGTTGACACTCTGAGGCTGTATTTCAAATCACACCCTGTACCCTCAATTCCCTATTCCCTTAATTTACTAATATAGTCCACTTGAGAGAGTGAATGAAAACAGCTGGGTGAATTCAGACACTGATGAACACCTGCTGTTAACAAGCAGAATCAATGAAGGAAGAACAGAAAAAGATTAAATCAACTGAAGATAAAAGAAGACATTATATCACTCAAGATCTGATTGACCAACTCCCCAAAGAGCATTACCAACTTCACTTATTACTAACCAGATTGACTTTATTTCTGTCATATGCCTACATAAGTTCTAATTGAGAACTAACAAAGGTTTAGATGTTGTTTACCATGATTGAGATCAGTGTTTGGTTTAGTTGGGCTCTCTTTATTACAAAAAAGCTGATTGGAAATGTTATCAGATGAGGTTAGCTGTTTACTAATATGCACACTCATCACAATGGTTTGATTTCTTGTTTTCATCAAAATTTAGTCTAGAGTGTTTTGTTCTTGACTATTGTATCTCTGTGATTCTACTGCAAGAAATAATCAGAGATGTATGATAGATCTTGATAACAGTTTGTGCTTATAACAGTTTTGACATATCATCTTGAGTCACACAGACAACAAAAATCGGCGTATGAATCTCAACAATGGTGACAAACAAAAGCTTCATGGTGCAATGCATGCTGGGTACCAGAATAGAACAAAAATAATCAAACTCCCAGCATGCATTGCACTGTCACTGAATTGTCTGGTTATTATCTTTAATTCTTTCTGTTTGCCTTTATTTTGCTGTTGTTTTTGTGTTGACTTTTTGTAGTGTGTTTTATGATGTTCAGATTTGATCTATTTTGTTCATTGTCTCATATGCTGGTTCTTCATGTCTCATGAGTGATGGCATAGTTTAAACATTTTTGAATGTGATTTTTTTTAAGTGTAGAAATTCTTCATAATTAATTGTTCAGTACTCAATATAAAATTTAAATTATTTTTAAGTAAAATTTGATGATGGATCGGACACTGAACAACTTCAAGTCCTCCTGAGCACAGTTTCTCTCTCTTTTTTTTTTTTTTTTTGCTACATCAAATATTTATTAGAGAACATGGTTATACTATACAAACCAAAATTTTTCAACCAAAGATTAATTAATGTCTAAAAGTCAAAGGTCAAGAGCCAAACTAAAATAAACACTGACCGCCATCAATGAAACAATAAAATAACATCTGAAGCTCTGTTAATTCTCAATAAGAACTTCTGTAGACATATGCCAGAAATAAAATCAATCTAGTTAGTATTGAATGAAGCTGGTACAGTATTACTGTTTTGTTGTTTAATCCTCTGCTGAGATCTTCAGAGATTTAATATCTTTTATTTTTAGTTGATTTCATCCAAGGCTATGGCTGGAAGACAGTTTGAACTCTTATTTATGCATTCATTACATTGTCTCTTTCTTTTTCTAAGCTAAAGTATTGCTAGTTGACTCTCAGGAATGTTTGTTTTCAGCTGCCCTCTTGCCTTTTGAGCCTCACCTTTCCATTGCTCTGTATGCAAAGCCTTGTCTCTCCTTTTGTGACATCTCTCTTTACACCTTCATAAAATATGCTACTAAATGTCAACACAAACACACCAACAAAAATAAAGGCAAACAGTAAGAATTAAAGAAAATAACCAGGCAATTCAGGGCAATTCAGTGACATTATTTATCAATACCGCAATGCATGCTGGGAATTGTGGATGATTTTTGTACTACGCTGGTACCCAGCATGTATTTGATTGTCACTATTGTATATATACATAAAACAATTCTTAATGCCTGTGTGACTGAATGATGTAATGGTTTATAATGCTTTGAACACAAACTGATTCTTATTATCTTTCTTTGCTACCAAATCAAAAAAATTCACAGTAGCCAAAAACAATCTAATAACAGAAAGTCAAGGGTCAAGAGCACAACAAAAGCAAACACTGTTCTCCATCATGGTAACGTCAAACGAAACAATAAAACAACATCTAAACATCGATTAATTCTCAATAAGAACTGTTGTAGATGAATGACAGAAATAAAGGCAATCTGGTTTGTAAGTGAAGCTGTTGAAATCCTCCTCTGCTGAGATCTTGAGAAATTTAATGTTAACTTTTATCTTCAGTTCATTTCATCTTTTTCTGTTCTTGTTGTTTCTTTTTCCTTCGTTGATTCTGCTTGTTAACAGCAGGTGTTCATCAGTGTCTGAATTCACTCTCATCTTAATATTCACTCTGTCAAGTGGACTATATTAGTGAACTAATGTAGGGAATAGTAAATGAGGGGGTTTTAATGGCTTTTTTATTATTTGAAAACAGATTGAAAGCAATTTCAGTAACATGCTTCAGCTGTCCGTCTAGAAGATTTTTTTTACATTACTATACAGAGCTGGAAATGGCTGAGATTCACTGGGGGGAATCTTTTTTTTTTGAGTTTCGATGACTTTTCAGATGTATTTAAATATAAAATATTATATAATTTGTAATAACATATCAAGCAGGCACATGAAAGGTCAATGAACAACATGAATTGTGAGTGGCACAAACAGAATCTTTGCTTGGAGAAAATTACCTGTTGATTTTGGCCAAAATAAAGATACATTGTATAGAAATTTACATATGTGGTAGGCTACATACTGAATTGAACAGGTCACAAACATTTTGAATAGATTTGCCCTCTTTGGTTAAAGAAAACTGGATGTTTTGGATGCTATACCTCTCAGTTTAGTAGGCTATACTTTGAAAATCAACAAAAATTAAACACATTTAAAGGGCAATCCAGTTTTAATGGAAAAGGGAGCTGATGTGCATTCTAAAAAGCAAAATAATCAGAATAATAAAGTAACAAGAACATATAATAATATTTACTCATCCTTTTTCTTAGACAATGGTTAAAAGGGTTGAAATGTGATTAAAACTTTAGAAGATGTTACCATAGACATAGAGTTTTGTTTTTAAAACATTGTTCTCATGGTTACATTGGTAATTCTCTGAAATGATTTCAACTACTGATTCTATGTTTTCCCCAGAATTTAAAAAGTAGCCTAATAAAGAGTTGTTCTCCCTTTCACAACCCGTTTTATCACATGCTATGCTGTTTTTACTCAATGAGCTGCAAGATTCTGGAAATTGTGAGTCACTTTTTTTTTTTTTTTTTAATGTTAATAATTCTCCCATAATTCTGAATAGACAACTAAAAAAATAACATGCAATTTACTAGAGGCTCTGCCATGTTAGTTGCTGTAGTCTATTTACAAAAAACAACTAATTCATTACAAAGAATTACTATTACTTTTAAAATATCAGTTTGAATAGGCCTCAATGATTCAATGACTCAAAGATGTCTCTTGTTTCATTACTGCAGGAATCAACTAATCTTTTTAATGAACGTTTCAATGACAAATTCATTTTTAACAGCCACTTGTCGCTCCCTAGTGGTATAACAATATAATTGATACAATTTTTATTTGAAGCATCAAGTTACATTCAATAACTCTATCAGAAGATAAAGAATAGAAGGGCTACAGCTACGGGTACTGTTCATGCGCACATCAACACTGCGTCATTTAAGATTTTTTTATTTATTATTTTATTTAATAATTATTTTTGCATTATTGTAAGGGTAGGTTTAGGGTTTGGGTAGGTGTAGATGTTAATAAAACACAATTTGATAAGTAGCACATTTAATTTACTGTTATTTAAGCTCAGATTTTGTCTCACTTCCGGTCGTAGCTGTATCCCTTCTAGACTAACTGGAACGCCGTGCCCCCTCGAAATTCACTCCCCCATTTCCAGCCCTGCTTTATATATACTAAATGAATAATCATTTGTGGTTTTATTATGATTCCTTATACTCAATCAGTCTGTTTTTCCACAATCATTAACATTCTATTAAAATACTAATGTCCAGCTATTTTCCAGCATAATTTTGGGGACCCCAAACACAAAAACATTTTTTTTTTTTTAATTTTGTTTCCATGGTTTAAATTTGTATTCCAATTGAAATGTGGTCGAAGTGCTTCTGTCAAAATGAACGGGGTTCCTCTCACCCTAAATGTGACATGTATGTCATCACGCGGGCAGGAAGTCTAACGTCAGTGAAAGTTTTTTTGCCAGGTAGTGAGTGAAGGAGGGATAGGCTGGATTCGCATATAAAACCGTCTCCATCAGATTATACACACACTCAGTCTGCCGAAGTCAAGATGCTCGGGAGCGATGTACTGTTGTGCTTCATCTTCTACAGCACGCTCTTAATCTTAAAGATGTACATCATTGCCATCATTACGGGACAAGTGAGACTTCGGAAAAAGGTAAGTTGTGGAACTTCTTCCAAATACTTTTCCTTACTGCAAACACACCGCTCGCGACGCCTCAGAATCCCCTCAACGGTCGCGTTCATTGCAATGCAAGCATTTCTTTGTCGTGTCGAACGAGAAAAGGAGGTAACATGAAATAAATGAAGGTAGTTGGTCAGAGATGTGCTTTCACTGCATGGCTTGACATCCTACAGATGTAAAACCTACTTGTTTTTTTTTTACAGGCTTTTGCTAATCCCGAGGACGCCGAGAGACACGGAGGTGTGCAGTTCTGCCGAATCGACCCAACGGTGGAACGCTGTAGGAGGTAGGAGCACAAGTCCTAAATTCAAAATTTCTGTGATTTTTTTTTTTTTTTTTTTTTTAATTATTTATTTTTATGTTTAATTTCACTAGTTACAGTGTATAGGTGCCTAATTGAGAACAAACGTAGACAATACAAATGCATTTTTGCCGTGCCATTATTTATGAATAACTGTAACATTAGATATAGCCTACTAATGAAACAGCTTTACATATATCAAGATTAAATGTAATAATCTTGTTGTTGAAATTTCTACACTGTACCAATGATAAAAGTAAAAGTTTTAGTCACATTATATATTCATAAATCGTGTTCCCATTAGTTCCTGTGTGAAAAATATATCATTGTATTTTAAGTATACTTCTTACTTTTGTTATCAAATATTTACATTAGATGGTTTTAAATTGGGTCTATACATAGCAATTTATTTGCATTAGTTTGGTGTGGAACTCTTTAAGTTTTACAGTGAATTTCTGGCAACCACACCTGCCTGTTGTTGTTTTAATATTATTATTATTATTTTTTTTACTATGTACAGAATTTACTATTTACTGTATATTTTCCATGGAGGCTATATTTTCCTTTAATCTTCATAAGTTAGTTATTGTGCTCACATGGGTTCCATTTTTTTGACTGGGGGATTTTTCAAAATTAGTATTTCTTGTCTATAAAAACATTGCATTCTATAGACCCTTTTTACAGACTGTAATGGCCCATTTCAGCTATCAACATCACAAATCTGGTGATTCTAGTGATGTTTTTTTTTACACTGCAGTGAGGGAGTGACACAATCTCACTCAAGGAATCAATCTCTTGAGATTTTTTTCCCTCTTTTGGAAATTGGTGTAAATTCTATCAGTATTATTTACTTTTTTCTCTTGGAGCAAATGGGCATACAAAAACTAAATTTGCTATCATCTCCCGTTCAGTTTTTGTATGCCCATTGGCTCCAACAGAAAAAAGTAAATAAATATTGATAGCTACCAATGTTATGCTTCCGTCTTGTTCCCACTGGGCCCCATTTAGTTGGGAAAACTGTGCAGGATGTCTGGCAGATTAGTAATTTTCTGTTGCACCGCTTGAAGTCTTCAGAAAGGAGTACTAGTATGCCTCTGTTTGAAAGTTCACAGGTCCTCTATATAGCATTATGTTTAATTCATAATAGACTGTGTGTAGCTAAGAGATCTTTATTTTTCCCATTTGTATAATGATTAGTCGGGCACCATGCCTGTTTGTTCGTATACATTTATACATTTCCACAGTAGACTCTTTTCAATACCTGTATATGATTGTGTAAGAGCATGGGAAAAATAGAGAATTTATTTTGAGACTACACACTCTAAAACAACCATTTGGCTGCCTGTTAGGAAACATGCATTAGACTTTAAGCTGCAGAGTTTATTGTGTTTGTCAGTCTCTAATTTATCATCAGGAAATCTGCCTGTTCTGCCCATTACAACCCACTCCACCTACATCTGCACAATTGGAAAATGATAAAGATGTTATTTCAGTAGACTGCTCTGAAATCTCAATGAACGCTCAAACATTTTGGCACAGGAAAGATTTTTTTTTTTTTGTAAGTGGATCATTTAAGGTATTCATAGATGATTTCTAAGGAATCTTGAGGACTGAGTGGCAGCTTGAGGTTGCCAGATTGCTAAAATGTGATACGGTAGGACTTGTCAGCAAGTCCTGACAAGACCGTTATTTGACCTTATTTTCAATGTATTCACAAAGGTATTTCACTACAACTCAATGGCAAACAAATAACTGCAAGTGAACAGAAACCGGAAAGTGTTAAATATATCTAATAGTTTGAAAGTGCCTGTTTGGATGAACAACTTTATGTTGGTGCGTCCGCAAAAAAACAGGCATATTCTTGATCTTCTGAAAATATTTCAGAAGACATACAAGAAAAAATAGAAGACATTTCAAAGACTTACAATTATTATTAATAAATCACCATTACTATTCTCATTTGTTAAATTTGAGGAAAAAAAAAGATTATTAATGTTATTTAGCAGCTTGGAAGATTAATTTAGAACTAAAAACATGAGTGGACACAAGTTTGTGTATTTCAGCTGTTTTATAATCTCTTCGAACCTGGTGTGTGCAGTCAGATTTTATAGTAGGATCTAAAGCTGGAACATTTTCTAATGTTATTTCCTCTTAAAATTAAATACAAGCACAAAATGGCTTATAATGGAAATTCCTTGTTGGGGCAAGGAGATGAGGAGTTGTGTAACGCAGGATTTCATGACGATGACCAAGCACTGCTACATTACTGCTGGGAAAATTTCTGGGAAAATGATGGGAAACGTGACCATAATGAGTTCATGGCGGTATGAATGTCAACAGATGATTATATCCTTTCAATCGGATACAGGAAGTACTGCAACTTCTTATTGCTGTGATGCATTCATGGGACGGTCACTGCTGTGACGCACTGCGTGTCATTCAGTGAAAGTAAATTTATATTGCGAGATTATGTGATGTTGGCAAAGTTTACTGTTCAGGCTTGTTGCCATTAGACTCAGCCAGACAGTCCTGATCAAAACCAGATGTTGAGCGTACATTCCTCAGCTCTTGGGTCCTGAGAAAAGCAGCTTTCCATATGTATTTCCACAGTCTAGAACATTAAAAATGCCTCAAAGGGCTTTTCATTTAAATACAGTGTTTAGAGAATAACATTACCTAGAAGTAGTTGAAAGAGACGCTTAAATGACAATGCATGAAGGATGTGGTCAACTTGAAAAGAACTTTCTTATGTTGAGCTATGATTAAACGAGTATGGTCATGCTATGATGAACTACATCATTCATAAATGGCAACAAAACTGTTTGTTTACTATTATTAAGCCATGTCTTATTCATGTTTTCAACAGCTTCCAGCAGTTCTCCTTACTTTCCTTTATACTAACACTGTTTACATTACAATTTTTAAAAGTTTTCTTAGATTAATTTTACACTTTTTTTTTTTTTCAGAGCACATCTCAATGATATGGAGAACATTTTTCCCTTTTTATTTCTCGGAGCTATCTACTCCATGACAGACCCATCGTATGCAGTTGCAAGACTTCATTTTCTGGTCTTCTTCCTGGGTCGAGTTGTTCACAGCATAGCATACCTGTTGGCACTTAAAGCACCGACTCGTTCATTTGCCTATGTCATCGCTCAGGTGCCTTGCGTTTCCATGGCAATACAGATACTCATGGAAGTAGCCTCATTCGCATAACCCTGTCCAATATGGAGTCCTGTGATTGGTCAAGACTTCTGGTTACAACTGTGATGCGGATTGGTGCTTTGATGGACTTACGGCCTCTCAAAATCTCACATTTCACTTTAGAATCAGGCTTCACTGATGACTGACAACAGCTCTGCTCTTAAATCACTACATTCATTGCTGTCACTTTAGTACTGGACACTAGGGTTTGTATTGATGTAATGTGTATTACCATTCAAATGAAGGTTATTTGATGTCATTTTCTTTTTTCCCCCATGATCAAGTTTGAATATACTCATCATATTTATATATTTGAAACAACAGGTCTTAAAGGCCGTTCACACCAAGGACAACAAAGATATATATATATATATATATATATATATATATATATTTTTTTTTCATCATTTAGCAGACGCTTTTATCCAAAGCGACTTACAAGGGGAGCAATCAGGGGTTAGGTGTCTTGCTCAAGGTCACTTTAGTCATGGTATCGAAGGTGGAGAGAGTGCTGTTCATTCACAATCCCCACTTTCAATTCCTGCCGGCGTAAGAATCGAACTGGCAACCTTCAGATTACAAGCCCGACTCCCTCACCACTAGGCCACAACTACCCCAATAAATATAAAAGAACAGTCCACACAATGGCATGGGGAACTTTCAGAACGATTTTTTCCAGCCGATGAATGAGCAAAACATTCAACAGTCAATCAGAATCTACCCTGCTTTAAAGAGGTCAAGCATTTTGAGCGGCAGACGGAAACTGCAGCACGATCTCATCCGCTGGTGTGGACGCTAATATAGTTATTATAGTTATTGTCTTGGTGTCAATAGGGCTCTAATGTCCTTGAGTGGACTTCCAGTGTAGAGCGCTGTCATTATTTACAAGACTTTCAGAGACCACCATTTTTTCACTTTCATACTACAGAGTTTACAGAAGCAATAACTGCTGAGGTCAGTTCAGAGTCCGTGTGACTGTTCCACAATAACATGTAAAAATTCCTCTGTTATTGAACCATAAGCCCTGCATAACCCAGGCTTTTCAAATTTATTGTAGCGTTAAACAAACGCTGTTGCACAATCACTGCCCTTTCCTCTTTGCCCACTGGGCTTTGGGTTTACTGCAATTCGAACACAGCCGGGTGCTTTGTCTGTCCTCAAGAACACTGCATACAGCATGCAAAGATAGTGTTTTAGGCGAACAAGCTTTTATTTTAGGTTAAGATTTTGGTAATTCATCACACAGTGTTCTTATTAAATATGTATATATATATATATATATATTTTAATATTCTTTTTTTAAGGTGTAACTTATTTGGATTTTTCTAACATTGTTTGTGTAGTGTTGTTTTTAAAGAGAAAAATCATAGTTTTTATAATAAAGGAATTATAAAAGGTTTTGTGTGTGCATGGGTGAGTGTGATACTTTGTTGACTCGGATCAAGCAAAGAGGGACAGTGGGTTGCCTACATGCTAAAAACAAGAGCTGAGAGAGAAAAAGGGACAAAGAGAGAGAAAAATCAAAGGAGATCGGCATGAATTGCTGCCAAATAGGCAATTATAACATAGCAGACCACATTGTTACTTCTCGGTATGAGAAGGGAAGGAAAAAGACGGACAGGAAAAGATATATGGGTTCAGAAAACTCTGTGAGACAGAAATGTAATTAACATGAATATAAACCACATCTCCAGCACTCTTACAGATATCACGAATAACAATATTAATTGGTTTGATGGGAAAACCACTGGCGCCAATAGTGGAAGTGAATCAAGATAAATTGAAATGTGAAATGGCAGCAGAAGGGATTTTTCTAGAGAGCATTGAAGGAAGCGTGTAAGTTTGTGTTTGCATATAAACCTCTGTAGTCATGAATCATCTGAAACATGCCCTGGCTTGTCAGCATAAATGTGTGCATACATGTGTGCTCAGCGCTTAAAGGATTAGTTCACGTTAAAATGAAAATTACCCCAAGTTTTACTCATCCTCAATCCAGGTGTATATGACTTTCTTCTTTCAGATTATATTACTAAAGAGTTATATTACTAAATATCATGACACATCCAAACTTTATAATGGCGGAACGGAACCAAGGAGTATGAAGCTCCAGAAAGTGTATCCGTCCATCACAAACGTACTCTACATGGCTCCAGAGGGTTAATAAAGACCTTCTGGTTGTTATCGATGACCTGAAACTTAAAGGTGAGTTTTTGTTTATTTTAACATCCTGATCGTATGTGTGTCGTGAATTTGCAGCGCGTTTCTGTATTTGTGTTGTGTTGTGCAGCACATTGTGTCTCGATGTTTTTTCTTCGCGTTGAGGTCTCAGAACAAATTCTGGGTAAATTCTTCCAAGTGGCTCCCTGTTCTGTAATTAACACAAACATCTAAAGTATAATTGCAATAAATAATTGAAAAAGAAAATACAGGAAGTTTCAAATCAATACAGAAAAGCCTAAAATCGACCCTTCGCAAAAAGACCTTTAGCTACTGTTGTCCGACAAGCCATGCGCTCTCACTGACAACATGTCGACAGACAAGACAGAGCAGGTTACTTTTGACATGAAACCGTTTCATATTTGAAATATAGTAATTTTTAAAAGAAGTTTAAACTATAAATGCCGTGTAGTGGCTCTTAAATGTGTCGTGACAGATCGCTGTAGCTCCTTCAAGCGGCTCGTGAACCAACCATCTCTTCATACTAGTTCATTTATAGCATCAAATAAACATGAATGAACATCAGAAGGAATGTTGTTTCAAGCGTGGAAAGACGTGAATACACACAATTTTTCAAGTTCAAGTTTCTCCAAAATGGTGGGGTTATGATTGGTTAGATCGCCTGTCAATCAAACTGCCGGTGAAGGTCAGCGACTGCACTTCTATGAAGGTGAAACTGGCCTCAGAGAGTTAGCAGTTCTTACATATCATCCATCTCATTCGACCCTGAGTTCCAAATCAAAAACCGTAAGTTAAAATAAAAAGTTTGTTATAAGCTGAGAAAATAGGATACTTCCCCAGTTTGTTAAACAAACAAATAAGTGTGAAATTGTTTCAAGGTTATAGTTATGGAATATGTATTGTGAAGAATTATCCAACGTAAATTTAGAAAGCTGGTAATTATGAAAAAATGTATAATAAAGTTCTTTCAACTTGTTAGGATATCTTAATAGAAATAAAATGAAAATGTTGCATTAAAATTGCATTATTGCGTTATATTTAATGATGTAATTTGATGTGCATTATGACACCATTGATTTTATATTAAAAAAAAATCATGGAAAATTTTGCTTGCATGTATGCTGAACAGTTTGATTCAACAACACTACCACCTACAGGTCAGTGTAAAACATAACTGTCCTTTAATGTTGACAGAACTTTTATTTTATTTTTAGAGATCAAGTACACAAGGAACCGTGATAATATCAGCAATTTCTTTCCACCGCAAAATGAGGTAACACAACCACTTATTTAAATTACTACAGGTCATCTTAAAATATCACTAAAAACCGCTCTGCTGACCGTCTTAAAAAAACCTATTGAGCTGCAGCTTCCTACCTAGATAGCATCAGTTCAAATGTTTAAGCATGTCTGTAGTCTGCTTACACTCGTTAAAACACAAACTGCACGGTCAAATTTCATAAATATTTATTTCATATCAATGAACAATATTAACTACAGCAGTGGTCTACAGCACTTTTTCAAATAAATGCTATAATAATAATAATATTTTTGAGGCCACATCTGAAACACAAACATTTACAAGTAGAACTTGGCATTAAAAACAATGGCAATACAATATTTTAAGACACTTGGTGTTTTTTTTATTCATTTTTGTTTAATTTCCGATATCACAGAGTTTCTGCAACAGTCTAAACAGTTAATATTGATATAGATACAAAACCACTGCAAAAACAGTTAGGAGAGTGAACAGAGGGAGACAACAGACAGTATGCCAAAAGAAAAAGAACAGAAAAATATATTCCTTCCGTCTCTGGCTCACCTATTCCCCTCAAAGAACAACCAATAGCAAATAAATAATTTGTAAAACTTTTTTCATTTACAAAAATATTCCAAAGTTTTCCCTTTTTAGTCCAGACTGCTACTAGTGTTGAGTGGTTCACATTCAGATGAAGAAAGGTAGAGAGTGGTGGAGGGGGGAGGGGGGAGGGGGGCATGCATTCAGCTAAGCAATTTAATACTTCAATACTTACTCCTCTTCTTGTGCTGTTCCTGAGGCTCTTGTGTTCTGGTGTCACTTAGATGACATTCTTTAAACATATCTGAGTTTGAACTGTAAACAGCAGAATCAATATTCTCGTTCTCTTATTAGACAGCAAAAAAATAATCTTTCAGATTTTTATATTGTTTTCCAGTATTGTTGACCCTGGCTTGAATTCCTAGGTTTTTTTTTTTTTTTCTTTCAATTTTTACCAAATCCATCAGAAATATAAAGATAATGCATCCTAATTCTAAAACATTAATACATCAAATCCCTTTTATTTTGTAGTAGGATTGAAGGGAGGCATGCAGGTGATCCAGAGCCCTTTTCAAGAGGCAACAGCACTTTAAGAATGGGTTTGAATTCTTCAGTGTACCTGTAAATGGGGATGTTCGTGGATCGAACCCTATACTGTTAGCATTATAAACAGCTGCAAATTTACCAGCTGTAGAGACCAAACTGTGTTCTTTAATGATTGTTTGTTTCTGCCTCATGACATATGTAATTCATGGTCAGTCTGATAGAGGGCGCAAGTGGTTGAAGTGCAGTAGAAAATGGCACTTGTGGGAGACTCCTGCCGTTTCTGCCAAGGGTTTGCATGTCAGGGATTAAAAGCATGGTAAGGGTGAAGGCAGGTTAGACCATAACATTGATATACACAAGAAGTGTTTTATTTCTCCATAATACATCAGAACTAGAAAGGTATATATATAATATTATATATATGTATGTTTACATTAGTATGTTTATGTGCATCTGGTCCGAGATGCGTATAGAGTTTTTTTACAACTTTAAAATAATCACACAATGTACAAATCACAAACATAGAAAACATTTAAAAACACAAAATAAGGAGTTAAAAAATATGTGTCATTGTTTTTAGGAGCGTCAATCTTACATTCAGGTCTTAAAAGTGAATAGTAATATTATTTTGTCTTGACCTTAGATTTTGGCTTAAACCTTTCATGCCAAAATTGTTTAAATATTCTATTTCTGTTCATATGGCTTCAGGTTTGCTACAAAGCTACAAATTTGTCCCAAAGCTGATGGAGACTGATGGTCTCATCAATCATAGACACTAAATCAAACACTAACTTAGATTCAACATTTTTGGTCAGTTTTTCTTTCAGCAATATTCTGAAATGATCGCCGATAATCAGATTTTCTACTTGTATTTCTGTCTTTCTTCTAGAGTAAACACATGATCATACGCACACACATGCACACATCCTCCAGGAGGGAATTTTGACATCACCATACTGTAAACTCCAAGTTTAAAGCTCTGGGGATTCATTTGCACACACAAATGAGGGGGCAGACTGAGGAAAACACAAAATTCAAAGTAACATGATAAAAAGAATGGTATAAAGTAAAAGGATGTGTAAGGTGAGAGGTGCACTTTAATCCACAGACTGTGATTGTCATCACTTAAGGTCCAAAATCTCCTCGACAGATGCAGATGCGGGAAAAGAACTGGTCGTGGGTGAGCTATCATCTCGTGGCTCCACCTCAGAGCCAGATGAGCAGAGCCGCTGGATGTCAGTTTCTCCCTCTACAGACTCCATTCCCACTCTGATTGAAGATATCTCATAGTCAGTACACATCACTGGTATGCTTGCATCTAACATGCAGAAAAAAAGAGCTTATAGCTGCATACAGCTAAAGATTATAGCTCAATATTTTCAGCCTATGCAATATCCACTACTGTTTAAAAGGTTAGTAGGATTGTTTTTAAGAGAAATTTATACTTTTATTGAGCAAGGATGCATTAAATTGATCAAAATTGACCGTAAAGATATTTATAATATTACAAAAGCTTATACTATTTAAAAAAAACAACTTTATAATTATTAAAGAATCCTTGAAAAAAATGCGTCACAGTTTTCAGCAAAATAAGGCAGAAAAGATTTTTGAATGTTTTCTGAAAGATCATGAGACAAAATTCAGCTTTTCCATTAAAGGAATAAATTACATTTTAATTTATCACTCTTTTTTTTTTTTGCAAAGGAACTTTGAAACGATAAGTATTGTGAAAAGCGCTATAAGAATAAATGTGAATTGAACTGAAATTGAACTTTAAACTTTAAAAAATCTTACTGACCCCAAACTTTAATGCATATGTTAAAAAATTACAGAAGCTTGTTTCCGCCGCTAAATAAAAAAAGGTAATTGCGACTTTTTATCTCACATTTTGGATATAAACTTGCAATTGTGACATATAAACTCACAATTCTGACTTTTTTCTTGCAAATTGTGAGTTTAGATCTCACAATTCTGACTTCTTTTGCAGCTTTATATCATGCAATTCTGACTTTATAACTCACAATTTTGAATTTGTATCTCGCAATTCTGAATTTATATCTCGCAATTTTACTTTATATCACGCAATTTTGACTTTTTAAATCTTAATTGCGATTTTATAGTTCATAATTGTGAGATAAAGTCGCAATTACCTTTTTTATTTATTTATTCAGTGGCAAAAAGAAGCTTCCATATTAAATACTGTTGTTTATTGGCAATATAATTTTTCAGTACATGAAATCAAATTGATTGAATAAATCAAACTATTATATAATGAATATTTGGTTGCACTTTATTTTACAGTACGTACACGTTCAATGTACTTACAGTGTAACTTGCCAAGAAAGAACTGAACAATATAAGATTGGTTTAGGGGTAGGTTCAGGACTAGTACCTAGTTATTACCCAGTTATTGTAATTACTACAATAAGTGTATTGTATGTGCATGCAAAACAGGACTATAAAATAAAATGCTACCGAATTTTCAAAACGTATTACCCAGCCCTACCACCCAAACGAACATACACACACACTTACTGTTCAGTGGTGCTAACCTCCACTGTTCTCCTCTGCTCTTCCTCCTTGTTCTTCTTGCTCATTCTTCTCTGTTTCACTGAGTTACCATCTGCCTTACTGCTGGGTTCCTCAGTTAAACCTACAACAAGTTCAGAGATTATAGACAAACTCAGACACAAGAAATCTTATGCTAACGTATTTTAAGCAGAATTTTTAAGATGACATTAAAGATGCACCTACAGGAGGTGCAATAGCGCTTCCTATAGTCCACTTAGCCATTCTTGTGTGTGTGTGTGTGTGTGTGTAGGGGGTGTGAAGTGTGGTAGTCTAGTAGATCTAGCAGCTTATCTAATGTGTGATCAGGATGTCTCACTCCAACACTTTATAATGAAAAATGTCTGTCTCATCTCAATTTGACTGCAGAACTAGCATTACAACAGATCAAGTATAAGTATCATTGCAGTTTTTTATCACAAGCAATTAAAATGTTAATAATAAATGGTACTGAGCTGCTCCACTTGGAGCTTTATTGTCCAACCCTAAAAACACGTTCAAAGCGGCACTTATCCTGTGGCAGATTTCATTCGGTGCGTTTCATGCCAGCCTCCTACTGCGCCACACATACATAATGATAGCTTTCAGTTCAAGAGCTCACAAATAAAGAGACACTCACCCAGCAGTTCTTTCCGTGTGCGGCTGGCGATCTCCTTGATCTCCATGCGAGACAGCGAGAGGGAGGTTGTGCTTGCGATCATGGGAGCGGGGCCGATCACACTTGGGGTGGGTGTCGTGAGCACTTTATTGACCAACGGAGACTTGAGGGGCCTCTCTATGCTCCGTCCAACTAGGTTACTCAATGGGATCTTATAGATGTGTTTTGAGGGAGCTTCACCTTGAAGAAAGAAATGAATGGTTGGAAAGGGGCAGAAAAGAAGAGAGAGAGGGCTAAAGAATGAGACTTCAGAATAAATGCTGTAACTGCGTCAGCGTCGGTCTAGGAGCAGAGCTGCTGTTAGGCACGTTAATATCTACTCAGCACAAAACATAACGTGCACACATCGCTTTGTGTTTAAAGACACACATATATAGAGAGATACAGTCAGAGTCACTGCTGGATCCACACTACTGTAATTAGCCTAATTAGCTCAAATGAAAACAACTGTTTCATCTACCCACAGGTAAGCCTATTTTAAATCTGCATTTAAAGGATGACTAAAGCTGAATACAATTCAGACACAGCAGTCTAAAAATGCTCGGTTAAAAACAACTCAGGTTGAATTGAAAATGGACAAATCCAGTCATTGGGTTGTTTTAACCCAGTGGTTGGGTTAAATGCTTGCCCAACGTGCTGGGCAGTTTTATTTAACCCAACTATTGATGGCTGGCTTAAAATGAAAAAAAAACAAACAAAAAAACCCAGATGCATAAATACTAGAGGCAACAGTAATAATCAAATGTTTATTGTTTAATTATTATTCATTAAACTTATTAATAAATGTAATACATTTATTAAACATATTATTGTTGTAATTATTAATTTCAAACAAACTTTGTGGTTGATTGTAAGCATGCAATACAGTAATTTTTAAACAATAGCTGAATTAAATAAAACTACCCAGCAGGCTGGGCCAACATTTAACTCAACCGCTGGGTTAAAACAGCCTAATCCTTGGGTTTGTCCATTTTCAACCCACTTGGGCTGTTTTAACCCAGCATTTGATAGAGAGTACCGTTGAAATGTTTGGGGTCAGTAAGATAATTTATTAGGTTTTGAAAGAAGTCTCTTTTGCTCACCAAGAATGCATTTATTTGATGAAAAATACAGTAAAAATAGTAATATTGTGAAATATTATTATAATTGAAAATAACAGTTTACTATTTAATATATTTTAAAATGTAATTTATTCCTTTGATGGCAAAGCTGAATTTTCAGCATCATTACTGCAGTCTTCAGTGTCATGTGACACTTCCTTCAGAAATCATTCTAATATGATGATTTGATGACCAAGAAACATTACTTATTTTTTATGGTTTTGAAAACAGCTGCTTAATATTTTTTGTGGAAACTGCTTTTCAGGATTGTTTGATGAATAGAAAGTTCAGAAGAATGTTTTTAAAAATAGAAATCTTATTTGAAATAGAAGATTATAAATGTCTTTATTCCCTTTTGATCAGTTTAGTGCATTCTTGCTGAATAAACGTTCTTAAAAATCTTACTGACTCTAAACTTTTGAACACACACACACACACGACCCATATGTATTGCGACATTGCTGCAACCCTGTTTCATGTCTATTTTTGTGTTGTACTGTTGTGTAGTCCTGCCTTTTGTGAAATGTCACACATTGAATGAATTGATTCTGATTGGCTTTGACTGTCAGATTACTTGTATCAGGAAACTTACCGCATCACGTCTGGTTAGGACAAAGTGTTATTTAGAGTATTTTTCCTCTCTCCAAAGTGGGCTTCAGACTCATGACTTGGACGTTAGTCAGAATGGAGTCTGTTTTTAGACTCCATTGCAATTACTTGTGACTCAACTCAGACTTGATCTGATGACTCCGGTTGAGTTATTTATTCACAGACTGACATTGTTTTTTTTGGGTACATTGAGCCAAATCTTATGCATTTACATGTGTCTCAAACATTCTGAGCCAGATAAAACAGTAAGTTTAACACAATAGACAAAATGATGAGCCATGATTCAGAACAGGAACACGAATTTTGGGAAATTTCATTGCCAGCTTTCACAGGGGTGAAATTGGGTCCTGATCCTAAAGGGCCAATGTCCTGCAAACTTCAGCGCTAACCCCAATTAAACACACCTGAACCACCTAATCTAGGAAGTACTAGAAACTTCCAGGCAGGTGTGTTGAAGCAAGTTGGAGCTAAACTCTGCGCACAGTCGCCCTGCAGGACTGAGTTTGGACAGTCTGATTGGTTACATTATTATTATTTTTGTTTTTTTAGGACGTCAAAAAACAAAAGCACATTTACAATGATGCTTTTACGGAACAGCACCACGCTTGATTCTCATCCTTTCTATCCACTAGACTTGAGACTTTAAGTCTTGACTCAGTCTTGTAAAACAATGACTTGACATCAAGAGTGGTTAAGAAAATGAGTCTTTAATTCCTGTTCCTCAGAAACTAGGGCAACCACATGGGAAAGGCGTATGTTTAAAAGGGAAGCCAGTTGATCAGTACTGGCAGTCTGCCTATATTAATGAACAATTCCAACTAAAAATCACTTGGTTTTGGGAAACGTTTGGTCGAGTGAGAGCAGAAAATGATGGAATGGCACTAACTGCTAGGCCACTGCAACAAAATGAGGTGAATATATCAATATGAAGTGTTACCTTCACCGGTGTCTCAATAAAAAAAAAAAAAAAAAGAGTAAACTAACTAACAACAAAAATATTTAAAAATCCAAAATAAAAATCTATGCTTTAAACATGCTTTAAACATGCTTTTAAAAATCTAAAGATGCTTCAATAAGAAAAATTAGAAATAATGGTCATGCTCTGTTATTGGTTATGCAAATGACAGATACTGGTAATACTAGTGCACAAGCATGATTGTTCTCTTGAATACTGTATTCATTTTTTTTGTTAATCCTTTTAAACCTTTTTTTTTTAAACTATGCATTGGATATTTGTCACAGACATGCTGATTTGGAGAAACATATATCTAGTAGCAACAAACGAGAATCTTGAAAACTGAGGTCATGTTAGATAAAAGAGCAAGGATCTGGTTAGAGACATAACAGTGTCTGATAGCAGATTTCCAGGGGAGGAAGGATGCTTCCCCTTTAACTTAATTTAGAATAATTAGATAGTCATAATCAAACACAGGACTATTTCATTATAAATCCATGCGTATGTCTGGAATACACTGAAAGTATTCCACGGACATCTTTGCTCCATGGGACAGAACGATACATATGTATGCATACATATATATATATATATATATATATATATATATATACACGCATTAGAATGATTAAATTCCACTTTAAAATATGTAAAAATAGAAAACTTTTATTTTTAATTGTAATAATATTTGGAATAATGTTTTTACTGTATTTTTGTATTCTGAGCAAGACTTTCAAAAACATTTAAAACATCTTACCAACCACAACTTTGATATTATATCAATTTTGTTGTACGCAAATTGATAGAAAACAAAAACATACAACAAGAAATAGCAACACTTTATAATTAAATTCACTAAAATTAGCAAATGCATTTTCTACAATGATCTAACAATGAAGAGTAATTTTTAAAAGCATTTATTAATCCACATTAGTGTTAATAAATAAATATAATATTGTTAATTGATGATTCATGTTTGTTCGTAACACATTAATGTCCATTTCTACATTTCGTACTGTATAAATGAACAGATTAATACATCCTGTGAAAGTAATTCTCATTTTTAGTTCATGATACCAAATGCATTGACTAATATTAACAGATTGAACCATAATGTAAAGTGTTACCAAAGTGTGTAGGTTGCAACACAAACTTGTTGTATCAATGTGAACATTATGGTGAGGTAAGTAATGCTATGCTATCAGTCCGTTTCCCATGGTGCAAAGATGGCAGCCACAGACAATTGGCTGGATGTTTAGAAACACCAGGATGTGGATTTTGTCACAGCCCCTTGACGGCCCTCTTCATGCTGCGTGTGTAGACAGAAGCGCTAAGCTCCGGAGGGCCGTCCAGACTGTGTGTGCGCATGAAGAGAAGAGGGGCTCTGACAAAAGTATCCATGGTGACACAGCGATCTGTAACTCATGCTGCAGCAAATGTGTCCCATTTCCCTAAAGTCTCTCTCTGTCTCTATGTATCTGTATCTGTCGATGTATTCACTTCAGTTTTTCTCCACTGTTCTTCACTGTGCTGTTTCCCCCAAAGACTCCTCATGCCACCATTTCCCTATCTGTCTTTGTTAATCTTTCTGAGAGACTGTGCAAAAAGGAAGGGACACATTATGTTTGCGGCACATTTCACTCAACACTGTCTGCATGCGTCTGTTAACAGAATAATAGACACGGTGAGTCTCCATGGTAACGTGCATTAGTGAGGCAGCATGGGAAATGTAGGCAACAGAAGTGCCTGCAGTACCTTCAGAGTCTTTAGACATGTAGAGGGATAGCTTGGTGCCGTAGGGGATCCGAATACAATCTGGGCCGGGGATGGAAAAGAGCAATATATCAACCCAACCAACACACAAAGGTTAAAAGACAAAAACACCATAAGACAAAACACAAAGACAGTTTGACAACTCGCGAGTACGTAACTCGCTACCCTATAACAGTACAAAAAAAGAAACATATTATATACAATGGCAATGGGTGAATTTGCCCAGTATCACACGCTCTCAAAACCTGAACACAATTACCACAAGTTCAGTAGCAATGGAATTCACTTTAAAGTGTTAGTTCACCCCCCAAAAAAGTTTAAAGGGTTTGTTCACTCTTATGTTCTGCACAAGTTACTTTCTTCTGTTGAACAACAAAGAAGATATTTTGAAGAATGTAACCAGACAATTGACAGTAGCCATAGTTGATAATAGCCATAGTCATTCTTTTCCCTACTATGGAAGTCAATGGCTACCATAAACTGTCTGGTTACCAACATTCTTCAAAATATCTTCTTTGTAGTTCAACAGAAGAAAGAAACTCATACAGGTTTGGAACAACACAAGGGTGAGTAAATCATGACAGATTCTTTTTTACATTTTTGGACTAAACCTATAAGAAAATTGTTAAGGTAAATTGTGTACATGTTCCTTAAAGAGCAAAAGCGTACCATCTCCAAGCGGTGAAGGGAAGACAGGCATCTCATAGCCGGTAGGGGTTTGAGGGGAACTCTGGGAACTAGTGTCTCTGGAGCTACAGTTTGAGGCAGAGTTTATAGGTGCTGACGAGATGAAATAAATATCAGACTGCCGAAAAAGAGAGAGGAAGAAATAACAAGATAAAACAGTGAGAAACGTGAGTGACAGGAATGCATTATATAGAGTGTACACTACTGTACCAAAAGTTTGGGGTCAGTAAGGCTTATTAATTAAACTGATAAAAATGACAGTATAGACTTTTACATTGTTACAAAAAATGCTATTTTAAATAAATGCTGTTCATTTAAACTCTCTATCAAAGAAAATTTCACAGTTTCCACAAAGATATTAAGCAGCACAACTGTTCTCCAAATTGATAATAATACATTTGCCATCAGAGGAAATTGGTGATCATTAGAGTCATTTTACAAAAATCTTACAGACCCAAAATGTTTGAACATTAATGTATAAAGAGTGTAGCATTATACACTTTAATAAAAATACAAGCATCATATATCACATACAGTGGGGTCCAAAATAGTTTAAAATCACATTTTATCACAACTAATTACTTTATCAGTATTGTTAAGTATTTCTTATTTGTTTTTATTCATTATTAAAAAACTGTTTATTTACAGGTCTACATTAGATTTTAAATCCCAGATGTTAAATATGGTCTAAGACTAAACAAATAAATAAAATGTACCCCACTGTATATACTGTATAACTGTTGAAATATATAGAGCATTATAATGTGTTTAAAATGAAAACCTTATGGCATGAACACTTACTCTGGATGCAGTCAGTTGCAATTCTGGAACGACAGCTGTATATACTAGGTTGCCATTAACAACTAGCCGGATCTCTATGGAGTCAGTGGTGAATGCGAGGATATATGGGAACGC
This sequence comes from Opsariichthys bidens, assembly GCA_037194245.1. Lineage (NCBI taxonomy): Eukaryota > Metazoa > Chordata > Actinopteri > Cypriniformes > Xenocyprididae > Opsariichthys > Opsariichthys bidens. The sequence continues at coordinate 19,245,790 of CM074283.1, forward strand.
ACACACTATGACACAGGAAGTGACATAATAGGGAGATATCTCAATTATTTCCACTAATGTGAATGCCAAACGAGTGTTGAAATGAGGATACAGTAGTAATAATAAAGAATGTTAAAGGTACTGACCAATAGCGTTGGGCATTTGGTTCCAGCTGAAATGGAAGTCTGAAGAGTTGGGCTGAATCATGGGTGTGGCTCCATTAAACGGACACACCTTCTTATATACGCAAATATCTGTTGGAAGAGAAGTATAGCATTAGAAGAACTGAATACACAGATATAATCACTGACATTTTAATAGACACTAACTGTTATAGCAAAGAAGAAGTCCAGCCTCTCCATCTTCATACACATCTATGGCAGCAACAAAGTTCACCTGGAAAAAAAATAAGTCACATTGAACACTGTATAAATAATGTGTGCACTACCAAAGTCCCTTTAAGATAAGTCATATCACTCTGCGGCCATCTTTGAAACGCCTCTCAGGCACACAAGTGTAGCTCCTATCTGTTTGAATGGGGAAACATCAAATTCTCCAAAGTTTTCTCAAATTCTTTAAAGTTCGCCAAGCTTCTGATTAAATTTCATATTTGAAATTACCAATGAAATCTGACAACTGTCTCATAAATTTTGTTTCTAAATGCTCGAATCATGACAAAATCTTTTATTTTTTAGGCTGGATCATGCTAATGCACATGTGCAGTCCTAAGTGCGCTCTCTATAGAAAGCACGTGTCTGACTGTTTCTACAGGAACTGGAGCTTCTAAGAGCAGCTGAAGTGACGCGATGACTGCCATTTGGCCATTGGCTCTTATTTAGAAGGCGGGACTTATTTCGCCATATTGCGTGTTGCACTTTCTCCCATTCATAATAATGCACCGTCTTTCTATATATAAAGTCTTTGACACTACAATTCAAAAGTTTGGTGTTAAGATTTTTTTTTTAATGTTTTTGAAAGAAGTCTCTTACGCTTACCATTTTATTTGATCAAAAATACAATAAAAACGGTAATAATGTGAAATATGATTGAACTGTTTTCAGTTTTTATATATAAATAAATAAATAAATGTATTTCTGTGACAAAGCTGAGTCTTCAATGTCACATGATTCTTCAGAAATCATTCTAATATGCTGATTTGGTTCTCAAGAATGATTTGATAAATGTTGGAAACAGCTGTGCTGCTTTATATTTTTGTAGAAACCACGATGAACAGAAAGTTATAATATAACATTATACATCTTTGCTGTCACTTTTGATTCATGCATTTTTGCTGGATAAAATTAATAATTTCTTCTAAAATCTAAACCCAAAATCTGAACCCAAACAGTAATGTATGTTTGTATTCTCACTCGGTTGGAGTCTACATGGTGTAGTCTGTAGGCGTCTCCTGTGCTCTCATTGATCAAGTCAAACTGATGTCTGTAGGCCACACAGATCATGTGGTCATTCTCTCCTGTTGGGCCGTCAACCAGAGCCATGACCACCGGGGAGTCACATAAGCAGATCTCCTAAGACAAGCAACAGCAAACATCTGAAATGTTGAAAGCCTAAAAGTAGCTAAATGTCTGTGATAGAATCTTTCTTGTAAGCTACAAATGACAGTTAAATCCAGTTAACTAATGATGAAAACAAACTTCCATGCATGGCATTTGTATGTGTGTGAGAGATGAATCCGTGCCCTACACGTATGTATTGGAACTCTTCCACTGGTGAGTCAGTAGTCCCTGTGACTGTAGCGATAGAGCTGAGGGAATCGAGGCGTGACTGTTTCCTGGTGATCAGAAGAAGCTTGTTTCTTATCGCCGCAACGATTCTAAGCTCTACCCCATGATGTGTGTTTATGGAGTAGAGATGGCAGCCTGAGGAAACACAATTTTGTTACTTTCAGATGTATTCAATGTGTATTCTTAATTTTGAAAACCTTGGAAATCATTTTATTAGCCTCAGGCCACAAAAACAGTTTCCAATTATGGTAGTAGTGATGCTATTTGTTGTCACACAGCCTTTCAACTGAGTAAATATTGAACACGGCCTCCTAGAATATTTCTCAAGTAGCATTTAGAAGAAATTTAAGAATGAATATATAGTGGTGGTCAGAATTACTGGCACCCTTGGTAAATGTAATCAAAGATGACTGTAAAAATAAATTTGCATTGTTTATCCTTTTGATCTTTCATCGAAGGAAAAGAATTTAAAGTGGGGTGAAAAGCACATTATGAAATCATTTTTTATCTCCAAAACACATTGGCCACAATTATTGACACCCTTTTATACAATACTTTTTGCAAATTCCTTTTGCCAAGATAACAGCTCTGAGTCTTCACCTATAATGCCTGATGAGTTTGGAGATCACCCGACGAGAGATCAGAGACCATTCCTTCATACAGAATCTCTCCGGATCCTTCAGATACCCAGCTCCATGTTGATGCTTCTTCTCTTCAGTTCACTCCACTCATTTTCTTTAGGGTTCAGGTCAGGGGACTGGGATGGCCAAGACAGAAGCTTCATTTTGTGCTCAGTGACAAATTTTTTGTGTTGGTTTTGATGTTTGTTTTGGATCATTGTCCTGATGGACGATCCAACCATGGCCCATTATAGGATTTCTAGCAGAAGCAGTCAGGTTTTGACTTTTATATCTGTTGGTATATTTAACCGTGGACATGGGGTACTTTTTATCCCTGTGTGCACCAAACCCATCTGGTGGGTTTGCTTCCAAAAAGCTCTTTTTTTTTTTAGTTTCATCTGATCATAGACGGTCCCGTTTGAATTTCCAGTCTTGTCTGACAACTGAATATGCTGGAGATTGTTTCTGGATGAGAGCAGAGGATTTTTCTTGAAACCCTCCTGAACAGCTTGTGGGGATGTAGGTTCTGTATTTTAAGCTTTCTGAGACTCAAGACTCAACTAATCTCCAGCTGTGATCCTTGGAGAGTCTTTGGCCACTCAAACTCTTCTCCTCACTGTGCATTAGGACGATTTAGATACATGTCCTCTTCCAGGCAGATTTGTAACATCTTTAGTTGATTGGAACTTCTTAATTATTGCCCTGATAGTGGAAACGGAGATTTCCTAAAGAATGTAAATATGAATGGCAATATACTTAAGAGATATTTTACTCATAAAAAAAATTCTAGGGGTGCCAATAATTGTGCCAAATGTGTTTTGGAGAAAAACATTTATTTCATAATGTGATCCCCCCCCACCACCACCACCACCACTTTCAATTCTTTTCCTTTTCTTTTACATTTGCAAATTTCATGAATTAAAGATCAAAAGGATAAACAATGTAGATTTATTTTTACAGTCATCTTTGATCACATTTACCAAGGGGGGCAATAATTCTGACCACCACACACTCTCTCTTTTTCTATCTATCTATCTATCTATCTATCTATCTATCTATCTATCTATCTATCTATCTATCTATCTATCTATCTATCTATCTATCTATCTATCTATCTATATATATATATATATATATATATATATATATATTTTTTTTTTTTTTTTCATACCTTTGGTTTTCTCAAGCTTGTTCTCCCTACTGTCACACTTGGTGCGGACAAGCTGCCGGTCCTCTATCCCTCTTTTGAGCGTGCTCAGTCTGTAAACATACAGTCGAGCGTCTTTCCCTGCAACAGAGTTGAAATTGGACAAAGCAATAGAAATTAAAACAAATTTCAAGCTCTCTTATACATTCCTGGTACAGTTATTCAAATTAGCGTGTCTACTTCAGCTGTTTAATGAATTCTACAAATGAAGCTTTGAGGACTGAGTATATGATAATAGCCTGGCAACAAATGAGAGACGCGTCTCATCAAACGGAATGACATCTCAGCTAATGCAACATATTTGGACTTCAAATGCCTGTCATACTGAATGAAAGTTGCTTGGTGATGGAGTTGATAATGCATTCATTATTTTCCCTCAGCAGAAGCTGTACTTCCCAATGAGAGTGAGAATTTGCTATACACCGTCTTAAACTAAAGATGAGTATGGAAGATGGCGGTAGAGACTAAATTACATGGATCTCTACCCTTGGTTCTCTTTATAATGAGCTATAAGTCTCGACAATGCGAACCAGAGGTAATGCCCGTATGTGTGTGTTTGAATACTATTTTGTGCTATTCCCAGCTGGATAAAGATGCTCATTATCAGAGCAAAGGACCAAGAGTTTCCTTCACCGCTTCGCTTTGGTCTCTTTCTTTCTGGTGCTTTCTCTTTTGGCAGATCATTTCGCACATTGTCTTCTACCCACATAAGAACTGTGCCAAATTTATATGCTTATATAATTATAAAAACAAACACATATCTTACCCTTATCTGCTCTTGCAATGAGGAGGTCCTGAGGTTCAAGCACGTGCAATTGTTTGACTGTCAAGGTCTTGTCAAATACCTGCACCGGAGGCAGGGTTGGTGAATCTAGACCAGCATGCAAAGCAAGATTAATTTGCGGTTTGCATGGTAACTCAATCCCCCAATGAGATTCACTGGCTTTGATTAACAGACAGATTTGTCAACTGTCACTGCAAAAATTTACTGGGTACATGTATAAATACTTTGTAACTTTCATAAGCATTTATATCCACTGAAGTGTTGTGTGCATGCTATACATACCTGCATTGGAGAACAGTGGATCTGAGGCTAAAAGGGAGACCAGATTCAGAAAGTTAGTTTCAAAGAACATAAAAGTGCCATGTGCCATACAAACACTACGGTTCAAAAATATGGGGTCAGTAAGATGTTTTTTTTTCCAGCGGCTGTCGAAATGAATACTTTTAATCAGTCAGAACACACTAAATGGATCAAAAAAATTCAAAATGCTACTAAACATATTTCTTTTAAAAAAAATTTTATTCTTTTGAACTTTCTATTCATCAAAGTATTCTGGAAAAGTATCACTGTTTCAGTTAGCAGCTCAACTGTTTTCAACATTAACAAAAATAAGAAATGTTTCTTGAGCACCAAATCAGCATATTGCAATGATTTCTGAAGGATCGTGTGACACTGGAGACTGGAGCAATGCTGCTGAAAACTCAGCGTTGCTTTCACAGGAATAAATTAACATTTTTATTTTTAATGTATTTTAAATTGTAATATAATTTTACTGTATTTTCATCAAATAAATGCAACCTAAAAAGAAAAATCTTACCGACCCCCTTTTAAATAGTTGTGTATGGTAACCCCCACTATAATTGACCCAAAAATATTACAAATGTTTCAAAATGTTTTCACCCTCATGCTCCATCATAGACCACAAAAGAATATGTGTTAAGCATATTCATTTCATTTTTATTTTCATTGAAAATACATGATGACCAGGTGCAATAAAAATGAACTAAAAAGTACCATAAGTATATTAATGTACCATTGAACACTAGTCCATATGACTTGTGTGGTGTATTTTATTGTCTTCTGAAGCCAGATAACTCTATATATGGAAATTCTGATTATTATTTATGAAAATGTTCCCCTTTACAATAGCCCTGAATTCTGATTTGTGGAATATTCACATTTAAATTTGTTGCATCTTGCGACCAATGCCATTTGGCATCACCGAAATGAACCCTGGAGCATAAATTTAAACAGCATCAACATTTATTTTTGTACTCAAAGGAAGGAAAAAAAAAGATTATTTTTTTCAGATTTTTCATTTTTTTGCTGTCCACTGATATGGTCCATGTAGAAGCTGGTGAAAGTTTGTCTGTCTTTACATGTCATTTTTAAGAAAACCGCTACTCTGTCCAGCTGGGTTGTTTCTCATGAAAAAGCATTCTCACCCTCCAGCAGCATGACCCCTGCTGAATCTGTAGCGACCAGTAATGACTGTCCCCATGAGTCTCCACAGACTATGTCATACGGGAAGCTGCTGCAGAACGACTGTGACTCCCATGGCTGCAGAAAACAGAAACATACTGTTAGAGATGAACCGTAAGCAAAATTACAGCATCCATCGCTTTTCCCTCTTGCCCCTTACCTCTTTCCTGCAAAGGCCAGTAGTGACTAGACTGGTGGGCGCATCGCCTCGAACAATAGTTTTCAGCTTCAAGGCCTAGACACAATATTATAGTTATTAATAACATTCCTCATATTGTAACATTCTCTTTCATACCTATGTGGAATGTCATATTTGCATAGATACCTGTCCCACCCGAACAAACTCAGCCTGACGTGCCTCCTCTTTTTTACGGGCCGATTTGGGCGACTCTGGCAGTACATCGCTGAATGAGCGTCGGTTTAGCATGTTCTGCGGAGAGAAGGGAACCTACAGGAGCGGTAGAGATGAATATGGGTCTGAGAGACTGACCCAGAAACAGCCAGAAAGACAGAGCAAAGCAGAGACTAATTCTTACACTACTGTACCTTATAAGCCATAATACTGTACATTGGGTTCGGCATCATAAGGAAATAATGACGGTTCAAATTGTGATTCCAACACAAATAGAAAATATGATCGTCTTTGTATTGTTTTGCAGCAAGTTTTTTTCTTTTCATTAAAATACAAAAACTTTTATCTTTTTAAAAATGGAACCGGTTCAGATTCCTAACCCTATCATTGAGAATAGAAACAGGAATAGACGGCAATAGAAAGACAGTATTCAGCTCTAAGATCAGCTGACAGGGTGCTGCAACAGAATGAAAGTGCATTTGACAGCTTAGTGCTTTGAAAGAGTGGTATTTATGAACAGAAGAAAATTGTGAGAAGAAACATATATGGCAGGAAAAGAAAGTGAGGTAATAGTGAAATACGGGAAAGTATTGTGCTAGATCAGTGGTTCTCAACCTTTTTGACTCCAAGGTCCCTCATTGTCCACAAAAATATTCAATGGCCTCATGACTTTTCCATTTGTTTGTGATTTACTGCATGAGGGTTTTTAAATATAATTTACTCACAATTTTAGGTTGATAAAATAGTTTTACATCACTAGAAAAATGTGTATTCATCATAAAAATGCTCATGATGTTATAATATTTTATTACTGTATATGACTTTTTCAGGTTTGGAAATTACACATTACACTTTTAAATTGGGCTTCCTTGTCCAGCTTTTTCAAGACATTGGTGGTGGTGGTGGGATCTTGATTTTTAGTTGTTTTGGCTTATTTTAATACTTGTTTTGGCTTATTTTAAATAATTTCAAATCATCTTGAGCCCCCCTGGAAGTCCCCTAATGTGCCCTTGGCCCCTTGGTTGAGAACACTACTAGATTATGTGTCCATACCTTGTGCATGTCAGGCATGAGATCCTGGTACAGGGATCTGATTAGCATGTCCAGCGTACGCTGACGTTTTTGAGCAAAAGTGGGGGTCTCAAGAGTGGCTTTTTCTCCATTTATTACTACAGGAGACAGAAGCATAAAGGTAACAGTATTATGTAACAGAAACACCCTTAGGAAACAGCATGACACATTTTACAATGTCTGTTTAATGAAAGCATCTGCTTTACTGAGTTCATGAGCCAAAACAAATCGTTAAAGCTGGCAGCAGAAAAACACAGGTGTGTATTCTAACAGGAGGTCTGTGGACTGAAATGGCATGAAATGGCATTTGAAATTAATTTAAATTCACTAATACAAACTATTTTTGACTGAAACAGGATGTTCAGTCGGAAACCCGTTTAGTAGGATGGCATTTCATGCTTTCAATCTTTGATATTGCTTTATTTTTTGGTTACATCAGCAGAAAAGTGTTGTTTCAGAGGCAAGTTGTTACATTTTGGTGAAAGATTATGAAAACAACTTATTTCATGCTGTCTATAAAACAACTTTATGTACTCTGTTTACTAACATTTAACTAGTAGAAAGTCCCTGAACTCCTGGTGGTCTGTGAACACTGGAGGGGAAGGGAGGGGTGGGCCAAACAGTGGCACACTCTCCTCTGAGAAAATCTTCAACCTGCAACATAAATATAAAATCATTAAGATTCAAATAATATACACTACCGTTTAAAGGTTTGGGGTCAGAAATATTTTTAAAATGTTTTTGAAAAATAATTTATTTTGATAAAAAATACAGTTTAAACACAAAGAAATGTATAAAATATTATTACAATGTAAAATAACTTTTTATTTCAATATATTTTAAAAATGTAATTTATTCATGTGATGCAAAGCTGAATTTTTAGCATCATTACTCCAGTCTTCAGTGTCACATGATCCTTCACAAATCATTCTAATTCGCTGATTTGGTTCTGAAGAAATGCTCAAAAAAGTTCAAAAGAACAGCATTTATTTGAAATAGAAAATTTTGTGAAAATATAAAAGTCTTTACTGTCACTTCATAGTTGTTGAATAAATGTATTAATTTCATTTAAAAAAAATCTTACGGACCTCAAACGTTTGTATGGTAGTGTATATACAATATAATATTTATATTAAAATAAATAACACATTTCTACACATATGCTATGCATAAAAGTAAAATGTCCAAGCACACACATACCTGTAACTATCATTCTGGCTATTATATCGAACTAAGGCAAAAATATCTGTGGGATACGTAAAGGAAATCATTCGTACAATCGCTCCACATGCAAAACTACTAATGTGCACAAAAATCTAAATTCATTTAGACTTTTTTTCCCCCTGTAAAAACACACCACCCATAAACAGCCTAGTCACTGAGTCACCGAGTGCCTCATTTCAGCAGTTTAACTCAGTTTGAGGATGAAGGATACGTGTGAAATGGGAGCGAATCATAGAGGGTTTAAAGGACGGAGAAGCGTCATCTCCCTCCTGAAACACGATGGTCACGATGTCATTCCCAATGTGTCTCTTCCTCTCTACCTGCACAGAACGAAATAATCAAATAATACATTTTTCATTTAATACATGCGTATACAATCAAAAAGCTGCTTTTGTTGCCTAAAACTAATACACCAACTTTTTTCCCTCCAGCATTAAATGAAAAAAAAGTTTCATTTTGAAAAGAGTACATGCCTATGTGTGTGTTTGTTGGTGAGTTTGGTCTGTGTGCATGTTTGGACATTCATAATGCCTTCTGACACCTCACACCTGTTAGCCAGGAAGCATAATTGAGCTTGTTAATGAGTCTGGACCATTATGCTTGAAAAGAAGCTTTTATCTTTTGTCTCAAGAGCAGACGCACACACACACACACACACACACACACACAACAACCCCTTAAAGCTCAATTACTACCTTACCTTCCCCTCTCTGCCGGTATCTCTCTCCTTTTTTCTCTCTCTCACACACAAAAAGACGCATCCAGACACAGAAACACGTGCTTGACTGTGAGCTGTGACAGGAATGAGTATTTACTTATTTCAGTGACGGATTCATTTCTACTGAGAGCTTAATTATGATTCTCTGCCATTTCTCCTCACCGTTACACAGAACATCCTTCCAGTGACACACACATAACACTTGAACAAAACCAACAGGCTTTCATGACATGTTTCTAGCCGTTTGACAGGGTCAAGCAGAGTTAAGCTTTCTTAGGATTATTTTAAAGGGATGGTTCACTCCAAAATTAAAATGGTCTCTTTATTCGTTCACCCTCGTTTTTATCCAAACCCATATGTTGTTAATAGGAGAATTTTTAAGTGAAGATATTAACGTTATTTCGGGAGGAGTACACCCATCTAATCTTCTAATTAATACCAAGGTATAAAATCAGCCTCTTACCACTTCCTGTTGATTATTCTTTCTGCATCCATGCTCCTCCTTTGTATATTTATTATTTTAATAATATCCTCTCTGAGCCCCTCTATAGCAGACATCAAGGAAAATCTGTTTACCACTTAGGCTAAGATTATATGTGCACACAAACTCGTGAAAGAAACACCTTGTCCATACAACAGTTTAAAGTGAACATGTCTTTCATGGAGTCCCTGTGAACTATCCTTGATGGAAAAATAGCAATGATTCTTTACAGGATTAGTTCACTTCGGAGTTCAAATTTCCAGTTAATTTAATCACCCCATGTCATCCATGATGTTTATATCTTTATTTCTTCAAAAATTAAGGTTTTTGAGGAAAACATTTCAGGATTTTTTCCATATAGTGGACTTCAACAGGTACTATTGGGTTGAAGGCCCAAATTGCAGTTTCAGTGCTGCTTCAGAGCTCTATACACGATCCCAGCCGAGGAATAAGGGTCTTATCTAGCGACACAATCTGTCATTTTCTAAAAATAAATAAAAACTGTATGCTTTTTAACCACAAATGCTTGTCTTGCACTAGCTCTGCAATGCGCCATGCATTACGTACTCACACTGGAAAGGTCACGGGTGACGTAGGTGGAAGTACCGTGGTAGGCTGAAAAATTTCCTCTCATTTTCTTCTCCAACTTCAAAATCATCCGTCATCGTTGTTTTTCCTTTTTTAAAGGGTGTTCTTTGCACGATTGCTTTGTAAACACTTGCTCAGTACTTTAGCCTACGTCACGCACGACCTTTCCAACGTGATTATGTAATGCGTGGCGCATTGCAGAGCAGTGCAAGACGAGCATTTGTAGTTAAAAAGTATTTATTTTTGAGAAAATGACCAATCGTTTCACAAGTTAAGACCCTTATTCCTCGGCTGGGATCTCTTTGAACCTGCACTGAAGCAGCAATTTTGACCTTCAACCTGTTGGTAACTGTTGAAGTTCACTATATAGAGAAAAAAATGTTTCCCTCAAAAACCTTAATTTCTTTTCAACTGAAGAAAGAAAGACATAAACATCTTGGGGTGAGTAAATTATCAGGAAATTTTAATTCTGAAGTAAACTAATCATTAATAAATGCTCTACAGAAGAAAGAAAGTCATTCGGGTTTAGAACGACACGAGGGTGAGAAAATGAATTTCAATTTTTGGTTAAAGAACAGTGTTCTTTTATGAAAAGACTCACTCTCCCTTGCGAGTGAACAGTACTTGATCCCTGAGTCTTCCACCTGTTCAGTTTGTCAACATGCTTTTAGGATCAGCAAGAGACTTTTAGAGTGTATGAGCTGCTCTGTTCTTCTTATGAGCAGTTCAGCATTCGCAAAGGTGGGTATTGATATGGAGGGCTGAAGAGGCTCTCGGTTGTAGAGTGCCAAGACCTTGAACCGACACAAATACTTTGAAAATCCTGCTATTGTGAATGCTTCCACAAGCACTCCAGCGCACAAGAGGTCTACTTGTACTCAATCATATAATCTGATAGAGTGAAAGAGAAAAAGTGAGACACGGAAGGAGAGCATGAGAGAGAGAAAAAGGGATTACTGTGTGATGATATAATCAAGAGAAGAGAGGGGTATGAAGAGAGAGAGAGTGAAGTGATTGACGTTTGATGTAATCAGGATATGGAGCTGAGGGAGGAAGGGGAAAAGGCAACAGAGAAAAGAGAGGGAGAGACTGACCGCTGTGATGTCCAGCGCTTTTGGATGTTAAATATAGCCTGTTTTCCCCTCACCACCTACCGAGCTACAGACTGGCTCCTTTCTGCTTCAACAAACACATGCAGCTCCATTCTTTCTATTTTTCAAATTTCTGTCTTTTCCCCTTCTGTCTGTCCTTCTTCTGCTCTCTACTTGTCTTTATCTCTTGTGTTTAGAACCAGAATGTCTCTCTGTAGTCCAATTCAGACAGGTTTTAGAAACCGAATCCAAGGGATGGACTGATAATGATACTGATAATACGATATTCTCATAATTATTTTCATGTTATGGTTGATATTAAACTTCAATACCAATATTTTGACTAAACAAATTAAACACTAAAAAGTAAAATCAGTTGTTTTAAATGCCACAATTTAAGCATCACAACATTATGATGTTTAGTATGAAAAATGGGTATTTTGAGACTGGCTAAAGATTACATCTGACAGTGTTATTAAATTACATTATCACAGTGTTTAAAGGCTAACTTTAATTAAATTTTAAATGGAACATTTTTGTTATATATCCAAAACTGACCAATGTACACCACTGTTCAAAAGTTTGGGGTCAATACGATTTTTTAGTTCAAACGTAAGTTCACATGGACTTACATTTTAAACACATTTTTAAAATAAATGTTATTTTACATTGTAATAATATTTTGGAATGTTATTACTGCACTCGGTAACACTTCAGTTTAAGGTCCAATTCACACTATTAACTAGTTGCTTATTAGCCTGCATATTACATGCATATAGGCTATTTATTAGTGCTTATAAAGCACATATTAATGCCTTATTCTGCATGACCATATTCTACATCTCTTAATCCTACCCAATGCCTAAACTTAAGAGCTAACACTTTATTTTACAGTGTCATTGTTACATATGTTACATGTAGTTACTATTGTAATAACTATAAATTATGCATAATTACATGCAACTAACCCTAAACCAAACCAAACCCTAATCCTGAACCTATAGTAAATACATGTAGTTACTAAAGTGTAAGCGAACTACCTTCCAAGCTATTAATGAGCAGTAATTAGGGGTTTATTGAGGGAAAATTTGTAGTTAATAGTTAGTTAATAGTGAGAATTGGACCCTAATCGCTAAACATAGCCTTGGTGAGCATAAGTGACTTCTTTCAAATACATATATATATATATATATATATATATATATAAAACACTAACTGACCCCAAACTTTTCAAAAGTAGTGTAGGAAAAAATCGGCCAGTAAACAATATGCTACATATTGTGCATCCCTAGCTTATGCGTTCTACACCTTACCTGTTGCTTGTTCTCTTTAGAATAAGGTAACATGGTGGAAACATGGAACATGAGCTCATGACCCTGATAGACGGTGTAGATGGAATTCATTCCTGTGGTGTCATCTAAACAGAGAGAGAAAATGAATGAGTAAAATACAGTTAAAAGGGAAAAATGTCCCTCTGTTCATTTGTAAACAAGTATATTTGTCCTACTCTTAGTGTCCAGTCCTCCTCGATACCCTGCCCAGCCCTGCAGACAGATTGTGTCGCCAAGGAGATTCAGAAATTTGTCAAAGTTCTCACTTCCTGTTTCTGAAAAAAGTACAAAAACATAGAAAATCAATTTGATTGAGAGCAATAATAAATTAAACAGACATCCAGTGAGCCACATTATGCTGTTCACATAGATATTTTAAAATCATCTGTGAATTGTAATTAAATGCATGGTACTTCCGTAATGTGATGTATTTTTGAGTGAAAGAGAATATTCGTTTACTTGGTTATTGATTATTATTATAACACAGTGTGTGCGCCATATCTTGTCAGTAGAAAGGTAAAGAAATATTTAGTATTATAAGTATGTTATGAGAGGTTCTGCGCTCACCGTTGCTGAACATTTCATCATCTGTCAACTGCCCATCTTTGGCATAAAGAACACCAAATTTAAAGTTTACGCTGCCCTGTAAGAACATACAAAGACGTGAGAAGCATCCAGGTGGAATTCACTAAGAAATTGATTTATAAATCACTAAGAAGGCCATTTATTTACATGGCATGCTTAAATCAAACACATACACACATTTGACAGTACACACCTCTTGCTCCTCCAGCACCAGTAAGTCCTGCCAACAATAAATAAATAAATAAATAACAGTTTAGCTCAAATCAAATCATCATATCCCAGTACTACAAAACAATCAGTTTCCATCGAGGTTACATTTCTAAACGCCATTTAGGAGCACTAATGGTGTGGTTTACGCACACATTACAGAGAGCATGTTCATGCATTCAAATATCTGAATGCCACTGACAAAGGCCTTTGATTAGCTGCAAACATTTCCACAAAAGCCAAGCTCTCTGGAGCAATAGCAGCTCAGACAGCGGCTGCGTTTGAATCCTAAAGTGATTGTGAATCAGAACTACAAACCAGAGCAAAAAATAGAATTAATTAACAGAGTGGAGGACATGTAATGTTGATTGACAGGTGTGGGTGGGCACCTTCTGAATCTCTGGGTTAAGAATTTCCCTCGGGCCCTTTTCGAAACGATCCACATTCATGGCACTGGAGGGTGAAAGGGTCAAGAGGGGCAAATTAATGCATTTTAATATATTTCACTCAAACTGAATCTTCGCATGTGCGAATAGGGTGCATTACAGACAGAATTACCTTAATATAGATTTGACTGATAGTGTTTTTGTCGGACTGTATGGAAGGCTGATTTTTAGAGTACCCTGAAAGAGATGGACACATTTCAGAAATTATACAAATATAAAATGAAATGTGACATGGGGATAACAAGACAGCAAGGCAGTGTTGCTTGAGGCTATGACACAAGGTTTTATAACCGAGACCTTGTTGCTCATAGGAAGGTGACATTTAATACCGTGTCACTGTGCATTCAGGGTTTTTAGGCATTCAGTCTTCACAAACTGGTCTTTGAGACAACAGAACAAAACAGTGTAGTCATGAAGAGGTCAATCTGTTATGTGAGTCACTGCTCAGAGCAAAAGTGACGCGCACACGACTCACCGACTTGCGCCAGAGGATGGCTCGGTACTGTGGGACACGCTGGTTGTTCTGGTCTGACAGAACCACAGACAGGAAGAAGGGGTTCTTCTCCGCATCCGTCCCCACATAGTTCTGATGAACTACAGAAAGAAGGGATAGAAACGTTTTTTAAATATAATGTGATGGCAAAGCTAAATTTCCAAGGGTGCTCAAGAAACATTTATTATTATTATTATTATTATTATTAATGGTGAAAATGGTTGTACTGCTTAATATGTTTGTGGAAACATTTATTTGAAGTACATTTTTTTTTTTTTTTTTCACAATTTAATGCATCCTTGCTGTATTATCGGTCACTTATGAATCGAAAAAGTGATGTGTGATGCTGAATGAAGATATGCTAATTATTAAACATGAAGATAACTCAAATGCTGCATCCCAGTTCGCATTCTATCCATCCTATATAGTATTTGAAATACTATTGTATACAATTTTCCCAAAATGTAGTGTTGAAATGAGTATTACAAAGATACCCAGATGGTCTGCTTTTTGCAGTTAGTATCCAAAGTGCAGATCCATGCACACTCTAATGCCTAATATTGCCCATTGCGCGTTGGATGAGGATGTGAATACAACGGTTAGGTAGAGAGGTTTAGATACAGGGGTTTGAGTAATTAGTAGGCTAATAAGTATCTAACCTGATGAAAAGATATTAATCAATGTTTTCAACATTATATTTCATTTGCAACAGCATTGTGAATTTTTGTAAAGATAAGTTTGGCCATTAACTTTTAAATGTATGCAAACTGCAAACACATGAGGAGAGTTCTCCGAGTGAAAGACCCAAGACTGGCAGATCAACGTGCTACTACATTTCTCTCCGAAAATTAACTGTGTGGTTCGTTTCGCGTATCAAACTGCCAAAGTCACATGAACTATTGATATTGCGAATCATTTATGATGCAACTAAGCCTCGCTTACTGAAATCATGTGACTTTGGTGCTCCGAACCACTGATTCTAAATAAATGATTCGTAAAGCTTAGAAGCAGTGTTTTGAAATCGGCCATCACTAGATATTGTTGAAAAGTCGTTATTTGCTTTTCTTTGGAGCACAAAAAGTATTCTGAACCACTGTAGTCAAATGAACTGTTTTAAATATGTTTTAGTTCCTCTCTGTGTAATTATCTTACTGGCAATAGAGGAGTCACTGAGCCATCGTATTTCATCAAAAATATCTTAATTTGAGTTCCGAAGATGAACGAAGGTCTCACGGGTGTAGAATGACAAGGTGAGTAATTAATGACAGAATTTAACTTTTTGGGTGAACTAACCCTTTAATCAATGTATCAAGAAAACAAGTGAATCTAACTCTTTTCTGAATAATGTAACAGTGTGCTGCCTGCACAATGATGCTGATAGATTCCACACAAATTCACTGTGACCATGTGAACTGTCCTCAGAGATGTGCCTGTGAAGATGCCTATTTATTTAGATCTATTCCTGGAGCGTCAGAATAAGAGGGAAAGAGGAAGGAAGGGATGGAAGCCTTCTGTTTGAGGGGAATATTTTGGACTGAGACAGTCCAGGTTTACAGACAGAAGACAAATGAAAAGAGGCTGAAATCCAATTAGAAGACAAGATCTGGTCTGTCTCTCCATCTCCACCCTTCCTCTGTAGAATATTCTCTCTCTCTCTCATTCAATCTCTCTCTCATTGAATAAAAGGTATTTGCAGTGATTTAAATCAATTAAAGAGACATAATGCAGAATCTGCCTCGGGAATGTGTGTGGGAACAACAGTGTTTGTTTGTGCGGAAGGGAGACCAAGAAAAGAAAAACAGACTGATGACATGTATGGCACAGTGTAAAACAGAGTATTTTAGTAAAAAATATAAAAGACTTGTAGTTGCAGTAGTCTCTCTCCATTCTCTCTCGGGCAAAGAATTGACTCAGGTTTTCGTTCAAATTTCAATCGCTTACGAGATGTTCTTGTACAATAGACACAAAACAAATAAACTCCGGTCAAAAAACTCTGTCCCTCTGTCTCTCCTTCTTTCTTTCTTCTAATCGCGCCAAAATAAAGGGTGCTTAAAGGCAGTCCAATAATAAAACGGAGCAAACCATTACTGAATAAACATGGGGGTGTTTTCACGAATGGACATATTAATCTAAACACATTTCAAACACTTCTATTATTTAAATTATGGCTCTTACAACACTAGTATAAAATACCAGTATTTGGTGCTTCGCCCTCCTCGGCATGTTAATGCAGATTTTAAAAAATTGTTAACAGTACAATGTAATAAAATGAATTTGTCTCCACTATTTTTTTTTTAATAAAACGGAAAATGTTCTTGAGAGAACTCAATGGCCAACCATATTCTGACTAATTTCAAACATCGTTCAATATTCCCTACATAATTAAACTTTTTCTTTCCCACAAACTCATAAAAACATGCTAGCCAAAAATGCAAAGAATGGGATTTCTCAAAACAATGCCACATTTATGCTCTCTATACAAATATACAGTACAAGAGAATTTGTAAATCTCTCTGTGTGTGTGTGTGTGTGTGTGTGTGTGTGTGCATACTCCATACTTGGCAGTAGAATCCCACCTTTTCCCAGAAAGTACTTGAAGTACCATCTGGTATGGTACTCTGGGTTCTCCAAATGGACGTCAGTTCTTCTCCATGTTCCAGGCGTGTAGTCAGAGGTCTGCAGAAAAGCCCCATTTAGAATTTATCTAGGTGCAGGACTTAACAGTAAAGATTTGTTTTTGTACTTGCACTGTAACATTGGCCCTAATATATATTATACTCAATACTATTTTCAAGTTTGTTTATTCACAAAGATTTTTTTTCTCTACAAAAAGACAGTTTGTAACAAGCTCGAAAAAGATTACAGCTATAGCGTAACTTTCTAAGCACATTTTGGCTGCTAATACAAATTATGTCATGAGAAAACATTTCTGATCGGACACTATTTTGAAGGCACATTCAAGACACAATCACAAGTCAAAGCATGACAAAGCCTCTATGTTACCCAGCTAGATAACATTCTCCAGGAGACAAATTTGCAATATTATCCAAAGGACCGAATTTGCAGCAACAATATAGAATGTATCATAAAAAACCTAAAGTTTACTTACAAAATACATTAAAAGGGATGCAAACTGCAGGCAATGAATGAAATGTAAGATTTTCATTGCCAATGCAACACTGGATAAAAAGGACAAATGACCGTTTCATGAACTAGAACAGACCGTTTCGTCTACTTTTTTTATTTATAGATCTTTGTGGTAGGGAACACACACATACTTGTGAACACAAACATGTCTGGTTGCTTTTTACCTCTCCTCACCCAATAATCAATCGCATCATGTTCCAGAACAAATTCTAATTGATATTTTCATGCTGACAAATTGTTAAAAACTCAACGGCTTTCCTATATATACTCTGAAAGTCAGGAACCCTAATCACTATGGAGATAGTCCACCCTAAATCATTAACAACCAATCAGAGGTCTGTTTTGGCGGGATAAAGCATTGGAGGTTGTCATAGCTACAGTCCGGTTCTTGAAATTAAAGGACAAGTGGATGGAGGGAGGGAAGGAGAGAGAGAGAGAGAGAGAGAGAGAGAGAGAGAGAAGGCGAGGGAGGGGAAATGAGAGCGAGAACATTGGGGATTGAATTGCTTGATTGTTGTTTTTGCTGATGCATGTGTGTTTCATTGAAACACCTACAGACACAATCACAAAACACAAAAAGCTGGCAGTTTTGGTTTGTTACTCACTGCCAGAAGATGAATACATTTGTTTCTCTCTCTTTTCTTCATCCTTCCTCCCACTTCTTTAATCTGTGTTCCTCTTCCTGTCCACCTTCACTTCTTTACGCATGTATTTAAATACATTGTATCGCCCCCAAGCCTGCAGTACTGCACTGACTTGAACCCGCAGCCATCAGTATGCATGTGGATTAGTTGAAAACCTTATTGAATCTCTCCACGGTCACGTGGAGATCACTTCAACAATTGCAGGGCTGTTTAACCTCTATCCTGGCAATTTTCATAATAGTTCTGAACCCTAAGTGGTCTATTACAATCCAGCACATACAGTGCGCACACACATTTCAGACTGCACAATATTTAATGAGTATCTTACCTCATCTATTGAACCGTTCTCCACTCTGAATCTCCCTGCCCTCTGTATGGCTCCATCTGCATCACTGGAGATGAGCTGAGGAGAAACACAGATACAGCCGAACGTGAGACCACCTGCATCATGTGGAAGAGCTATTGAGTAGGGTTCAAAATTTTCTCTAATTTACTGTTTTTTTTTTTTTATTAAAAATTATATTATCAGCGAACAATTTGAGTATTCAAAAGTTTGGGGTCAGTAAGATTTTTTTTTTTTTTTTTTTAGAAATTAATATTTTTATTCAGCAAGGATGGATTTAATTGATCAAATGAGTCGGTAAAGCTTTTACATTTGTTCCAAAAGATTTTTAATTAAAATAAATACTGTTCTTTTGAACTTTCTATTCATCAAATAATCCTGAAAAAAATTCCACACAACTGTTTTCAACATTGATAATTAATGTGTCTTGAGCAGCAAATCAGCATATTAGAATGATTTCTGAAGGATCATGTGGTACTGAAGACTGTAGTAATGAAGAAATTCAGCTTTGCCATCACAGAAATACATTACTTTTTTAAATATACTTCAATAGTGAAAAGCTATTTTTATTTTTGATCAAGTAAATATAGCATTTGTGATCAAGAACATTTAAAAAACAATTAAAGGGTTAGATCACCTAAAAATGAAAATTCTGTCATTAATTCCTCACCCTCATGTCATTCTATACCCGTAAGACCTTTGTTCATCTTCAGAACACAAATTGATATTTTTGATGAAATCTGTTGGCTCAGTGAGGCCTCTATTGCAAACAAGATAATTAATACTTCCAGATTCCCAGAAGGATACTAAAATATATTTAAAACAGTTCATGTGAGTACAGTGGTTCAACCTTAATTTTATAAAATGACGAGAATACTTTTTGTGTGCCAAAAAAACAACATAACGACTTTTCAACAATATCTAGTGATGGCCGATATCAAAATACTGCTATAAAACTTTACAAATCATTTGTTTTGAATCAGCGGTTCGGACAGCTAAAGTCATGTGATTTCAGTAATTGAGGCTTTGTTATCATAAATGTTTCGATATTTCAATACTTTACATGACTTTGGCAGGTTGATAGATGAACCAAACCCTTGATTCAAATCAAAATATTTGTGAACATTGAAGCAGTTTTTGAAATCGGCCATCACTAGATATTGTTGAAAAGTCATTATTTTGGCACACAAAAACTATTCTCGTCACTTTATAATATTAAGATACTCACATGAACTGTTATAAATATATTTTAGTACCGTTCTGGGCATCTGGAAGTCTTAATTACCTCGCTGGCAATAGAGGCTTCACAGAGCCATCGGATTTCATCAAAAATATCTTATTTTGTGTTCCGAAGATGAACGAAGGTCTTACGGGTGTAGAACGACATGAATTAATGACAGAATTTTCATTTTTGGGTGAACTAACCCTTTAAACTTTTGAACATTAGTGTAAATAACTTAATGTTTATATCCTTTATATGACATTCGGCCGTATAAAGTTTTATTTTATCAGAAAACAGAGGGCAACTATTCCATATTTGTCAATTTACATCTTATATGGCACTTTTAACCTCTTAAACCACTGATTCATGCTGGAATAATCCACTAGATTCCCCCTTTGCTTCTCTCAAACTTTGACTTTGATGATTGTGTCTATTATTTAAATTTAAATGTTACACAACAATAGACAGTGTTTCTTTGATTTAAGGATTTTCAAAATCCTAAAATGATATTTATTACCAGATTTAAAAAAGATTTTGAATCACAGATTTTACTGTAGCCTCAGAGTTGCCCCCCTTGCATTCATCCTCTTTGCTGATGAATCTTTCATTTTAATGATTCAGTTATTTTGGTTAAGAAACAATTTAAGGAGTTTAAGAAATACCTATAAAAAGACACAAGAAAGACAGCGAAAAGGCAGCATATACCTAATCTGATGTGACATACACTCAGCATACATCAGATGATTTTGTTTACATAAAACCCCTTCAATGCAGAAGCAGCTGGACATACAATCAGACTAATTACATAATTACAAATGATCCCTGGGTGTCTGAAATATCTGTCTGCAGCATTGATCATTTCATCTGTCTCTGTACACACACACACAATCTGTTTGTTTTAGCACATATCTGTAAGAAAAGTAGTTTCAGTGAAAGTCTATCTGCTCAGATATATTATGTGGGACAATCACTTGTACCTGACACGATGTAATCTGGTCTTTGCAGTAAAATTGCAACATCCCCCAGATGGAACAATGTTAGTTGCTAGGCAACAGAACACAGAACCTCTCCCATTTCCTTTTTCTTCAGTCACCTTGTTTTCCTCCTCACATTTCTCTCACCTTTCTTCTCCACCTGTTGGTCTGCCTCCCTCTCTTGCTCTCTCTCTCTCGTTTTTTCTCTCTTCGCTCTTCTGTGTATCTGGCAGACCAAACTGCTAAAAACAGACTGCAGCTGTGGTGTGGGTGTGAGATTGTCATTGTATGTGTGTGTGCGTACTTGTTTTGACTATACTTTTGAGGACCAAATTTCCTCACTTATATTGTGAAATACTTTCACAACCCACTAGTGAGGACATTGACTGGTCCTCACTAGTTTAAAATCGATCAAAAGTTTTTATTTAAATCTAGTGATGGTCACATGTTTCTGTGATGTGTAGGTTTAGGAGTAGGGATTGGGTCAAATGATATAAAATATTATTGACCTGATATAAAATCAATGGAAGTGTATGCAATTTCCTCACTAAGATAGCAAAACAAACCTGTGTGTGTGTGTGTGGAGTATGGTCTGACTTGGCTTTAGAATACTAAATGTCCAGGCAGATCATTCTAGATTGACTCTCGCTCTCACACTAATCAATTAATAAGCACTCATATTTGGCACCCTAGTAGAGGGGCGTAGTTTATATAAATGCTCCACTTGGCTCTAATATCTGAACTGTAATGATGCTCGTCTTCTTCTTATTAATCATATGTGTTAATTCTGTATATTTTTAAATATATGTTTAACAAGGTTCTCTCAAAGTCAAACATTCTTTCAGTAAGGGTAATAGAACATTCGTTCCAAGTTATCTGGTCTTTAATAATGTTCTCAAAATAACCAATGCACAGTATTGTTATTGTGGGCACTTTAAAATGCAGTGAACAATTATTTATTACGAATTATTCAGATTTTTAGAATGCGTTTTAAATACATTTCCATCAACTGGTTAAAATGTACAATGCTTGTATGCCGTGTCAAAGAGGCACGCGCACTCACAACACCAACATGTATCTCATGAGACAGGAAGTGAAGCTAATATTATATTCGGACATCCCTGGATGCCTTCCTACCTTGGAATCCATCCTCCGAAGCAGCATTTTTAAGCTTACCATTTTCATAACTTAATAGGGATGCTAGCAAAACATTCTTAAAGCATAGTTTCGTTAGCTGGGTTTGAGCACGGGAAAACTTCGGCCTTTATTAATGTGCAGAACAGTAAATGGAGATTAACTGCAAAATAAGAAAAAATCAGTGGTAGGTAAATTATTAAAAGGTTTTGTGGGTAAATCTCAAACTGTTTGAAAAATAGATACAGCTGAATCAAAACCCTTGAGACTTGGCATTTGCCCATGACACATGCCCATGATACACAACATCCCTTCTAATGGACATACACACCCCAGGAATCTACTTTAAGCACACAGAGACACAATTATGTGAGTCTCATGAGAATTTTTTTCTTTTGCTCGGTGACATTCTGTGATGCTATTAAGGTGTTTTGACAAATGCCATGAGGTTAATGATAGCAGGATAATGACAGTGCAGTCTACCTAACTCAACAAAAGTTCAAAACGCACACACAAACACACACACACAGAGAGAGAGAGAGAGAGAGGGGGCAAGAAAAAGAGCAAGAGAATCAATGCTATTGTGACTGGGGATGTAGCATTGATCTTTTTAGAGAGCTTCTGTATGTGTTCTCATGCCTCACACAAAAGAGAGAAAGAGAGAGAGAGAGAGAGAGAGAGAGATGAGATGAGGAAAGAATATGGAGAGAGACACATGGAGAAAGCAAAGCATCTGAATCTGAGAAGAAAACAAAAGGAAACATTTCCATAATCTAAATCAGTCTACACAGTGGAACTGAGCTTTGGGTGAATTGTGAAATACCGAACAGGTTTAATATACAATAAGACCATCAAACAAAGGCCTACAATTACCATAAAATAATCACAAGTCTTTTCTCTCTCTCTCTCTCTCTCTCTCTCTCTCTTTTGGAAGTGGCAGAAAATTAATCACTGCAAGTTTTGTGCTATTTCAACTTTTTTGTTGTTGTTGTTTTTTTCTAAAAGTATAAACCTGGGGTTGAATATCAACATAAGCTCATTGGAAAAATGTGCCTCAATATATATTTTTTGTAAAACTCTAAAAAAAACATACCTATAGAGTACATAAAATTCTGCTGTGGCACCCAGGGAGTGATTGGGGTTAGGTGACTTGCTCAAGGCTACCTCAGTTGTGGCAAATGAGAGTGGGAGAGCATTGTTCATTCACTCATCCCACTGACATTTCTTGCTGACTTCTTGCATTTCTGGTACTGAGATTCGAACCTGTGACCTTCAGATTACAAGCCTGACTCTATAACCAACCATTAGGCCATAACTGCCCATAACCAGACCCATAAGACTTTTGTCATGTAGTAATCTTGGTCAGTAGCTGACCTTGTACAGCATTGCACCTGAAATGCAGAGTGCTTGGGTCCCACGAAACGTGAGTTTGGGACCTTTTAGCACCACTCACTGTGCATTTAATTTACAAATTGCCACGATACAAGCGACATAAATGTTAATCTGTTTTGCATAAAATTAAACACTTTTAGTGCCACTCACTGGACAATTCACTTTGAAAGTGACGTGAAACAAATAGTGGTGTAATATCACTTTGCAGAAATGTTGCCAGAGGTCCGTTTTTCCAATGAGCCTGGGTTGTGGAATATAGTGCCACTTTATGCAGCGATGGATAAATGCCAGAGGAGTTGCTTCATGTGCCCTTTTGGTGAGTGGTGGACCTTTATTTTTAAAGTTTAAAGGGGCACAGGTTGTAACAGCGACATCAGACATGTGGCATTTTGTGCAATGGTATTTTTCTGTATGCGTGTACACAAACAGAACACCAGTGTAGGAGAGTCACTAACTAAAATTCAAGGTTTGACGGTTCATGTAAATAAACAGATTCACAATATATATATATATATATATATATATATATATATATATATATACACACACACATATTGCCCCATTAGGTAATCTCAATGTCGTTAGCTACTTTTTGTTTGTAGCTTACATTAACTCTTTCTAAGTATTATTAGCTTGTAGCTTGACAAACTAGACTCAAAGTAGCCAACCCTGTCTGCACAATACACATGAACTTGTTCACTACAGCTGAATGAACCTGCAGAAAGCGAGAGAAAAAACAAGTGGAGGGAGAATGGGAAATAATAAAACTAGTAGTTCCGTTATATTTAACAAAACGAAGGATTTCCCTCTGACAGACCCCCTAAAGGAATGTGGTGGTGGAAAAAAATTGGCATGGGAGGATTTAAAAAAAAAAAAAAAATTTTTACGTTCCCACACAACCTTTGCGTTCCCTCGCAAAGATGTTTGCGTCTCCACGCAAAGATATTATTGTTCCCTTGCAAAACCTGTTGTGAGCTTGGACAAAACCTTCCTGTTTAATGTCCCTCTGGCTGGTAGTAGTGTTTATTAAGTCAGCTCCGTGCATTAATACACACAAATAATTTTGAGTTTGAACTTGTTTGACACTAAAATAAGGAAATGCGGTCAGTGCTTAAGGAGTTCAGTAAAGTTGGCAATATATTCACATATTCGAATTTCCCGGATCAATAACTCGTGAGCTAAAAGTTGTGAAAACACAAATGCAGCTATTTCCAATCATAGTAACCTAGACAATGAGCTACAACAACACAATTTTCCTAAAATGTGCTTTATAATATGTAAATTTGCCGATACGAGCCGGCAGCGAGACAAGGGACCGTCTGAAAACCCAAAACCCTTTTGGTCATTTTATATTATGAAAAATACTCAATAACTTCACTGTAACACATCACTGCTCTCCTGCTGGTTGTACTGGAACACTTAGTTTGATATAAAAAAAAAAATATATATATATAACTTTTATGATTATTATGACACAAAATCAATATAAAAGTATTTAAGCTGCGTAACATCATTTGGGTAAAGAAGGCCTTTATGTGCTACTTGCCAAACTAAGTGTTGTAGTATAACCAGCAGGAGAGCAGTGATGTTTTAACTGAGTTTTGTTACACTACCGTGTGTAACATTTGAAGTTATTAATGACTATTTTTGTAGAAATGCTTTTCTGATTTTGCACTTTTCAGACGGTCCCTTGGGACTTGTCTCACTGTCGCCTGCTAATAGAGACCAATTTATATAATATAAAGCTTGTTTGAGGAAAATCGGGTTTCCATACTGGAAATAGCTGTCATTTGTGTTATAACAACTCTTAGAAGTTCGAATGTGGGAATATATTGCCAAATTTACTGAACTCCTTAAGCACTGACCGCATTTCCTTATATTTGAGTCGAACAAGTTCAACCTTTAAATGAGCCGCTCATCATTTGTGTGTATTAATTCACAGAGCTGACTGAAACACTACTGCCAGCCAGAGGGAGATTAAACAGGAAGGTTTTGTCCGAGCTCACAACAGGTTTTGCAAGGGAACGATAACATTCTGCGAGGGAATGCAAAAGATTTTTTTTTTCCACCACCACGTCCCTTTAGGGGCTCCGTACCCTCTAACACACACCCACACAAACTGTAAATTAACTAATCACACTGACTTGATGTGCGCTGCTCTTTTCCACCTAAGCCATTGCTCAGAGCTGCACACAAAGTCTTTGACACATTCCACAAACTCACAGCTAAACTTCAGACAGTTCATCTCTAAACTGATATATGTCTTCAACATTGTCTAATTTTGTCCCATCTTTGTGAAAGTGACCCACCCACAGCACTGGACACAGTGAGCATGACTCACTCCTAATGCTTCATATGATAGAGCTGCAGGCAACATGTTCCTCTGAGCCCAACATGCTAATTTTACACACCGCAGTCGCTCTGCAGCCAACCCTCCCTCTGCTCAGCATATGTGTGTGGGGTTTGAAGGCGTTTGGACTTGGTTAGAATCAAATTATTTTAATAAGAGCAATAAGTCACAGGCAGAAGATGCATATTGTGACATGTGTATGTGTCATCATGCAGCATTATTAGAAATTTCAAAGGGAGTCCTTCTAGTCAGCTATCTGTTATTATATCTGTATCAATATAAGTTAATGCCAACAACAACCTCTAAAAATTGGGAGATCATACTCAAGAGCTATTTGTGTCTATATATATAATCTTATACAATCTTATTATTATCTCATTTGTTTATTTCTTTAAAGCAACAGGAATCCACCGCCAAAGGTGCTTGTTTTATTACTTTAACACACTGGAACATGAAAGCATTCGCTAGCATTTTTTTTTTTTTTGCCTGTAGGGTACAAGCATTTTTTGTCAATTGCAACAACTACTTATTGGAATAACTTGCCTCCACCTTCATTTCTGAAAAACTCCAAAACTGTACCATATTTACAGCATTTTTCAGCTGAAATGACCACTAGAGACAATTGCACGCAATATAACATAGGCCTAATGCAATAGTGTTATAAAGGTTAATACATGCATTTCTTAATTCTGCACTTTTTGTCATCCTTAATTCAAAACAAAATATTGATTTATCAATAAAATATATTTCTGATAATCCCAGGTTTTCATGGTCACGCATGTTTGTTTACACATTAAACTCGTGGTCACGAGAAACAGATGTCGTTTCTCATGATTTTGACACGACATAAGGATGTCGTTACCCAGACAAAATTATCTTGTGGCCTTGACATATTATCACACGTGTTAATCATGTCGCCTCCCGGTCACAGTACGTTTTATAACTAAGCAAACGTGACTACAAAAGTAAGAAATATAATGGTGTGTGACTGAGAGGAACACTGAGCCATTGAAGAGCTCATACAGCAATGTGTCTGAATGGAGAAAAACACGATGAAATGAAAGAGGGACAGTGAAACTTTGTTCTGTGCCTCTCCATATCATTTCTGTTGAGATCATGAAGGTTCTCCAACACATCCTCAATACAGGTGTGCACTGTAGGTCATCTTTGATGTTATCTGCTTTTCACGTAAGTACATCGCAGTCCTGTCATAGACTTGATTAGTGATGTTGCTGTTATGACAAAGCATTTTCATCTGCACTCTTTGAAACACACCATTTTCCGCTCCTTCATATGCGGATTACAGGTGATGGAACAAGCTCTGGTAACAAGAGCTTGTTAATCCCAGTTTTTGAACAATCAATGTGCAGTATTTTAAACATCAAACATGGATGAGACATTGATAATGGAAGTTAAGAAACACCGTATATTTACAAATTCTGATAATGGAAGTTAAGAAACACCATATATTTACAAATTCTGACACAAAAACTATAAAAAGCATGTATAATGCTGGAAGCTGCAGTAACCACCATATACATTGAGGGGGACAAGTCCGTTCAAATAATTAGATATAACCAAATTGCCCCCACCAATATCTGATATTATTGATGTTCCTGTCCTGCTCAGAACAACTCTTTGTTGTTAGGAAGCAAAACATTCTGCCTCTTTCAAAATGATGGGGAATCAAATCAAAAAAGGCGGATAAGAAGCTAAACATTTAATATTCAACTCTTTTATGGTAGAAGAGTGAATATGAGCATACTTTAAAAGAAAAAAATATTATAAATAAAAATGACCATTACATTTTGTGACATTTGTCTCCCTCTCCAATGTTCAAGATATGGTTACAGTCTTTGATGGAATTAAATTTTCTTGGTATCTATTTAAATTTGTTAATTAAGTAGTCAGCCTTTTACACCACAGTCCCCTGCATGCAAATATGTCAACTTCCCTAAAGTATGCAAAAAGCAGTATGTCAAATGAGTAGTAGTACAGTCGTGGCCAAAAGTTTTGAGAATTACATAAATATTGGAAATTGGAAAAGTTGCTGCTTAAGTTTTTATAATAGCAATTTGCATATACTCCAGAATATTATGAAGAGTGATCAGATGAATTGCATAGTCCTTCTTTGCCATGAAAATTAACTTATCCCAAAAAAACCTTTCCACTGCATTTCATTGCTGTCATTAAAGGACCTGCTGAGATCATTTCAGTAATCGTCTTGTTAACTCATGTGAGAATGTTGACGAGCACAAGGCTGGAGATCATTATGTCAGGCTGATTGGTTTAGAATGGCAGACTTGACATGTTAAAAGGAGGGTGATGCAATCATTGTTCTTCCATTGTTAACCACGGTGACCTGCAAAGAAACGCGTGCAGCCATCATTGCGTTGCATAAAAATGGCTTCACAGGCAAGAATATTGTGGCTACTAAGATTGCACCTAAATCAACAATTTATAGGATCATCAGCAACTTCAAGGAAAGAGGTTCAAATCTTGTAAAGAAGGCTTCAGGTCGTCCAAGAAAGTCCAGCAAGTGCCTGGATCGTCTCCTAAAGAGGATTCAGCTGCGGGATCGGAGTGCCACCAGTGCAGAGCTTGCTCAGGAATGGCAGCAGGCAGGTGTGAGCGCATCTGCACGCACAGTGAGGAGAAGACTTTTGGAAGATGACCTGGTGTCAAGAAGGGCAGCAAAGAAGCCACTTCTCTCCAAAAAAAAACAAACATCAGGGACAGATTGATCTTCTGCAGAAAGTATCGTGAATGGACTGCTGAGGACTGGGGCAAAGTCATATTCTCCGATGAAGCCCCTTTCCGATTGTTCGGGGCATCTGGAAAAAGGCTTGTCAGGAGAAGAAAAGGTGAGCGCTACCATCAGTCCTGTGTCATGCCAACAGTAAAGCATCCTGAGACCATTCATGTGTGGGGTTGCTTCTCATCCAAGGGAGTGGGCTCACTCACAATTCTGCACAAAAACACAGCCATGAATAAAGAATGGTACCAAAACACCCTCCAACAGCAACTTCTTCCAACAATCTAACAACAGTTTGGTGAAGAACAATGCATTTTTCAGCACGATGGAGCACTGTGCCATAAGCCAAAAGTGATAACTAAGTGGCTCGGGACCAGAACGTTGAAATTTTGGGTCCATGGCCTGGAAACTCCCCAGATCTTAATCCCATTGAGAACTTGTGGTCAATCCTCAAGAGGCGGGTGGACTAACAAAAACCCACTAATTCTGACAAACTCCAAGAAGTGATTATGAAAGAATGGGTTGCTATCAGCCAGGATTTGGCCCAGAAGTTGATTGAGAGCATGCCCAGTCAAATTGCAGAGGTCCTGAAAAAGAGCGGTCAACACTGCAAATGCATAAATGTCATGTCGATAAAAGCCTTTGAAACATATGAAGTGCTTGTAATTATATTTCAGTACATCACAGAAACAACTGAAACAAAGATCTAAAAGCAGTTTAGCGGCAAACTTTGTGAAAACTAATATTTATGTAATTCTCAAAAATTTTAGCCACGACTGTCGACATTGCTAAAGGATTTCATCCATATTGTATTCATACTACACACATGCATACATTACATACTTTATTAACGATGGAGAAGTCATCAAATGCAGCACATTTTCTGGTTTCCAACACAAATATTGCATTGGCTGATGATCAGTGGTCAGGTCCAATGTCTTATATAAGTTTGCTATGATTATAGGTTGCAGAGTTTCTACAAGATGTCTAGCCACTTCAAGAAATGGTTGATCAGCATGTAATAGCGTCTAAACAAGAGTCATGTTTACATTAGTCTAACATTCAGTAATGAGAGGATGAAGCACTTGGGAAGCTTTTAAAAACCCTCGCATAGACACACCCATTACATACTTCAGTCCTTACATACACACTTTGCACTTAGAGGTCATAAAATCACCTATAAGAGGATCCCTTGAGCTAATGCACTTACATAAACTGACAGAAACATACAGCAAGCCAGCCTTGCATGTAGAAATTGTATCTAAAACATCAAGAGCATACACATTCCTTTGGTTCTCAGGTTGTAGCCTATACACAAAATATGTGCCTATAATCACGCTCTGATTATAATTCAGACAGTCTGTGTGTAATCTGTATGTGAGGATATCTAACTTGTGTATGTTTGTACAGTGTAATTGTATAATAATATGGCGAAAATATCAATACAGATATTTTTCCCTCATTATGATTAACACTAATAAATGCAAAACAAACACATGCAAGTACAGATGTAAAATGATGCAACCACTGGCATAAAACTCTGTAATAGAATCAATTAGCTGTATAATATAATAATTGATATAACAGAATAACACAGTCAGACAGATACATACACAAAACAACCAATGATTCCAACCAAAAGACTTACACACACTCTGGAACAATGAATGTAATTAAGCACAGCAATCATTAGAAAAAAGAGAAAAACAGCACAAGCATCGTAACCAAATAGTAATTTCATATTAACCTCAATCTGATTTAATAAGAGAAATGCGTCAAAACAAACATTAAGAAACAGTCATATGGAAAAATAAAGACAAGACAACATAACAAAAGTAAATTTGGCTTGCATGCATTAGGGTTTTTTAAATAAACTGGATATTTCTTGTTTTCAAATTTACAACGGATATAAGAGTAAGGGTAATGGGCAATCAGATGGTCATTACGATAAAATAAACCCCAACAGAGAGAAGAGGGATGCGGTGTGAAACATATTACACGGCTACTTACAAAATAAATAAACAGAAATGAAATATTGATCTGAGTTTAAATTATTTTATTTTGTGAAAAGAAAGAGGGCATGAAGTGTCCAGGATCGACCTTTCCATGTTTATTTTTGTGGTAATGACTTACTGAATAATTATGTAAATTATAAAAAATAAATAAATACATGAACATGAAGTATTGATTTGAGATGACAATTGGAGATGTAATATTTTACTGCCTTGTAGAAACTGTGAAGAAACAGAACACATTCACAGTATTGGTCAGTTCTGCAATGGACAACACTCATTAGTCAGAAGTATCAGAATGAGCGACTGACCAAACCAATCAGAGCGCAACGTAGAGACTCTTATGCAGTTATGTTAAATTCTTACCAATATTAATGTCATAACATCATGGTCATACAATCATTTAGGCTAGTGGTGTTCAAAAATCCGGGATTCATATTCAAACCCGAAAATAAAAAAGCAACAACAAAAACTATCCAAATACTAAGATATTCTGAGATATTTGTGTTTTTTTTTTTAAACTTTTCAAATATTTTCATTAGTGGTCTCAGATACTTTGACACCACTGTCGCTTAAGAACAATGTCACATGCCGCATCAAATGCCCTTCTCTCTCCTTTTCTAATACACATTTATATTCTCCATCTGTCGTGCATGATAATGCATGTGGTTTTGTGACATAGCTCTATCTGACACAAGGTCACCCATTTCATCCCACCCACAAACCTCTTGCATGTTTCACATAGGAAGTAGCATCGAGTGTGGTATTAAGCCACTTCCTCCAGGCAACAACTATCTAGGAGAGACAGACACCGCTGAAAAGTAACACACCCACACCAACTCAATACAGCACATGTGTTTGACCAGTCAAAACACTCTGAATTATATAAATAATCGTATGTTTGAGTGAGCTTCATCTCAAGAACAATTTAATTAAAAAGATGTACAAATCTCATTTGATGGAACAGACTGACAGATAAATAACACAGATATATAAAAAATCAAGGAGCAACACGCAGCTTCTACGTTCATAGCAGTGCACAGGCAAAGAAAAATAGATTAGAGGGAAGAAGAATAGGGAAGAAGAATAAGCAAGAAGGAGGAGATGGAATACGTAAATATATACAGAAGAGCTAAAATATAACAGTCCTCACCAGTTCAACTGATCCATAGTGTTTCCGGCTGAACTCTCCTCTTCTGCACCCAAGATCCTCTGATGCTGAGCTGCAAAACAGAGCGTATAACAATTCAAACTGATTTCATGATGTTTGACAGCACATAGTACGCACAATCTTTTTATTCTCTTGTAAAGAATTGTTGAATGCTTGTATGTTCTAAGCTTTTAAGACGGTCTTATTGTAAATGTGATTTCTTCTACAGAAATGCTTTGCTATTTGACTCGTCATAATGTGAACATACAGAAATAGCATTTTAGTTTCAATAGCAGAAACCTGCATTCCAAAAAGTAGAAGCCCCGCCCAGTCCACCTCACAAAACTATGATGTTGTAGTTGGGACACTTTTTGAGTGAAATTGGTTCAGATTATAAGAGCGGGAACTACATGCTCAGTGACTCAGCTGACAACTAGACATCACACGTCTTCCCAAATCCTCAAAGAGGATCTCTCTCATTGAAACCAATTCACAGGAAGACCGTAAAGGCAAGAACGGTGTGTCATTTCTGTGTCAATATTAACACCAGATAAAATAACAAAAATATCAATTTCCCTCACCAATAAGGATTCACCATTAGCACAGAACTATCACTTGCCCTGTCAAGTCAATGCAATGCATTTTCCAAAAACAGTGTGTGCATTGCTTTTATGGAGTTATATTACAGTTACAGGTGCATCTCAATAAATTAGAATGTTGTGGAAAAGTTTATTTCAGTAATTCCAAAAAACTCATTAACTCAAATTCTGAATTACAAAATAAATTAATTAAATAAGTTAGACAAATTCAATGCACACAGACTGAAGTAGTTAGAACCTTTGGTTCTTTTAATTGTGATGATTTTGGCTGACATTTAACAAAACCCCACCAATTCACTATCTCAACAAATTAGAATACTTCATTAAAAAAGTATGTTCATTTACTGTATATGTACTCAATTCTTGGTAGGGGCTCCTTTTGCTTTAATTACTGCCTCTATTCAGCGTGGCGTGGAGGTGATCAGCTTGTGGCACTGCTGAGGTGGTATGGAAGCCCAGGTTTCTTTGACAGTGGCCTCAGCTCATCTGCATTTTTGGTCTCTTGTTCCTCTTGACAATAGCCCATGGATTCTCAATGAGGTTCAGGTCTAGTGCGTTTTCTGGCCAGTTAAGCACACCAACAGCTTGGTCATTTAAATAACTTTGGGTGCTTTTGACAGTGTGGCCAGGTGCCAAATCCTGCTGGAAAATGAAATCAGCATCTTAAAAAGCTGGTCAGCAGAAGGACGCATGAAGTGCTCCAAAATGTCTTGGTAAACGGGTGCAGTGACTTTGGTTTTCAAAAAACACAATGGACCAACACCAGCAGATGACATTGCACTCCAAATCATCACAGACTGTGGAAACTTAACACTGGACTTCAAGCTATGGCTATGAGTTTCTCCACCCTTCGTCCAGACTTTCGGACATTGGTTTCCAAATGACATAAAAAACTTGCTCTCATCTGAAAAGAGTACTTTGGACCAATGGGCAACAGTCCAGTTCTTCTTCTCCTTAGCCCAGGTAAGACGCCTCTGACGTTATCTGTGGTTCAGGAATGGCTTAACAAGAGGAATACGACAACTGTAGCAAAATTCCTTGACACGTCTGTGTGTGGTGGCTCTTGATGCATTGACCCTAGCCTCAGTCCATTCCTTGTGAAGTTCACCCAAATTCTTGAATCGATTTTGCTTGACAATCCTCATAAGGTTGCGGTTCTCTTTGGTTGGTTGTGCATCTTTTTCTTCCACACTTTTTCCTACCACTCAACTTTCTGTTAACATGCTTGGATACAGCACTCTGTGAACAGCTAGCTTCTTTGGCAATGAATGTTTGTGAAGAGGTCAGATCAGTAGTCTTCCCCATGATTGTCTAGCCTTGTTAACCAAACTGAGAAACCATTCTGAAGACTCAGGAAACCATTGCAGGTGTTTTGAACCAAAGACTTAAACTACTTCAGCCTGTGTGCATTGAATTTATTTAATAGACAAGTTTCACAATTTGAGTTGAATTACTGAAATAAATTTACTTTTCCGACATTTAAATTTATTGAGATGCACCTATATATATATATATATATATATATATATATATATATATATATATATATATATATATACACACTCACACACACACACACACATACACACACACGCATACCAGGGCAGGTACAAATCTGAACTACAGTCCTGTTTTGGTACCTAATCCTCAAGCCCTGATGCTATTATGCTATTGGTTGGCCAGTGTTGCTAAGTCAGGTTAAGATGCTAAAACAAACAAAAAAAAAGCCATCATAAGAGCAACAGTGTTTACTTTTCAGAGGCATCAACCTACGAATGTCTTATTTATAAATGTTGCAGTATATTAAACTGGGATATGAAAAAGAACGTAAAAAAATACAAACCTCAACTTTAAAAAATGCTGCCATTTCAGCCAACTACAAACTGATATGCTGATAACTGATATGCAATACTCCTCAAATTATTTTCTTTTTCATACTATTTGCTTTATTGAAGACAGCATCTCCTCTGATTGAGGTTTAAACAATTTATACGCTGAGCCACATGAACATTTATTACAGCCGTTTCACTTCATGTGCAATGTAAATAGTTCATGTGAGCAAACACATTTCCTCTGTGTGAGGGCTATCATTTTGTTTCCATTAGTGCAGAATGCAGCTAAGAATGTTTTTACTGACAACAGAAGAAATACTGTGCATGCATGCATACGGAGTGATAAGTTATATTCAGGTGGAAAATTCAGACATTATTTGCATTTTTGAGCAAATATTTATGGATCTAACTGACTACAGATATACAAAGACCCTGCACTCCTATTACTTATAAACTGGAGAAACTGCAACGTTCAATGTGGTAGAATATGTCCCACCTTCTAAATAAAATAGCCAATCGCTGATTAGTAAAGTCATTACAGCAGCCGTTAGACGCTCTGGTTCCAATCGAAACCTGAGACTCGCGCTTAGGACTGCACATGCTTTGGCTTGTCTAACCTGAAAAATAAGTTTTTAAATGCTACTTGAACATAAGAAACAACATTTATGGGTCAGTTCATGTCAGATTTTGAGATTTCAGTATTCCCCACTCAAATCGATAGGACGGATGGATGCCCAAAATAAGAGGTGTTGCAAATATGGCCGCCAGGTGAACAGACTTTCCTGGAAAGGCTAAAAGCAATATGAAATTAGCCCAAATATTTATAAAATAAATCAATAAAAAAAATGCTGAATTCTGCAGATCCCATGTGGTCATCGTTATATACAATATGTTGCAAATACACATGCATTCTTCGATTATATAGCTTCAGAAGAAGTTTAAACATAGATGCCTCATTTCCTCTGCTATGCACTTAGATGGGGAAAGGGAGATGGTTAATTGAAAGAGAGGGAAAAAATGAAATGAGATAAAATTTCGACTTCAGAAATGGCCTCATAATCCTGTCAGAATGACCCACTGTTGCATTACAGTCATTTACAAGAAGCATAAGAGACAAATACGCAAGTAATTCTGGAGAACAAGAAAAAGAAAGGAGTGGCTCATCATTAGATGATTTATTATGGCATGGGGCTGAAAGCTGCTTTCCTAAATTCGTAAAGGAGAAAACAATTAACAGCTGAGGACATGAAGACATCTTCAGAAGCAGAATATCGTATTGTTACATTCAGATTTTCAAACCATCCTTTGATTGTTACTCATGATTGAATGGTTCTGTTGATAAAAAGGATAATCTGAAAGATGTCACAAAAATGAGATTGCTTACTAAAAAAAATCAACAATGATGACAATAGTCATAGTGGTAGAGCGCCGGCAGATGAACGTGTTTGCAATTATTTGACAGCAACAGCATGGCATAATTAGTGTGGCCATTACTCTCTGGTGAAACAGAGAAACCAAATACGGACAAGTTTGTTCACAGTAATCACTCCTGTTATCCATCTTCAATAATAATTTAGTCATAATGATCTGGTATGATATCATGTTTCCAATGATGCAGAGCTCAAAGACTTTTTCAGACCACACATCTCTGCTGTCTTTCCACATTACAGAAGAAAAGGTTACAAGTGTAGCTGCCACAGACAGTCTGACAATGAACATCTGACATCGCAATCATTAAGAAGAAAATTGCCTTGAGCTCCAACTTTGTTATTATGTGCCAACACTGTTGAAGACAAAAGCAATGGCATTGTTAAAACAGATTAATATAATTAAGCCAGCACTAAATGCGGCGAGAGTTCAGGGATCTTGCCCTTTAAAATGTGTGATCAAAGTGGATAATAGAGATAAACACGTGCAAAGATGAAAAATAATGTAAAAGAAAGTCACTTATTTTAATTGAAAGATGAACACATAGCAGATTATTGAGTGGTGATAATTCAGTAGCAGG
This sequence comes from Opsariichthys bidens, assembly GCA_037194245.1. Taxonomy (NCBI): domain Eukaryota; kingdom Metazoa; phylum Chordata; class Actinopteri; order Cypriniformes; family Xenocyprididae; genus Opsariichthys; species Opsariichthys bidens. Next base: position 19,281,756 of record CM074283.1, read on the forward strand.
CTATCTGAAATATGAGTCTATATCTATATTAATTATACGGAGAGTTCTTAGTAGCCCATGTGTTGCGATGACACATGATCTGTCATTCTGTGGTGTCACGTGTGTGGATTTGTTTTGTAAATTTTTTTTTTTACTTGTAACAGATGTGTGATGCACTCCTGCTTGGGACATGTCAACAAGTAGATTTGTGTTTTTTTTTTTTTTGGTTTTTTTTTGTCCTGTACTCACTGGAGGTTACATTATGTTGTCATGTAAATAATTGCAGAGTGACATCACACTCACCTCAAATTACCGCAGATTCGCTGCGGTGTTCAGGAAAACCACCTGCTAAATTGTCCATGCCTCACTGTCACAACACATTACCATGAAAAGAAATACACTATACAACGCCTTAAAATGAACAGGAAATCAGTATTAGGTAGTTCCCGTTTTCTTTCATATTTTAATCAGAGAAAACATCACGTTTACACTGACACCAGTCACTGTGGCGCATGGATGTCCATTCTACCGAGGCATTCGCATGAATAATTTACCGTTTTTCCGTACTAGTATCCCACTACACAGTGGGAAAGTCTAAAACATTGTGTTTCATCGGCACTGTATCCAATATAGGCTAAGACAAAACAGCGGGGTTTTCCTCCCTCTCAGCTGAATTTCATCTGAACACTTGCGATGCAAAGACTTGTGGACTGTGTACAAATATTACTGCGGTGCTGAAGCGAAATAAGAGCACAGCTTCTTCTTAAAGGTACAGTTCACACAAAAATTCAAATTCTGTAATTTTCTCTCTTGTCATTTCAAATCTGTTTATGACTTCTAAACCCAGAATGAGATGCTATGAGCTCAGTCACTGCTGACTTTCACTGCATATTTCCATACAATGAAAGTGAATAGTGAATGAGACCGTCATTCTGCTTTATCTGACGGGGAAAAAGTCATACGGGGTTTGGAACAATATGCGGGTGAGTAAATCATGACAGAATTTTCGTTTTTAGGTGAAGTATCCTTTTAAGTTTATTTAGACACACACACACACACACACACATTTAGCATAATAAAATATAAGCTTCAAATAGCAGTTTGTTTAAAGAAAAATTAATTATTCATAAACACACATTTAGCATAACTAACATCTAAGCTTCAAATAGGCTAGCAGTTTTGTAAAAAGTAAAACGCAAGATTCATATTGGAAGTGCATATTTCCAATATCCGCATCTAATATGTTGATTGATCTCTCCCTGGGAGGGTGCCGCTTGTTGCGCGTTAAATGAGATGTGAGTAGGCTATATAACCCCTGGTTCTACTGCAATGACTGTGTCAGAATAACCTCCACAAACCAACATCTGACTTAAATATCAATATCTATAAACATGAAATACTGAATGCTTTACCGTTGGTTGAAACTCAACAGTTTGTTCGCTGCAGGGTCTGCAGCGCTCATGGCCCCATGCGATGTTATTCTCTCCCGCAGTCCAAGTTCTTCTGTCCCTCGCCTTTTTTCTTAGTCTTCTCTTTCAAAGAGACAGATTAGAAAGCATCATTTCCCCTACAGCTGCGCGTGCTACTGTATCCCTTCATTGCGTTGCCTTTTTAGAAGGCTATTGCTAGTAGCGCGTCCCTTTCTTAATGCACCTTGATGGACGCAGTGGTTAGATTCATATGGACACACAGGACACACCTCGCGCGTAACTGAACATTCAAGAAACAGATTCTCATGGACTGGAGTCCCCTCGCGGTCGCGCGCCGTGCTCGTGACCGAGAAAGTCAGGTGGGGAGCTTGTTAACCGCATATTCTCTGTACGTTGCAAAATGATAAAAGACGAGAAAATATTGAAGTATAGGCTATATAAAAGCTGCACATAATCAGGGTTACACACATGACACTAAATTAATGCTCTGAGCCAAATAACATAAAAAGCAACACAGCACTCCAATTCAAAAACAATGTAGCTAAAAAACTTTTAAAATAAAATACAAATAAATGTGATGGTTCATACAGTGAATTTTGACTCACGCATAGTTTATATATTATTTATATAAAACATAATTTTAACAATAATTTACCATAACAGCCTATAAATTGCTGTTAAGTAAAATGTACAATTTATTTATAGCAAAAAATACTTTTTCCACAATAAAAGTTTTAAGGGATGCGGGAGTTAACCAATTAATGTGCAGAAATAGACAAGGCTGGTTTCTCATCTCTCTCTCTCTCTCTCTCTCTCTCCCTCTCTCTCTTTTACACAGAACACTTGGCGAAATATTTTAATTGGAACGTTTAATTGCCTTTGTGGCAAAGTGATTTAAAGGGTAAAAGATTACTATTAATCGAGTGCATTCACTGAAATACTGAGCATCTTTTTATAAGCAAAATTTCCATGTCTGTTAGTTTTGCTGTCTCAACATCATTTTTGAGGCATTTACACAGGCACTGCCTACGGTGCGTTGAACAGCATGTAGCGCTACCCGAGATCATCATGCTGTAGAGCCAGAGAAGCTTCTCATTATGACACTCATTTACATTAGAAAGATTCAGGCTTGTGTGATTTTAAATTATGTCACAATTGGTGACCGTGACTTACAGCTGCTTCCTCATAGGTAAAGGAATAACTGTTGTCACCAGCTCTGTATGCAAACACATTATGAGGTGAGTCCATGCAAATGAGGACAACTGTAATTTTTCCACTGGGTTTTATTTCAGAGCATTAGCCATATGTGTTTGCATGCATGTGAGATATGAATGTGTGCATGTTTTGACATCTGTCTCAAGGACACTGCACACTTTGCATTCACAAAATGGACTGAAAACACCAACCACTAATGAAAAGCATCCCACCTGCTGTTTATGTGTTTCTGGACAGTGTTTTTTGCCCTTTTGATCTCATAACCTTCCTTTTTCTTGCCACTGCCCCAGGTCTATCCGATAATCCTCCTGTCTAGCACAGAAGTGAGGGTCGCAATGAGGTCATTGTTCACACAATAACCTTTTTTCTCATTTAATCTCTCTCTCTCTTGACTCACACTCACTGTCTGACGATGTCACACAGTCAGACGTATCTACAAGCCTGTTCTGTTCATTATACACCTGCGAAGGTGAGAGACTTGCGTAAGGAATACAAGAATCCTGAGATATGCAAAAGGAAATGAGCAGAAATTTAATTTCATACTAATTACTCTTCATAATTATTACTAGCGGACCAGCACGTTATTAGTCAAACAGAGGCACGCAGTAAACAGACTCCAACACAAAAGTAACATAATCAGCGTGTATCCGGTATACACTGTAAAAGATTATTTTAGTGATTTGTTATCATTACATTTTTTCTTTTGTTAAATCAACTTAGATAATTAATGTAGTTCAGATAACATTGATTAAACCAATCGCCTTCATTGTATTAACTCAAAATTTTAATTACAATGAACTCAAAATTTTAAGGAAACCTTACTTTTTTTTTTAAGTTAAACCAACAATTATTTTATACAGGGTAGAAGTCTCTACCTGATGACATATGGAATGAATGGGAAGAGCTAATGTATAGATTTGGAAACATATATTGATAGAAAATTGGGATGTGTGATAAATCATTCTTTATTTTATATTTTATAAGATTTTAAGTCTAAGGACCACATAGTACAATTAATTATTCAGTTAATCCATTTATAAAGGACTTGAATGACTTTCCCAACCCTCTTGGGGGAAAAGCAACAACAAAAAAGCACTGAAAACCTATAAAGTTATGAAAGAACTGCAATTTTTGTAACATTATTTTTTTGGAAACTGACAAACAGAAGAAAAACAAACCATTTACAATTGGAAATTTTACATTAAATCAAGTTGAGCATGCAGTGGTGTTTGTGTGCTGAATAGTTTGTGATCAGGTGTGTGTGTGTGCACAGGCTTTTGTGTGTGTTTGTAACCTAAACTCTTTTGTCTCGAGGCTTGTGGGTATTATAGCACCAAATGAAATGTGCGGTTGAGCACCTCATTGTCAACATAAGAGTTCAAATTACAGGTGCAGTAATCACATACAGCTACACACACACACACACACACACACACACAGCAATACACATTCATGCACGTTACAAAGAAATATTACACAACAGTTTAATCCATAATGACATTTTTCGACTAAAGCAGCACACGCAAAATCCAGATGCTAATGACTATAAACAACAGACAGGTGCACGGTAGTCACATTAGAAACAGCTAGTCTTTGAAAAATTCAGCACATGATTACAGAGAGAACTACAGCATTCATCTCACATTGGCTCTTCCAGCTGAATAGCACATTAGACATCACTGTGTTTGTGTAGTTGTATCCTTGTTAAAGAGCTACGCTTTGCATGTGTGGTCAAGAAGAGTGAAGCACTTGAATACTGAAGCAGATCAAACTTTCAATGTATGTGGAAAAGGGGATCTTGTGAGCAAGGTGAAAAACAAATGTGGATCATTTGCACACGCACATGCAAACCAGCATGTAAACATGTTATCCTCTTCACAACATGTTTAGCAAGTACTTCATAAAAGCTTTAATTAAATGGGCACTTACTGTTGTTAATGTTTTCATTCAGAATGTAAAACATTCATTTATTAACAGTAGAAAAATAGCTCCACAACTTTCTGGTGCCCAATGATGGAATTGAACATCAAAAATAGGCCTGTTCGCTGTCTTTCTAAAGAATGAAATGTTAGAAAGCTCAGATTTGCAAAGAGGATGTTGTTGTTATAACAGCAATGTAAGTATAGCTTGGGAGTATGTAAAATTTCACATGCAAAGAGGATTTTACATACTGTAGAAGTCTTAAAGGCACAGAAGCATGGAATTGAATTCTATGAATCAACTCTATGTGCAATAGCTTCTGTATTCAGCCTCAGTGACCACTGCAACTTCTGGCGCAGTTCAGGGTATAGAAATTTTGAAAAGCACATTTTGAAGAAGTTTCCCACAACAGGACGGAGCAATATTGATATGATCGCAAAGGTCTCATGTTTTAATAAACTAAAATGTTACATTTACTATAGTTAATAATATAAAATACACCGTATTATAATATAATATTGACAGTTTTTAGAAATATGACCGAAAAACATTAACACAAAATGTAAGAAGACTTACTGAAACAATATCGCACAAACAAGAGAGTGGAATATCAGCACATATGTGATCGTACGACAACAGGACAGCAATTTCCCCCGCGCTGCTTGAGGCAAGATCATCTCAAAAGCAAAGCTTCTAGCCAACATTTCTATTGTGCCTCAACAGATATCATGTGCTGCTGCAAGATCCTTGGCAATTCCCTTTTGTGTAAAATATGATCCTTTTGATGAACCGAAAGATACCCTGTGTCAGTTCAAATGTTTTGCAGCCATAACTTGCAGAAGACTAATTCCAGGTCTTTCCAAAAACATTAGATGAGTGGGAAAGTACAGCTATCTCTGGTTCTTCTTGTTGCTTTGTAACTATCAGACAAAGCACTGATCCAAGTACATCCCTTATGCATCTGGCAACATTCAAACATTAGATCGTTTCAGCTAAAGTGAAAGAACATGTCTAAAAAATCTTGAATGGGACTGTCCATTATAAAATCAATGCAATCAGTGCATTAAATGCATACTTTAGTGTGTTTAGCTGTTAGTAACCCTAATAGCATTAATTGGGAAAAACGTTTTGTTGGGAAAAAAATGTGTTTTTTTTTTTTTTTTTTTTTTTCCCAATAAAACCTTACCTATTAGTGTTCTGATACTTTAAGCATTTCATGGGTGAGTCCTTGACTTCTGAGGTTTCAGCTCAAAATGGCAAAGTTGAAATCCTTCCAATGTCAATCTTCATTAAAACAGCAAAAACATTAAAATCCTCATTGGCCACGAACAAGATCCTCGTAAGTCGGCTTAAACCCTTTCACTGCTCCCATCATGAACGTTGTGGACCATCAGAAGATTTTTTTCTTTGTAAATCAAAGTAGGCCGGAATAATTGTCCGGTAGAATTCTGCTATGCGATCTGTGCTATTTTTTGGAATATTTGTTGTTGTCTATGTACCAGAAAACTAGAAACGTGTAGAAAATCCTGTAATACCACACCACTGATCCTCTGCTCTCTCTCACTCACACACACACACACCTTGGAGAGCAAAGATCGAGTGGGCCCAAAATCACATGAACATATTGTGTGTTTGCTTGCCAAGTACAGACTTAAGCACAGCACGATCTTTTCCCACATAGATCAGCCTTGATGTAAAGCACACTCACTGACGTCATGCTATACAAAATCAGCAATTATGCACTATCAACAAAAACACTTTAGCTCCATTCCATATTGAGTATTCTAATCATTTGCCAAATGCTGGCTTTCATTGGAACAGGTTAAATGCTGACAAAATTGTCACTTTTGGATGAAAACAGAAAGAATAACAATTATGTTGACCATTTAGAGCTTAAACCATATAGGTTTGCTTATATATGTTGACTTTAGTTTATCTTAAAGTATGTTTACATTTTCTTTTTGTAAAAAGAACAAAAAATGCATTACTAATACATTAAGATTCATTACATCCCTTTTCAAACATCCTTAGGATAAAATACAATTTTAGTATTGATTTGTCTTTGAGTATTTTTTTCCTTATTAATTTAGTTATGATGTGACTGTTTAACACACCGTACACATGCTAACCCTCTATGGGACTAATTGTGAAATTACAGCTAGGAAAAATACATGACTCTATATCTTACGTAGGCTTAATTAAAGGGATAGTTCACCCAAAAATGAAAATGAACTAGCCCTTTAAGGCATTTTCCAAAATTGTTTCCTGGCCTTTGACCTTTTTTTTTTTAAGGTGTCATCATTTATAGCTGATATAAATAATTTTTTGAAAATTGTCTGAAACCTCACACACATTCAAATGCATTTTCACTATCTGAAATGTAGTAAAAATTGTTAGTTTAAAAAAAAAAAACATTGAAAATCTTCATTAATATTACATTTAATCTTATGCTACGATATTAAATACATATAGATAAATAAAAACTGACATTCAGATGCAACTTCACTGCCTGGAAAATCGTGAAGCCATGTCTTAATGTTTCAAAAAGCATTTAAAACCATCTTTAACATGGTTTCTAGGAATTCCAAATCAATAATTGTAGTACAAGTGAAAATCAACAACACTCTTTTTTTCAGTGTAGCCCACACTTTCCTCATGCAACTTGATTTTGACCTGTTTAGTCATCATTTTTGGAGCATCCATGTTTATTAGTGTAGTGAGGCCAATAGGCAATAGCATCTGACCTTTGGTTGTATTATGGATCACATCTTCCAAACTGCCACAGGGTAATGTACAAAAATGCCTTACTTCAATAACAATCTACGACTTACATTCATAATCTCTGGTATCATCCTCACTGCTTCTATCCTGCTTTATCCTCAACTAACTTTCTTACAACGGCCTCGTTTTCTGATGCACTGCCATCACTCTCATCAATAATTTTAGGAAAAGGTACAGCTTTCCCTCTCTGTCTTCTATAAAACTTACTAACATCAACCTAAAACACAGGATAAAAGACTATTATACTGTCTGCAAGTACTGAACAATAGTGCCATCTTCACAGAAAATATATATCCCCTGAAAGTTATTTATGCATGTGCAGTTTTTTTAATTCAAAATGGGCATTAAAAATGACCAAAAACTTTTAGAAAGCACATTTGATCGTACAATGTACTTTCATTGTACGTACAACGCACAATTAAATAAAAAAAAAAAAGAAATTTATATGTATTTTCACGTTTTTTAAACATTATTATTGTATTTTGAAATGCAATTATTTTATTTATAAATGACGATGTCCCATAGTGGGCGAACCTTCACTGTAAACATGAAATAATGTGTTAAAGATGTATATTAGGAGTGACTTTTGTTTTGTCATGACAGTTTGAGAGATTGCAACACAGCTGAACACAGAACATGAGGACAAGAAAAGAGCATTTCCGACCAGACAGAACAGCAACCTTTTCCCTTTTAAACTTGGATGTAGATGATCCGAAAAATCATGACTCTGACACAAACATGCCCATGCATATAAATGCACATATCTGCAGCTGGCCAGCTGTGGCACAAAGGTTAAGTCCTTTGATTATGATAAAGAGAGGGGTCATTCTTCATGGTGTGTGTCTGACAGTGTGACATTTTCAGAGCCCAGTCTCTGAACTGCTGGCATTTTGGAGCAGATCAGACTGAGGGCAGATGTTAGGGCTAAACTCTCCCTGAGGAAAGAAGAATGTACCAAACCAAATATTCTTTAAAAAAAAATGTTGCAAATGCATTTGACAAAATTCTGAGCATGATCAGTGTGATTAACAAACACTCAGTCTCTTATTTTGTTGTTTAAATCTAATAACAAAGCAGTTGGATGAACAGAGTGCATTGCTAATCATATCAAACCTATGCTCCATGCGTTTTAGGGAATAGTATAGGCTGGATCGATTGGCAGCTTAACAGCCAAACTTCCAGCCACTATTTGTACTGTGCCTCAACGTGGAGTCTATCATTTATGGTAGGCCTACTTCAAGACCCTTGGCAGGCAAACATCACATCTTTTACCTTTCTTTTCTGAAAAACATGGGCTTTTGGCAATCAATAAGACACCTTTTCGTTGTTGAAATGCTTTGTGTCAACTACAAATCTACATCAACTGACTTGGAAAGTACATCTAGTTCTTGCATCTTAAAATCCAACATATTCTGTATATTTGACCACAGTGCCCTCTAGTGGTTATATATGTCTATTGCAGAACAAGACACAGTTGGTAATGTGATCTACAAATGTCCTTTGACTAGTTGCATTAAAAAGGCATCTGAATCAACTAATTTAAATGTAATTCATTACAGTCAAGAAACTAACTAAGGCTGCAAAGCTCTGATATCTATGAGTGACCATCCAATAAATACACTAGGAAGAACTACAGAAAATATTCTAAATTTCTTAAAGGGATAGTTCACCCAAAAATGAAAATTCTGTCATCATTTACTCACTCTCAAACTGTCTTTCTTATGCTGAACACAAAAGAAAATATTTTGAAGAATATATATGGCATATATAAATGTATATATGGTCATTTTTACCAAACAGTTGACGCTAGCATTGAGACTTCCATAACATTTTTTGGACACTAGCATACTATGGAAGTCAATGGAGCCCATCAACTGTTTGGCTACCCATATTTTTCAAAATATCTTCTTTTGTGTTAAGCAGAAGAAAGAAATTCGTGCATGTTAATTTTTTTTTTACTTTGCAGCAGCAGCTATAATATGATAACAAGTTACTATATTAATTATAAACTCATTGTCAGAAGAAGTGGTCACTGACCACCAGGTGGGGCAAACCGGACAAACTATATACACGTATACCATAGCTGGAAACCCTGCTTCAGTAGTTACATTCCAGCCCTGCTCGAACAGCTGCCTGCATTTTTTTAATATTCCCCATAACTTTGATTATATGAACAATAAAAAAGTGTCATTCCTTTACCTGTCCGTTCAGTCAAATGAAATAGGCCAATAACACCATGTCAGAGGGCATTACACATATAGCACCTCCAATGATTGCATTACTTGTCTTTGCAACACTTTGATCAGTCTTATAGAAAAACTTAATGTTAACCAATTTAAAGATCCCTAGCCATCCTAACACAGAGCCACACCGCTAAATTTATACTACACACACCCAGTGTGAATGCCCTTGTGGTGAGAGCTAACCACCAGTATTTTAAACAGGGTCTAAACTCCAAAAAGCTCCATCCATCCTACCCTGGGTGCGTTCCAGGGTTGCTATAACGGGAAGAGAGTCTTTCCCAGTGAGGCTTCCTGGAGCGAAAAACACTAATGTGTAGGTATTCGTCTTTAAATCTTAAATGGAAGCACATGTGGGCGCGGAATGAAAGTTTACATAGGGCTGTAATCAGAGCAGGACTCTTTCTTTTATTCCTCTGCTTGATTTCCGTCTATTTTTCTCTGCAAATGAGGAGGTTGTGCTTGAGCACATGCAGACCGCACAGCTGAGAGTGATTAGTGTTAGCTGTAGTGCTAGTATTATCAGATTGTTACGAACTGCAGGGCTGGTTGCTCAGAAGCCAAAGAGAGAGGGAGATGACTGAAAATAGCAAGAAAGTTAGTCTCTTCTTTAGTCGCTTTGCAGGCACAATCCAAATGAGATTTATGAGATACTATACAGGGTCATGCTTAGGTTGCTGGATGAGTTTGTGTGCAGCTTACACACATTCACACACGTTCAAACACAAATGAACTAAGTGTGAGTCATAGAGTGTCATCTCCACCCTCACAGTTTAAATGTTGCCATGAACTTTCTCACTCTCATTCTGTTCACTATTCACTCATTCACTTATAACTACAGAATGCAGGGGTTGGCGGGCTTGTGTTCGATAACTTGTTTATTAACTTTAGATTCGCAAGTAGTTTGCTTAGATTTCTTAGCAATAGGAAGAATAGGAAAACATCAAGACATGAATGTTTGGTTACACTTTTTTTTAGGAAGTTGTTAGAGGTAATTATACAAATAAGTACTGATTAATATTAATTAACTACATGTACTTACTATATAATTTGGTTTAGGGCTAGTTGCTTGTAATTGTGCATAATTTACTGTTATTAATATAGTAAGTACATGTAAGATGTGTAACAAGAACACTCAGATAAAGTGTTGACAAATATTTAAATAATTATTCTTTGTAATTCAGGATTTATTTCTTAAAGTTTTGGTGTGTAATAGTGCATGTGGAGGTTTGCGTTTAACTACATTAACAGTGATCCTTTCTTGTATTTTCTCCTCTGGAGAATGTGGGCAGTCCACTGTTATTTCTACTTTTTTTATGGCGGCAATACAAAGGAAGTAAGGTAACACAAAACCAACTGTCAAATCCACATAATACATTCATTCTCTTTCCCCTGAAGAATTGGCTATATAAAACGTTTTGCTATACTTTCTATGATCACAATGAGCCTCTGTTTTTGTACTACAGTACACCTGCTTTGAAAAATGGTATTTGATTAACTTTTATTTAAAAAAAAAAAACTGTAAGTGGGAATCTCTCATTGTTTTTCAATTTATTCAACTTAACAATGTTAAAAAATTGTAGTTATTTTGAAGGACTAAACAAGATAAGAATAAACCACAGGTATCTTTGTGTCTTGAATGATTTATAATGTTGAAGAAATTAAAGTCCCATTAGAGGTGTTTACAACTGATTCCTGACAGAGAGGCTACAAAAGAAAGTAGATAAAGAGAGCGAAATAAATGGTGCATGAATGAGCGCAGAAAGGACTTAGTAAGTAAGAGGGAGAGAGAGAGAGAGAAAGGAGGACTTTATAATTAAAGCAGTGTTCAGTACAGAAAGGAAAAGGTAGCAAATTAGGCAAAATAGAAAGCTGTTACAGACACGCATATTTTGTAAACAGGCTTCACCAGTTTAACGGCATTTCACCAGAGCTTCTTTGTAAATAGACATACAGTACTGTGCACGTGTGTTTGTGTGTGGCCTTCAAAACAATCGAATAATCATGTTATACTCTGCCACTTGGGGAAAAAACTGTCTTCAGGATAAAACATTATGGAGAGATAAAATGAAAGCAGTGGGCCTCTCGCCTACACGTCGTTAGGGCTGATGCATTCTCCTCCTCATCAATGCCCTTGCCTGAGCACAATAAGTCGGTCCGCAGGAGTAATTTGTAGCTTGTTTGGGGAGCATGTAATTTGTGGTTTATATGGGAAGAGATTTGTGTAGCTTTTATAGAAATAAGGTTCATTCCATGGAGCCCATTGAAGATATTAAGCAATTTTTGGTCCCACTTTACTGACTTCATGTTTCTGTGTAACTAATTACCTGCAAGTGTTTCAAGTATTACAGCTGATTTATTCAGACCAACGGCATTCTTGCTGCACTCTCTGCAGTTGATTTTATGCTGTAATGGTTCAATGTACAATGAGCTAATATTTACATTTTAGACACAATATTGCCAATTTGTCTAATTTTGGCCACAAACTAAAATAATTCAAAGCATAGCCAAACTAGCCACTGTAGAAATAACCATTGCATATCTGAGCAATACACATTACTTTAGTTCTTGAATGATGGCTAAAGTTATAAATTGCATACTCTGAGTAGGCACTTTTCTGAATAAGAACATTAAAATTTGTGTTCTATATAGTTTGAATGTGTGTACTATAAATATAATCTGGATGTACTAAATTCATCATGTTGTCATTGTCATGTGACCTACCAGCATCAGTTCAATTCACTGCCATTCACAAATCGTCTCCCGTGGCCTCATGGGATAGTAAAGTGTCCATTAGATGTGCGCTTCAGAATGTAGGCGGAAGTAGTAGATCATCCGGGTACATATTCACATACTATTTTTTGCGTGCTATATAATAAGGAAGTATGCTTATTCGCATGCAGCCTGTCAATTGTTTAGTTTATAAAAGTCTCCGTGTTGTTGGAGAACTTGATTAAGTAAATGATTCATTGACTTGTTCATAAAGGCAGTCACTTAGTATGCTCCTGCATAAATCAGTGATTTGAAGGAATTGTTTTGGAATGAATGATTCAATGATTCACTCACAAAAACAGTAATTTGTCGGCACATATTCACGTAATTAACCAGCAGAAAGGGTCTCTGAAAAATCTCCACCACTAAATAACAGACTTATAGTCTGTCTAGAATGCACAAATACAGACAAGAGGAGTGATACAAACATCGCTCCGCCAGCTAAATTTGAACACCAGAATGGTTGGCCATATTATAGGCCTGCAAATCAATTATAATAACATGTAATACGGACACAGTAATGTGGTCAATTGTTACTCGACAAAGAGCAACTTAATGAAAGACCTATGCAGAGTTGCAGAACTTGTATAAGGCTACTGTACATGCAGAGTCTCTCATTTCAAAATGACCCACGACTCAGTAGAAACAGGCTACAGTATTGTTTTGGCATAACACCATAGTCTACATCATAATGGTCCCAACAACGGGCGATTGGCCAAAATGGGGTGTGACCTCTTTCTTCTTCTTCTATTTCTATGGATCTCTGCATTTCTGACACAAACACAGACACACTACATTCATGTGCTGAACCACCAGTGCTTGTGTTGGTATGTCTGGCATGATGCAGAACCATTACTGAGCATGAGCTTCAGCACTGCTATTATTATATCCTGTCACTTTCATGGACAGAAATGGAAAACAACATTGAAAACACAATACTCTAGCACATAAGAACAACGGGTTGATACTTGAGATATGCATTTATAGGAAGGCATAATTCTCAATTACAGCCTATAGCTCTGAGTACATCTGTTTTGCAGAAAACCCGGATCTCCTCACGACTGTTCGTGGGGAATCCCGATGGAAAAAGTGGGTTATTGCCATTAGAGGCTGATGTCTCCGCGTTTAATGGACCATGACTCGAGTCTAAACTCTCAATAAATAAATTATATATATATATATATATATATATATATATATATATATATATATATATATAATGTCCATTCCCAATATCCCCCCCCCCCCCCCCGTTTTTATGTCTTTATTGTCTGTGTTTATTTCTGTTTATTTCAATACTTTAAGTGCTGCACATATGCTTTGGCAATCTATGCTGACAATCATGCCAATAAAGCTTTGTTGACTCTGAGATCCCTAGCGACAGTCTTAAGACCCTTTTAATATGCTGCTGGTCTATGCCAAATCCCCCTGAAAGCTAGTCCAAACCCACACACTTGAGTAAAACATGTCTATGTCAGATGCCCTACACACTGCTGTGATAATTTACAACCCAACCATCCGGTAACCGGATGATGCGGAGCTCTCAAAATGCCCACTCCCCACATAAAACCACCTTCTCCATTTATCAGCTCACCTCGTTATTTCGAAACTGCAGCCTTTCCTGAGTAGCAGGGCTCTCTTTCGCATGATCCCCGTTTTCTCCCGCCCTAAGTACATGTTAATATCCGAATTCATGGTGGTGGGATAGCAGGGCACACGGGTCCTGACTGCACGCGCAGAGACACAGAGGCAGCGCGAGCGCTGATGATGATAGTGATGCGGCTCTGCTCCGCGTCTGGCGAATGAACCAGGAGGGCGCACAAAGAGAAAGGGGAATATAAGATCAACAGAGGGTCCTCCTCCAACGGGAAAACCAAAAAGTGAAGCACACACTTTCTGCGGCCAGAGAAGATATGATTCAAATGGATAAACCGTTCTCTGGGTTGAGGAAATGATTCGTACACTCCATTCACACCGGTTTCTTTGGATCAAAAGTGCAAAAAGTCGTCGGTTAGAATATCTTCGGGTCGATCCCCTTTCTCCGTTGTTTAGGGTATGTATACTGGAGTAATACACCGCTCCAGTCGTAGAGTCTGCGCGGTCCTAATGTCTACCCAGAAGAATGGAAGAAAATATATGAATATTTGTGGGGCGGTGACTCTCAAATGAACAAACATTACTCGTCATTTTTTTTTCCTTTTCTAGTGTATACAGTATAATTATTTAGACAATGTTTTTCTTTCTTTAATTAATTTTTTTATCTACCATTATGTCATAGATTGCACTCTATTCTGGAGAACTCATTCAGGGAGCCAAACCTCAAAGCATCACAGCCAAGTTTATAATAACAGCAAGTAGCTACTGATTCCTAAAAGTCATATATATATATATATACATGAAAAAGAGAAGGTTTGTAGGTTTGCAGGAAAATATTGATGCTAAATGTAACTATAGTTATAGTAACAGTAAAATAAATAAGCTTATCAACATTTATAAGGGAGATAAAAGCTTCCTGTATCTTCTTGTTTTGACTACTGATGAAGACTGTTTATCTTAATGTTAACATCGTTGGTTGTGTGCTAGTGGTTGTGTGTTACGGTGATTCTTGAACTGTCTGAGCATGACTCATGTTTGTCTAGTGGTTGCAAGAATCATGCTTGAGGTCATTTCATTTGCTCTGAAGATGTTTGAGTGCAATTCCAACTCGTCCTCACAGCAATTAGTACACATTTTACGAGGTGCCTAATTCTTACGAATGACCTTCCCCTAAACCTACCCATCACTGGGGTTTTGACAAATCTTACGAATTTGTGCGAGTGAGGTCGTACAAATTTGTATGAATTAGTGCTCTCGTAAAATATGTATGAATTGGTCGTGAGATAGCTTTGGCAATTCATATTGGTCTGACTGACACCATACCCTACCACTCCTCAACATGTGCATCAAGAGCACAGAAATGTATAATTTAACCCATTTTATACTCCTGTACTCTTTAAGTACTTAAATGCCTTAGCGATACTGTAATGATTACAGTCACATCAATAAAGCTTTGTTGGTTTTGACTCTCATAAACTGAAACAGAGACAGAGAGTGAGAGAGAAAGAGAGAGCTTTAAAACAAACCAGCTGCCCTTGATTTATTTGGCATAGATGTCTTGGTAGAGTAATGGCAAAGACATTTGACAGGTCAGATTTCTTTACTTCTTAACAACAGAATCAACACCTCAGCCAAACAAAGTTAGTTATAAAAACTGATAAAAGTCTTTAACGTGCCTATTTTGTAAGAGAGATGGTGTCCAGCTTCACCTTGTAAGGATTCTTTGTTGTCCAGATGGTAATACTGTGTACATTTTACTCACTGAAGAATGTGAGAATGTGTGGTGTGTGTGTGTGTGTGTGAGTGTGTTGAACTTGGCTGGGAAGCAGCATGTCAATTTCTCTGAGACAGCAGGACGGGAAGAAGAGAGAGTAACAGAAGGGGCATGTACAGTGACAACAACAAAATACGATTTTGGTTATTGTCAGGCAGACTTGTCTAATGAGCAAAACTGTGAGGATGTATGAGCTAAATCAGAGAAGCAGATGACTGTGGATGTGAATGTGTTAGTTTTGTGAAGTTATTGTTATTGCACAAACAATTGTATCATTTATATTCCATCGGGTTACTTATTCCGGTATCACAATGACATTTAGTGCATCTTGATCAAATTTATATGCTGTTCTTCTGTCCAATCAGCGATATTCTTCTATAAAGCCTGCCAAAATAGTGTAGAGGGATGGGGGATGCTGGTAAAGGAAAAAAAAACATCCTCCGTGTATTTTGCAGAAGGTTACCCTGGGTACGTCAATGGATATTTTGGGAAGTTCTGATCAGCTGATAATGTGTGTCTCTGACGAATGGGAGCACACTAATGTACATTTTGAGATCATAATTAGCTGTAATAGGTTTACAAGGGCATTAGCAGTGTGATAACAGAAATAGAATAGGCCTAGAGTATAGTCAAGCTTTAATAACTATGTTATTAGTAACACAGTTAATAACTATGTCTTCATTCAGGACACGCATGCAGAACAATTTTCCGTTCTTACATATACTGCATGGAATTGAATGACAGCGTTTATATAAGCATATATAGTTTTTACAAACAGTTTACATATATAAGATGTTGTAACTTCACCGAAAAGCTTATTTTTTATTGATTGCCATGCAAAATTAGTGTAAATTAGTGGAAAAAATACTTGATTATTATTGGCAAGCGAGCAATATTTAAATATACACCATTCAATAGATTTGTTTTTGATCAAAGTTGACAGTTGTATGTTCAGTTTCATCGCCATGTTCGGTTTTGTTTTCCCTGTCATCTTTTGCCTTAGTTCTAGTTCATAGTCATGGTTTCTTATTAGTTCTCACCTGTTCCTTGTTCTATTAATGGTCTTTCTCTGTTCTTTTTGTTCATTGTCTGGCATTAAAGTGATGGTAGTTGTGTTAAAGTTATTTCTGACAGTTCATTCTGCATAACGCATTGTCTGTTAGATTCTATACAGCTAAACCATTAACAGTAAAGGTGATTACACTGTTACAAAAAAAGTTGTTCTTTTAATGTTAATGTTTAATTAATCTTTTAATCTTTAATCTTTTAATATTTTAAAGTTGTCTATTCATCAAAAAGCTTGGAAAAAGATCAGACACTGATAATAACAGGAAAGCTCTTTAGTAACAAATCAGTTAGTAGAGCGGCTAAGTATAGTCCGTAATCTGCATTGGAGACCAGACCAAGAGTGACTGTGAGCGTCCAGATTGGAGTGCTGATGAGGAACAGGTGCAGGTGATGGCCGAGTGAATGCAGGTGAGGTACAGGAGGGATGCTGGACTGTTGAAGTTGGGCAGATGGGGAGCGTTTGTGACAATCAGCATATTAGAATGATTTCTGAAGAATTTCCGAAGACTCATGTGACACTGGAGACTGCAATGATGAAAATTCTGCTTTGTTATCATAGGATGATTTTAAAATACTGTATATTAAAATATTTGATAATAATAATGTTTTACTATCTTTTAAATGCATTTTGCCCATTCATCCAGTAGAGCATTTGTGTTGGACAAGAAGGCCAAGACTGCAGTTCATCCCAAAGGTGTTTGATGAGGTTAAAGGATTAGTTCACTGCAGAATTTAAAATTCCTGCTAATTTGCTCACCCCCATGTCAACCAAGATGTTCTTGTCTTTCTTTCTGCAGTTGAAAAGAAATTAAGGTTTTTGAGGAAAACATTCCAGGGTTTTTATCCATATAGTGGACTTCAAACTGGTTCATGGGTTGAAGAACCAAATTGAGAAAAGACCATTTTATATAAACTATATGAAGTCCACTATATGGAGAGAAATCCTGGAATGTTTTCCTCAAAAACCTTAATTTATTTTCAACTGAAGAAAGAAAGACATGAACATCTTGGATGACATGAGGGTGAGTAAAATATCAAGAAATTTTAATTCTGAAGTGAACTAATCCTTTAAGGCCAGGGTTCTGTGCTGCCCAAGTTTTTCCACCCCAAACTCATCCAACCATGTCTTTACCTTGCTTTGTGGACTGGGGAACAGTCATGCTGGAATAGAAAAGGGCCTACCCCAAACTGTTCCCATTAAGCTGGAAGCATAGCATTGTCCAAACTGTCTTGTTATACTGAAGCATTAAGATTTCCCTTCAATGAAAGTGCGCACACACACACACCCGGAGCAGTGGGCATCCCGGGGAGTGATTTGGGGTTATGAGAGTGGAAGAGAGCACTGTTCATTCACTCCCCCCATCTACATTCCTGCCAATACTGAGACTCAAACCCGTGACCTTCGGGTTACATATCCAACTCTCTAACCATTATGCCACAACTGCTTTCAAGGAAATCAATTCCTTGAAGCTCCCACTGCACAGTTTTTGTGCAGATATTAATGCCAGTGGAAGTTTAGAATTCTGCAGCTATGGAATTAGCAGAGCGTCGGCGGCTTTTATGCCCCATGCACCTCAGCACTCGGTGACCCTTTTCTGTGACTTTAGGCTATACTAGGTTTGTATCCTAGGTTAGGTAGGTATGATTTTCTTTGCTAATGGGACCATAGAACTTGTCAAATTTCAAATCGCATACTCCCAGCCCCTTTGGAATGCTAGCAGATATCTTTCTCCAGGTGGGCTATAATACTGTAGATGTCCTTGGATGAATACCATTATTTTTTTGTGTGTGTGTGTCTTTTTTTGTCGTGAAATGTAGTTGTTGAGTCAGTGTTAAATGAGTCATTTAGGTCCAGCTGGAATGTGGAATTGCACATTAGATTGTTGAGCTCAATTTATGTAGAAATGCAAGAAATAATCGCTGTGTTCTCTGCTAAATTCTCCTACATTTCCATAAACACTCAGTGGCACATATGCATTTTCTCAAAGATCAAGCACACACACAAACCTTCCAAAGTGAAATTTTTCCACTGACATGGGGTGCTTGTTTTGATGTTCCACCCAGGGTGCATTTCTGCTCAGACAGTCTTAAGGTTAATCCCCTGAACCAAAAAAACATGCATTTGCTTGCACACACACACACACACACACACACACACACGCGCACACACGCGCACACACGCACATACACACATACACAGGTTTGTTTTGCTATCAAAGTGAGGACACACACACACACACACACACACACACATAAATATATATACATATGAACACACACATACAGGGTACATTGTGTCCCTGGGGCATCTGGAGGAAAGATGAGAGCTACTAAGAGATTAATTAGACTCACTTCAGTAAGTAATTGAGATTCGCACACACACACACACACACACACACACTGGTTCCCTCTTTTTTTTTTCTCTCCCACTCTCCTCTTCACCTCCTACCCAGTGCTGGCAGTACCATTTGCATGAGTTTCATATTACCAGAACTTTCTTTTTTGTCATGTCTTCATCCCTTCCTTCGATCTCTAAAGTGACCTCTTAAAGAACACTGCCATAGCAACCGTAAGCACATTTGGTGCTCTTGGCCCCTCCAGCTGGTCACTATGTGCCCTAAACTAGAGCTGGTTTTACTGAGTACTTCATTATGAGATTATTACTTGAGGAGAATACATGAATGTGAAACAGTCATTCATTTTGATAGAACAAGGACAAATCTAATGATTTAATGCATTAGAGATGGAGACACTTTCATGAATAAATGTGGCCAATGAGCCTTGACTTGCTACAAACAATGACAAATTTAATGTGGGAAAACATTATGCATTTAACACATCTTTTATGCCAATTATCATGGGAATACAATAGCAAGTAGAGGTAAATTTATCTGAGAGTATATGCGGAAGTAGGTAGATTAGATTGGATTGAATTTCCATGAATTTTCAAGATTTCTTTAATCATTTTTTAAGGGAAAATTCTCAGCTGAACATTCTCATAAAATAAGCTCCAACAGGTTGATTAAGACCTAAACACAGATCGATGTGTACATTTTGTACATTATTTTACCTCTATATTCCTTAACCTAGGATAAAATAGTCCATTACATTGTACAAAACAATCAACCAAGCAAGAAGATGCACTGAAAATGATTACATTAATACAATAAAGTAAATATTAAATATCAATTGGAAAATTAAGCACAAGTTTGAGAAAGTGCTGCAAAACATGACAAAGCAATATTGATGCCTTTACACTAAATACAAAGTTCTGTCATGAACCTCTAGATGGCGCAGGCTAATAGGTCCTTTAACTCAACCTCTTAGTAATCACATTGTTATCTAGGGCACAGCTGATTGGTTCCTTGCTGTATCAGTAGCCAATGAGCTTGAGTGCTCAACCTTCAAAACACTTTGGTAGCATTTGCCTTAGCAGTGCAGCACTTTTTCAGAAACCTTTCCAAGCGCCACTTGTACAGATCGATATATATATATATATATATATATATATTTGAATTACATATTATTTTTATTATGTATATTGTTGTTGTTGTTGTTGTTTTGTTATTGTTATTGTTATTGTTATATCATTCTGTTCTTACCTCACAAACCATTGCAAGTCAGCCTGTCCAGCTCTCCTCTCTGTTTTGCTGTTAATGTCTCAATTAGCAGATGGGATGTTATTGTAAGCTGCATTTCTTCATAATTTGACCAGCCAACCCAAAACTCATCCACATAAAAACCCTTTCTCACAGATTAATGCAACATTTTTGGCCGCAGTTGGCCAAAGTGCTGATAAATCTCATTTGCATCAATTACTGTGCAAAAAAAGACATGCAGTATTAGAAGGCTGATGGTTCTAGTACAGACATGCATATGATATTTCTGTGTTTCTGTTTGGGTCACACTAAATCACCTATGACAGATTTGAGGAATGTAACCCCTTGCTTTCCATAATGGAGCATGAAGCATGAAGTTCCATTGTAAGAGAATAAAGGAGGAGATAAAGTGGTGAATTCTTCATTTCTCCATTTATAAAATACCATTCAGAGGTTTGGACACTCTTACTCATTCATTCTTAATATTGGTATTCCACATTTCATAATAAAAAAAAAAGACATCAAAACAATAAAACAACAAATATTTAATAAAATTAAGTTCACAGTTCTCCGATGACGGTTATTGGTCACAGGACTGGCAGGTAAACAATTTTTAAAATCTTTTTTAGAAAATTATTTCAATTTTATATTTTTTATGACTTTACTAAATAGCTTCTCAGTTAACTCATGAACCCCAGTATGGGAAACCCTGATCTACTGTAATATTTAATACTCTTCATGTTGTTGATAACGAATGGATTTGAAATCAATTTAGAATCATCAACCGACTACAACTTGAAAATAATGTACCCAGCACTGGGTATGGAGTACGTCTAAAATTATAATATTGTGGCACTGCTGGTTACCCAGCATGCTTTGAAACTGGGGTCAAATCAAACTGAGTTTGAGATGATTACTTGCAAGAATTAAAAATGTGTGGGAAATTTTAGGAAGGTATTCATAGTTGGATTTTTTTTAACATTTACATTTTCATGTAATATCGAATTATTATGTGTGTTACCAATGTTGTGCTTTATAGTCAAAATCATGATATTCTGAAGTTCATATTAGTTTTCCTGTTTAAGTGTAATTCTGATAACATAATGTTTAATTAAAGTATTGTATTAAAGCTGCAGTATGTAAATTTTCACTGCTAGAGGTCACCTATTCAAAACAAAGGCGTAGCAGGATGGTGGCGATTTTGAGCACGGAATCTTGGGAAATGTTGTCTTCACCTCACAGCCAGTGGAAAAGCATAGGGAAGGGTGGATGAAATATGCATTAATATTACTGTAAAATCCAGCAGAGTGATCTTGGAGCTCAACGAAGCTGCTAGAGCAATTGCTAAAGAGAGACGAATGCAACACACGTCTCGAGAGCAGCGGAACATTTATAATGCCGCAGTCGCCGTTTCTGCTTCTTCTTCCGGTCAAGCGTATGACGAAACACAGCTCTGTTTATCATATTAGATACATTTGAGTGAGTTTAAAATTATGTTGTAACGTTACTCTGTGTGTTCGCTCGGCGGCTGCTGTGAGACACTTGTTGCACATTGCTGTAAGATCGATTTCAGAATATCATATTAATAAATGCTGGGTGGCTTGTGTTGATAAATGGCATGCAATTCATTTTAAAACATATTGTATGGAGGAGAAAATGCTGTATTACTGTTACTACAGATAATGCTGCATCTGATTATGCTATGTTAGCCACTTGACAAAATAATGTTTTTCTCTGAGGCATGGTAAAATCATGGTATTCTTGGAAAATTAATCTTAAGACTAAACGTGTTAAACTATGTAACAATAATTCGTTTTGTGTCTAAAAATGTAAGTTGTTCCCTTGACTAATAAAACATGTAATATTTTAAAGTGTCTTTGGTGTTTCCATGGTTTCTACAAAATAAAACCAGAAACCGAGGGCAACTCCCGGACACGTTCTGTTGCAATTACTCACAATTTACAAATAGTTGGAAGCATTTGGTTAATTGTAAGTACTCAACTGAATAAAATAAGTAAGACTGGCATAGTGGTTTTGGATATTTTACTGTAAAATCTTATATATTGCTGCTTTAAGTTCTAAATATTTTCATATCTGACCTCAGACTGAAGTGACTGGTATTCTGTTCACATCTAGATGTGTTTTTGCTTTGTTTTGTTTTTTTGCTTTTGGCCCTTTAAAAAACTAACCAAGGATTTAGAAGAACTGAGCAGGAAAAGAGGGAGGGTGAGAGAGAAATAAAGGAGACAAGCAGAGAGAATGAATGATAGATCATGACGCATTCAGTTCTGTGCCATCTGCTACATTCAGACAACCATGCCATGAGGTTAAACTAAGGTCGTAGCAGAGTCTGGCTCTCCATCTCTGATATATAATACACACACTCACGTTCATACGTTTTCACACATCATGCATTGTGTCTCTGTGCGGTGTGATGGAGGCTGAACTATTACCCTGTATCGTTATGCTTTAGTCTTATAATGGGCTGTAATTTTCCCCATGGGAAGATCCCCATAGCAACATAAACTTGTACAGTGTAATGTATGTGTGTGATCTTGACTTTTCATGTAGGGTTTATATTGTATGTGACATTCATACTAGGCAATGTGATCCATAACTGGTGTAAAGAAACCAAACAGAAACTATACAACGCACAACTGAACAATTATGTTGAGTGTCCTTCATGCTGAAAGAAGGAAGATTCAATATATAATTCTGTCAAATTGATATGACTGTCATTTTACGGTCCTTGTGAACCTAGTGAGTGAAAAAAAAAGGAAAAACATTTTTTGAACAATAATAATCTAACACAGTCTGGAATTGCCTGAAAGAATACAGACTTACAGCTGAATGCTTTTTATGTTAAATATGTGTGTGACATCTTTTGTTTTGTCTTTTGTTCTGAATTCTTTAAATTGTGTAAATGTGAATTAATTAATTGTGGTGAAGGTGAATGAAATGGATGATATCATGCATAATTGGAAATTTGAATTATCGATAATGAAATAATTCAAATGGCATGTTCTATCACTATTTTTGATACAAACATGCACAAACATGAATATACTGGACTGTACAGTATACGATAGACAGTGCTTTCTGAGTATAACATCAACCACCATTTGTAGAAGCATTAAAAATTACCCTCAAAAATAATGGGCAGAAGTATATGCACTCGATTGACGCCATTAAAATGGCTGTTCAAGCTCAGAAGGTGCACCATTCATAGTGTTCACTGTAAACAAATGGCAATTTTTCTCTGTAGTCTGGTGATGCTTAAATTTGCCACACGTGGACTTGAGAGAGGATGCTGTCCTTTGCCCTCCCCTCTGCCATAAACAAGAGGAACTGTTTGCACTGTTCTCAATAATGGCACTAATGTTCAAAACTTACAAAAGGTCATATGCTGAGGATAATGTTTTATCAATTACTTATCCTCATATATTGACAGTGGGGTTTGGATTTCCTTTTTTTGTTGCCTTTCTCCCCCTCGCCCTTTGTTTATAGTGTGTGCATGTTCAACACCCTGACACAGCACACTCAAAGTGAGAAATTACATTCTCATCCCCTTAAGAAATGCTGCATCTGCATTTCACAGCGGCCTGTATTTATTTGCAAACACACTCACACACACACACACACAGGTTTGTTTTGATATCAAAGTGAGGACATTCCATAGGGGTAATGGTTTTTATACTGTAAAAACTGTACATTCTGTCCCCCTACACTAACTCTACTCCATCACAGAAAACATTCTGCATTTTTACATTTTTAATAAAACATTGTTTAGTATGTTTTTAAAGCTATTTGAAATATGAGGACTCATGAAATGTCTTATTTCATGTTGAAGTCGTAATACCAGTGTGATACCCATGTCATTATACAAATTTGTGTCCTCATAAATCACAAAAACGTGCAAACGTGCAAAACACACGTGTTGTGTGCTATTGTGCTATTGTACAAGTTTGTTTTGCTATCTTAATGAGGACATTTCTTAAACTTCCATTGATTTTATAACAGGTCATTATCACCTGACCCAACCCCTACTCCTAAACCTACACATCACTGAAATATGTGACCATCACTAAATTTAAAAAAAAACTTATTTTGTTTGATTTAAAACTAGTGAGGACCAGTCAATGTCGCCCTCTTTGTTCGTGGGAAATTTGAAGTACATGCACTTCTCCAGCCTGAGGATATTGGCGAGTTCAAAGGTTTTTGTTTTTTTTACATTTACATTTACATTTAGTCATTTAGCAGATGCTTTTATCCAAAGCGACTTGTAAATGAGGAGTACAAACAAGCGATTCTTCATGAATTGGCAAATAGACACAGGAAGTGCTCACAATACAAGTTTCATACATTGCTCGGTACCATAAGCTAGAGTAGGAAGGGAAAAGGGAAGGAAAGGGTTTTTTTTTTTGTGAGGGGATTAAGTGTTCACGGAAGAGATGAGTTTTCAGCTGTCTCTTGAATATTGCCAGGGATTCTGCGTTCCTGATGAAAGTAGGGAGATCATTCCACCAGCAGGGAGCAGTGAACGAGAATGTTCTAGAGAGTGATTTTGTGCCTCTCTGTAACGGTACCACAAGCCTTCGTTCCTTTAGTGATCGCAGGCTTCTGGTGGGGATGAAAAGTTGTAACAGTGAGTGGAGGTAGGAGGGTGCAGAGCCTGTGGTGGATCTGTAAGCAAGCATCAGCGCCTTGCGGTAGCCAGTGCAGAGAGATGAAGAGGGGCGTGACGTGGGCTCTCTTAGGCTCGTTGAAGACAAGACGAGCAGCAGCGTTCTGGATCATTTGAAGAGGTTTGATTGCACTTCACGGCAGACCAGCCAGAAGAGCATTGCAGTAATCAAGCCTTGAAATGACCAGGGCCTGGTCAGGAAGGGCCGGATTTTCCTCATGTTGCAAAGTGCAAATCTTCATGACCGCGCCGTCTTTGAGATGTGGTCTCTGAAGGTCAGTTGGTCATCGAAGATAACTCCAAGATTTCTGGCCAACTTTGATGGGGTAATGGTGGTTGTACCAAGCTGCATGTTGATGTCGTGTTGTAGAGTTGCAGTGGCAGGGAAGACTAAAAGCACTTTGCCAGGTTGAGCTACAGGTGTTGTTCTTCCATCCACGTCGAGATGTCCGCCAGACAGCTTGAGATCTGTGCAGCTACTGTAGAATCATCTGGTTGGAAGGACAGGAAGAGTTGTGTGTCATTAGCATAGCAGTGGTAGGAGAATCCATGTGCCTGTATGATAGGAGCCAGTGATGTAGTATAAATGGAGAATAGGAGGGGGCCAAGAACTGAACCCTGAGGAACCCCAGTGATCAGTTGATGAGGTTTGGATACTTCCCCTCCCAAGGCGACTCTGAAAGACCTACCTGTGAGATAGTACTCAAACCACTAAAGCACAGTACTTGAGATGCCAAGGGTGGACAGAAGAATTGATGGTTTACGGAGTCGAAGGTAAGTCGTGGCCTAGTGGTGAGGGAGTCGGGCTTGTAATCAGAAGGTTGCTGGTTCGATTCCCACGCCGACAGGAATTGAAAGTGGGGATTGTGAATGAACAACACTCTCTCCACCTTCGATACCATGACTAAAGTGACCTTGAGCAAGACACCTAACCCCTAATTGATCCCCTTGTAAGTTGCTTTGGATAAAAGCGTCTGCTAAATGATATGAAATGAAAATGAAAATGAAGGCAGATAGATCCAGTAGAATGAGACTAAAATCCGTTTTTCACGTCACCACGTCCCTTCTTCATTGAATAGCTTCTCATCCTTGCATAACTGATAAAGTTAAATCGTAAAATCTAGCAAAATGTTCAAGGTGGTCAGTGGGGTACAGTTGAGACACAACGTTTCAAATGTACCCACACCAGAATCCTATTGTGGTACATGCAGTTTAGTTGCACGATGTAAGATCACAAGTTAATAGATTTGATCTGTTTTAGTATTGCTGGTTGCAATTGTTCAATTTTTTTTTTTTTTTATATAGTTACTCAACTCTTCAACTGTTAGTATTAAAAGGATGAACTGAAATTAAATATTGTATCGCTGTTTGCCATTACTGTAGAATGTTTGAAAAATGAACTACTTTTAATCAAACAAATGATGAAATAAAATGCTGAATGAAAAAAAAAAACTGTTGAATTCTCATTTTTAAAGGTATTCTACATTTGCAATGAATTGTTTAGAAAGCTTTACAGGATTATGGATGGGTGTCTTAACTGTACTCGGGTACTGTTCCAACTGTACCTGTACCTCCAATTGTTTTTATGAGCTAACTGTGGCAAATATGACCTACTTATGGATGTTAATAATTATTAATATTTTAGTAGACAAGTAAAAAAAAAAAGTCATATGAAAAATAACTTATTTTTAGTCCCTAGTTTTGGTGTGGAAAAGCAAAAACTGTACCCGGTCTACCCTACACACAAATACACACATAAAGCACTAAATAACTATTAAGTGAACCCAAAGTTTTATGAGGAACAAGGGAGCCACTCTCTTTCAATTGTTAAAAATAGCCTTTTAAAGCATGCTCAGAGCAGCAGGGGTCGTGTGTGTGTGTGTGTGTGTGTGTGTGTGTGTGGTGCAGGTACTCAGTGTAAAGGGGATCTCATTTAAATGAACAACCTCTTTTGCTTCTCTCTTTCTATTTGTTAACCTGTAATGGACAAGGTTTACATAATGAGGTGTAATTTGCATGTAATTTCAACTATACGATCAACCAGCGCAACAGAAAACAACTTGCTCTCTCTAAAGGTTAAATGGTCCTATTACACAAAAGCACTTTGGTGAAGCATCAGCTTTATTTTAGTTGGTGAATAGTTCATTGATGCTAGGGTTCCCAATGTTAGCCCGACGTTACTGTTCTCTCTGCCTCATTGTTGTCATTGTATTGATCGTGGTGAAAAGATGAATCAGTTGTGGAAAAAAACCTTCTCTTTCACTTTCTACTGAGGGTACTTGGATATTGACAATGTGTTGATTTAAAAAAGAATGATTTTATTATGATTTCATAATAAGCCATTAATTGTTTTTACATTGGAGTTGTTAAAAAAATGTTGCTCATCTGCCTCATTTCCTGTGCTGCTCAAATACACACCACAGGGGGGTGCCAGGATGTTAAATGATTAGATTAACAAGCAAATCTGAAGACATTATTCATACATATTTGAATAAAATATGCCTCCATTTTGAGTCTCTCAGCCAGCCAAAATCAAACATCATTGATTGCCTCCACTTGTCCACACGATTTTTGAAAGTGTATGAGCTGTACATATACTTTCAAAATGTTCTACGATAGAAATATTACATCTCCAAATAACCAAATAGGATATTATCGGATAGCAAAACCCAATTACAGAATGTATATTAAAAACTATATTTTGACAAAAATGCTAAATCAGTTTGAACTTCACACAATCTTATATTTTATAAAAATGTATAAAACTATATAAACATAATTTTGTCCTAATCATTTTGAAAACAATCATTACTTCTTTTTTTTTTTGTAACAAATCATCTTTTATATTACAGTAGCCCTTTTAGGAAAATCCAGGTTCAGTTGAAAAGTGTTCTACAGTCAGGCATATTATTTTCCCCTCAAAAACAGGGTTAAATGCTGGGACAAATCCATCACGTCTTCTGTGGGAGTGAGCTGAGAATCGATTGTAAGGAGAGCCTCTTCATGGGTGGTATTGATCTGCTCAACTTAAAAAGAAGTTGAGCTTTTGGTCCAGACACTGGTTCTTGCTGGCCCAGAAGCATTTTTGGAGTGGTCAATGCTTGGCTATTATAAAAACAAGATTGCAAAGCCTTGGAAAAGCAAATACTCGTCCTGAAAGGGAGACCGAGTTAGGCACAGCTGACAACCTCATCCAGATCAATGGCTCCTAAGAGAGACAGAGCAATCCATCATCGGAGAGAACGCTACAGGTCCCAAAATAATAAATGCCTGTTTGATTTTTACAGGACTAGTGAAAGATTTAAAAGAGAAAAAGAGGCTGTGCTTTTTTACTGGTGGGGTACCAACATTTAAACGAGGGTGAAACAATCTGTGTTTCAGTGTAAGACCTTTTTTAAAATGTATTTTTATATAAAAGCTAACAAACATTTTTGATGGAGATACAGTTCAAGAAAATTTGTGAACAAGAGAAAATAGAATGTAAGACATGAAAAGGGACTGCTAAAAAGATCATATAATCAAATGTTTTTGAAAAAATAAAGAAATGCATTTAAAAATGTTCAATTGATATTTATTGATTACCACTGCAAATTTAAAATTAAATTATTAATTATTAATTTCTACCACTGCAAATACAATATAATGTATGTGTGTGTGTGTGTGTGCGCGCGCATGCTTCTCTCTGGTATATACCATTTCATATACGGTACAGCTTTCTGAACAATGTGTTCCTGCTTTATTCTACTGCTAATGCTTTCAGCAACTAGTGTGTATGTGTGTGTGTGTGTGTGTGTGTGTGTGTGTGTGTGACTGTGTGTTTTCAATTGACTGGAGCATTGATGAAAGTCTGCAGGTCTATAGAGCTTATAAAAGAAAGACTCTCAGTCCTCATTTACATTGATTTGTGTTGCAGAAAGGAAGAAGGTTTGTGTGGACAGTAAATTAAATCAGAAATGAACAACAATAATAAACTATTACATAAACACTGAGTCATTTGTTACATGTACATGTACATTTATAAATATAACACTGAATGCCACATATAATACATTCTTCTTTCATAAGAAACAGAATGTGCATGAATTACATAAAATGAGAATAGCAGCAAGAGTTAACAAGGTGAAAACATTTGTGTTATATATAATGTGCCATCTGGGGGCAGTAGCTCTGAGTTTTAACGTATAACAAAACACACACACACACACACACAAACACACATGTTCATTTTGCCATCAAAGTGAGGACATTCCATAGGCGTAATGGTTTTTATGCTGTAAAAACTGTTCATTCTGTCCCCCTACACTAACTCTATCCCTAAGCCTTCCCTCTCACAGAAAACATTCTGCATTTTTACATTTTTAATAAAACATTGTTTAGTATGTTTTTAAAGCTATTTGAAATATGAGGACCCATGAAATGTCCTCACATTTCACGTTTAAGTTGTAATACCCGTGTAATACCATGCCATTATACAAATTTGTGTCCTCAGAAATCACAAAAACGCACACACACACACACCTTTTCATGTGTTATGGGGATTTTGCATAGACAACAATTTTTAAACTGAATAAACTGTGTATTCTCTCTCCTAACATTAACCTATCACTAAATCTATTTGCATCACAGAAAACTTTCTGCATTTTTACATTTTCAAAAAGCATGAGAGTATGATTTATAAGCAGTTTTCCAAAAATTTCCCCATAAGGTCAAGGATTTTGGATATTGCCATCTTTGTGGTGACGTTTTGTTTTTATAACGTGGGGTTTACCTAAAACGCAAAACAACACACACACACACACACACACACACACACACACACACTTCTGTTCTAGAGACCGACTGATGTAATTTGAGAATGGAAAGCACATCAATTGACTTGATAATTGTTGAGAATGTTGTCCTTTTTTGTGTGTATATGTCTTTTTTGCTAATATTTAAAATACCACAATGAAGACACGTTAAGTTTAATTGCTAGTTTTGCACTTAATATTGGGTTCATTTACAATGTTTACTTGAAGTCCAGCCATGTTTGAGATGTCTTGAATAAGAATTATTGTCTAATAATGTCTAATTAATGTTAATGTCTGTTAAAACCAGTTTTCAAGAAGCTGTTTCTGTGCATGACAAGATAACGTTATTGGTAAGCCTTAGTGGTTTGTGGTGAGTTCATCTTCTGCATCCGTTCTCAATGATTCTGGCCAATGTTTTGGTAAACAGTGTAATTTTATACCCCCAAAGTATAGATATTCATCAAAATGTTGCATGGTGTGTGTTGCTGATATGTTCTTATGCTCAAGATAAGGTTAGATGAATATCTCACATTACCTAAAACAGCAAAATTTGCAGCTAGCAGATTGAAAAGGAACTATAAAGCAACCACAGATGTACCATGATAATCTGCCTTTAACCTGACTGGTGGGAAAATAAGGCAGTTTACTGTAGTTTTCTGAACTTGCAAAAAATAACTTATGTCAAAGTAGACATAATATCAGTCCCCACATTCCCAGGGAATTGAGCCACTGACCTTAACGTGGATGAAGTGCTATGCTCCACTGATCTCAATAATATTAGATTTCTTTTCAGTAGCAATCTACGAACCTTTCCTTCAAAGCTTTATCCCTTTATATTTATTGTAATGTTATGTAGTAAGTAGTTTTTATATGGCACGTGGCTGTTGTTGATAGAATTAAAGTGACAATGATGAGTCTACTGTACAGTAACTCTTTGTGCCTAAAATCTAAACAGTAACATTGGGCTTTTCAACCAATGAAAAACTTATTTCATTATATTTCATTTATAAATTATTTACTTTGTGTGTTTTTAACTAAGTGTGCTGATGCTCTAAGGTTCTTATTACTCTTACTAGATTTGATTAAAAAAAAAAACAAAAAAAAAACAGAATGACATTTGTAATGTTTAATTAGGTAAAACATTTAAACATTACACTTATGCTTACCATGCTTATGTCCAAACGCTGGCTCGGTATTGGCTGACGCTGTTCACGTGAGCAGCACGGCGCATGCTTGTGAAGCGTTCTGACGTAGAACACTGAAGCGCTAAACTGTGTTCACTACATCAACTGTGAATGACATCAGTTCAAATTGTTAAATAAAGTTATTTTTGTTTTGTTTTTGTGCACAAAAATTATTCTCCGTGCTTCATAACGTTAAGGTTGAACCACTGCAGTCACGTTGACTTCAAAACTGTCAAAAGGTGCAATGATGTTGCTGTTCGTATGTGTGGTTCAGAAACCCTTGTGTTTCATCCAAAATATCTTAATTTGAACAAAGGTCTTAAGAGTTTGGGACGAGTTTGAGGGTGAGTAATGTTCATTTTTGGGTGAACTAACCCTTAAATCTATAGCCTGTAAACTTTCATTTCATCGCATGCACGAAATTGTCAGGGTTGTGGTCGGGATGAGGCGAGGACTTAGGGATGGAGAGTAATGGGCTTATTTAATTAATGAAAAATAAAACAAAAACAAGCAGAAATTACCAAACAAGACAGGCAGCAAACTTAACAGGAACAGGACTTTGCAGAAAAGAGACAACTTCGCCCAGGGATTGTAAACACAAGGAGAATAAACAGGAAGAGCAAAGAAAGCAGGCAATGAGGGAGGACAGGTGGGGTAAATGATCAGTAAATCCAATAATCAGATAACAAGAAGGGCAGGGTTAGACATTAGACATGAGAGCACATGGCTTATCATGTTTGTTTCTTTGTTGCAATTGCTCACACCAAACAAAACTAGAGCACATGGCCTAAAGCAAACTAGACATGAGTGCCCGGATCCAAACACCTCGCTCCGAACATGAAACAAGGCGCACGGACAAACACACACCGGAAACCGCATGTTCACACAAAGACGAGATGATACAGCAGTGTCTGTCACAAAACCAAGAATAAACCGAACCGAAGTGACAGATTGGTTGAATTTGCTTATATTCTTGAGATCATGGAGGGACTAACAATGTGAAATAAATTCAACAATGTAATTTTTTTTGAAGCCCTAGTTAAAACTATTAAAAATTATGATATTATTGTAAGGGATAATCTGTGTTTGTTTTGAGTGGGGTTTGGACATGTTCTAGTTCTGTTTCCTGTGTTTGAGTTCCTGTGTTTTTTCATTGATTTGTCTCTCAGTTGCAGTTGATTAGTTTGTCTTTTGTTGTTCCTCGGTTGTTCTGTTCTAGGTTTTCAGGTCAAGTGTTTTCTTTTGAGTTTTTTGTTATTAAAATCATGAAATTGCTGCGATTAGATCTGTTTCTCATCTTTTTCCGCTGACGTTGTTATTATTATTATTATTAATGGCCTCTGCAAAAATGCACATGGACATCTCTTAATAATGCAGTCTTTAGTATTTAGACTATAAAACAGATCTTTTGTCCTTTGCCAATGGCCATAAGTTATTCTGCCTTGCAGCTTGTTTTTCATCTATATGTAAAACGTTTTGTATTTTAAGAGGAAGCACACTCTTTTTAGCCCCTCCTTAACCCTTCTTCAAAAATCCACACACACAAAGATTCATCAAAAGATACTAGACATCAAAAAAATCTCATTGCAGGTAAAATATTTTATGAACTTTATTTACTTAACATTCGTGTTCCTTTTTTCAGATAGCCTGTTTACATACAATTTTCTGATGAAATAATTTTAAAAAAATGTGTTGTCTTTCACACCAGCGATTATTTTAATGTAAGTTGTTGCTCATTTGTTGTTTGGTACTAAATTGTTTTTGTTTGGATAAAAGCATCTTTGTCAAAAAAAAAAAAAAAAAATTGTCCTCCTTAAATAGTTTTCATTTCTCCAATACAAAGTGCTTTGCTCACATTTCTTACAGAACTTTAACAAAAGTAATGCTTTTTATAGGTAAAATCCAAAACTTGTCCTAAAATGGAAACCAGCGAGGTCATCTCAACCGACCAAGCTAAATGTGTCAGGTTAAAGGTGACACAAGAAAACGTCATTATTGTTGATGGACAGGAGGCAAGATGGCAAAAACCCAATACAGTTTTTGAAGGATTTTTGAAATTACGACCAAAAGCATGGGGGGTAATGCATTTCTGCACTATAATTGATCATTTTCTGAGTATTTAATTTCTTCTAGGTCATTGTATCCAAACATGCATGTTATTCCATCATGAATAAAACACGAGACCTGTATCTGCCCTTTAGACTGTCCAGGTAATGAATGGAGTGATGATCTTCTTTCTTGGTATTCTACTCACCATCAATAACTACAATTACCATGCTATTCTTGAATGTAGTGGCATAACCTACTGGGGATCCCTTATTGTAAGTTTCATTTAATGGTTTTGTTTTATTGCCTCATATTTCAATTACCAGAATGAACTTTAAAATGTCCCGTGTTTCTCTCTCAGTACATCAGTGCTGGATGTCTGTCTATTGCAGCACAGAATGAACTTAAACCATGTGTGGTATGTCTACAACACCCTCTAATTTCAGCACATTCTATGTCACATTATTTCTAATGTATTTCCACAGTATTATTATATATGACTGTGCACTTTAAATCACCTTAAGTTGTCAAAAATGTGGCGGAAGGTCAGATATCATCTGTTAGCAAAGACTGATGGTCACATTGCAGCTTTAGACTATGGTAAAAGAACCAAGAAAAATGGACATGTGATCAATATTTGGAACTGAATTGGTTTGAAATGACAGGCTGGGGGTGGTTGTGACACTCTTTGCTAAAAAGCCTTCAAATCAGTTTTTTCATCCTATTAAACTTTAATATTATTTCCACATCCAAGTGTAAATTAGCGTCAATTACAAAGAGTGCAATTGTCACAGCAATTGAAATTTAATTTTTTTCATTAAAAAAACATGTGCATGTATATATCCACAATAACATTCTGTACATACATATTTTTTTTTTTAAATTACGTCACATTACATACATACATACAATTACAAACATAATTGCATTCTGTTATTGTAGATGAACGCATCTTTTGGAATGAATGTGTTCAGTGCCATAGCTGCAGGACTCACCATTGTTCTGACGGCCATACAATTAGGATTTATAATGACGATGGATCCAAGTTTGTATGTTGAGGTATTACAGTATATATTTTGCCTTTATAATTTGTCATGTGCATTCATTTGTTTTTAGTTTTTAATTGCTGCGTTATTTATTTAAAGGGACAGTTTCTGTCATCATCAATTACTTACCGTCATATGCCTCCAAACTGGTATGACATTATTTCTTCAAAAGAACACATGGAGAAATTCCGAAGACTGTACTGGTCGCTCTTTTGCATACAATTACAATGAGGACAAGACATTTACAAGTATTATACATGCAGTTCATATGATCTATGCTCTCCAAGCCATATTTATGTGCGAAACAGGCTGAGATTTAAGTCATTATTCACTAAAAATTGTGACATCTCATGACAGATGTAGCTTTCATGCCATTGGTTGTTATTGATGAATAGCTTGAATTGTCCAATTACCATTTATTGTAAATGTGTGGAAAACAGTCATGTTTCACAGAAGAAAGGTGCGTAGGTTTGGAATGATGACAGAAATTTTTCTCAATGGGCTAGTTGCACATGGCCGTCATGTTGGATTTCCGATTCAGCAAGTGTGTGAATCCAGTTACCGCTGACGCCCAAAATATTTTATATTATTTAATACACTACTAAGATCTATATTACTATTACATGAGCAATTGACATTTGAAATTGATGCATGTTTAAATCAGTTGAATGAAATACATTTTACTGTCCATGAAAAGAAAATTGACTTGAACTGTTGTCAAATCAAGCATTATGCCAACTCTAAATTTACAAACATGAAAATATAACTAGTTTAAAATTAAATATAGCAAAACAATTTGTGTGAAAACAAGGTAAGACATTATACAGATTTTATTTCTCGAAAATATTTGTATTACACGCACTTAATGTGTGATATTTTAATTGGAATCCTGTTGAAAAATTCACACATTTGCCCTGTGAGACACAGGCTACAATTTATCTCAATAAATACTATTTTCTCAATTCTGTGCAGATTTTCACTTATACATCAACTTCACCATCAATATTATCACCACATATTTTACATTTACACACCGTTCTCTTTGCATCAATTATCTTTTTAGATAAAAACAAGGGCTGTAAAAAGTTAATCTTAATGAATAGTTTTGATTAATTTACATTTTTGTTTAACTGTAGTAAACACAAAAAGTTTTCAATATAAGCGAGATAGAATTGTGTGTATATTTCAATGGTAAAATATATTGTATATATACTAGGCCTGCACGATTTATCGTAATTAAATCGCACGTGATTTGGAAAAGGCTGCGATTATTTAATGCGCAGCTTGACAGAGTAAAAACATTTATTAAATGCAGTCTTTTGTTGGATAAGATGTTAATAAATGCTTCACATGTCTGGAAAGATGTTTGACACATGTTGTGTTTTCAAATGTACATTATAAGTGACTCACACTCAAACCTCCATACTTAATTGACAAGCTGCGCATAAAAAATAATTCCCCCGTAGTTTCACTCTGATCCAACTCTCTTACCTTCTTGTGCACTCTCATACAGTCTTGTGAGACTATACTACAGCAATAATAATGTTACTAAATAAAGTTACTAAACCACACACTGAGTCTATACATCATATTAGCATGCTTGTTCATGAGGACTGATTCTTCAGTTGACAATTATAGCAAATATTAGATCTGGATGAGGGTAGAGTGATGTTCCATATGTATATTGTACACTTGATTGTTTTGTATGAAAGAAAAGATCCTTGTGGAGAACGAACAGGAGAAAGAATGGAAGTTAATATCTCGATGTATCTCGGTGAATTACACTCTAATATAAAAAAAATGTCTTGTTTAGAAACACATTCATTATATATAGACAAGATTCATACATAAGCCTCTCCTTACAGCAAATGCGGAAGAGTATGACTGGAAGTAAACACTGAAGCTCTCAGGTGGCATCTTGTGCACCTAGCCCTTTATTGGTTAAATACATGTTCTGATTGTTAAGAGGCTCCTATAATTAGTTCAACATGATGCCTGCTTCAATATTAATTTTGTTTTGCAGTATCTTAATTTGCGGATCATCGGAATCATGATGGTGTTCATCGTTCCTCAGTTCATCATCTCCATCTGTATCTCGGCATTTGTCTGCAAAGTCACCACCAACAGAGACTCTGTAGTGGTCAATGTTTTATACAGCTAGGTAAATAATTTAGTGATGGTTTTAGCCCAACAACCAATAGTTAATTGTGTATTTGATGTATTTATTATCCAAGTTTCTTGTATGTTTCATCTGTTGTGATACAGTGGAACACATACAGACTGAACTGAATTTGAAATTATATTTCTACTTCCTGCATTTTTAGTATATATATATATATATATATATATATATATATATATATATATATATATATGTAACATATGTAGCAATGACTCTGTAAAATAAAGTGTTACTAACAGAACTTCAGAAACTTCAATGCATTCAAATTGACACACACACGGTTCTGTTATACATCATTACAGAGACCAGCATACTGGTTGATGACATTTTTTGCTTCTTTTTAATGATACTGTCATTTGTACTGCAGTCTGATCATGTCAGATAAAAAATTAAATGTACAGCTAGCAGAACGGTAAGGAAATGTAAAGCAACCACACTGGTAAACAGCCCTTTACCACACTGATGTGAAACTGTTGCATTCTGCAGCTTTCGACACATTCAAAAGAAGACATCTACAGTACATTATTCTTACATTCTTTTTAGAGCAACTCATGCTGCATTTGAAGTATTAATTTAAAGCATAACCCAATGTGAAAAAAAAACTTTAAGAACAAAAAGTTGTGTTTTTTAGTAATACCACATAGTGCTCTCCCTCTCAATCAATGTTACACTCATTACTCAGATATATTTCAGATATGGTGATACAAAATCACAAAATCGTCCATCATTGACAGATAAACGAGTGCCCAATTACATAACTACTGTTCTTGTGTTTTATACACCTGCTGGTGCTTTCAATCACAAATATTTTTGTCTTCAATCATTGATCATTATTTATGCTATCTTGTAGTTTTTATGTATATGTAAAAGACTTTGAAGTTTAGAAGGAAGGGCATCAACATAATCCTTAACAGTAGCTTATTTGAAGCAAGCTCCTCCTCAGTGGTTCTTCACTGTCCACACACGCGATCAGACATCCACATCAACAACTCATGTCATTTCAGGTAAAATATGTAATGCATCAGTTAACATCGATATGTGTGTTTTTATTAAAATGGCTAAATTTATTTACATACTTTGAGAAGCATCAATCAAAAATAACCATAATCTTTTAGCTTGTGAGATCAAATATACAATCAAGCAAAATGTTTGTGAAGAATATTACATTCTTAATAAATCCTCTGACCTTTCAGAAAAGAGGAGAAACTCCGAAAATCCTTGGAAAAAATACTCTATACATTTATCTTAACTGTTTCTGAAAATCAAATGATTATGATATGAGTATATATGAGTGACAACATTTTTATCTGTGCAGTCCTTTTTTAACTTTTACTTTTTTATTACAGTATATGCTAATGTAAGCCTTGGCAATATTCTTGTTTGAAGTATCACAGGTTTGTCACTCTGGGCAAGGGCATTATGCTTTAAATATAAATACTGTACTGTACATGAAATGCATGAAAAAGCCTTGAGTGAGTTGTAAGCTGCACAATTTGAATGCTTAATTACAGGTCAAAAATGTCTAGAATGGAAACCAGCAAGGCCATCTCAACTGACAAAGCTACAGTCATCATCCAAGTAAATCCACAGGTGATACAAAATACTGTTATTCGTAATGATGGAAATGAGGCCGGAGGAACATATCATAATAAGGGTCTGGCAGAATTTTTCAAGGCACAACCAAAAGCATTGGGGGTAAGGCATTTATTTATGATGATAAAATAAAAAGATGTTAGCAAATGTCCTGAAGTCGATAGATGTGTGCCGGTCTTAATATAGCTTAATTTTTGTTTGTATGTATTCAAGTGTGAATTATGTCCTTATGAAAAACACAAAAAACAATTGACCCATATCTGTTCTGTATAGACTGTCCAGATAATGACTGGAGTGGTGTGTTTCTTATTTGGCATCATACACACCGTTGATGAAGAATATAATTACCATTACCGATTTCTGCCATATTATGGTGGCATAACCTACTGGGGATCCCTTATTGTAAGTTTCATTTAATGGTTTTGCTTTATTGCCACATATTTTACAGTAATTTCCTAAAAGAACTGTGAAATATCCGTTGTTTGTTTTTCAGTACATCACTGCTGGAGCTCTGTCTGTTGCCGCACAGAATAAACTTCACCTGTGTGTGGTATGTATGCATGTACATATAATGACACATCTGTGGTTGATAACTCTTCTTTAGTTGAATTTTTTCTAATACTCAAATAATTGTGCAATTTAAAACACTACAAGCTGCCAAAAATATAGCAGCAGTTCACATATCATCATCTGTTAGCAGCAAAGCATTTAAATGGTGGTAAAAGGACCAAGAAAACTGGACCTAATTAGAAGCTGCTTCAGTTACACAACTGATCTTGCCTAACTCATCTGGTTTTCAACAGTTTCTGAGAGCACAAAGCGCTTTCAGTCATCTGTTGTTTGAATAGAGACTGCATGCAGTATAGTTACAATGTGGCGATGGGATAAAAAGCCAAAATTATTTTATTTTTGTCCCTAAACACCAAACATCACCATGAACCAACACAGCACTTTGCTATCTTATCTACCATCAGTCTTTATATTTACATGATTTTTAATAAGAGCTGTAACTTTTCAGAACAATAGTGTGTTGCTCCAATATCAATTGTGGCTTCTTGCCTCAACTGAATGGCCAACATTACAATTATTACAATATTTCACCTTTCACATGTCAGTTTTTCTTCCTGTAGGTGAAAGCCTCTCTTGTAATGAATGTGATCAGTGCCATACCTGCAGGGACCTCCATTGTTCTGATGTCCATAGAAATAGCAATCAATTCTTATGGAGTGAACCGTCGGGAAATGGTAAGGTATAATAATGCACGGTGTGCGATACTATATTAATACGATCTGTTTAAATTTGTTTTTAGTCTTTAATTGTTGTTTTTTTTTTCATTTAAATTTCACCCAAAATAACAATTTTATCATCATTTACTAATTGAAACTATAAGTGACAGTATCAAATTTTATGCTGCGATAATTGCTAAAGTTGTTATCATGGTATACGGTATTTTCGTGATATTGAAATAAGCAAAAAAAAGTGTTGTCACACTATAACAGGTTTAATAACTTTTTTCTTATAACAAAATGAACCAAACATTTAAATACAATAAAGCAATACACAATGTTACGAACCCCACTTTTAGAAATGCTTGACAGGGGGTTAAAAACATTACAAGACCAACCAGACAAAAGAGGCAGATTAACTATTTATTAATACTGCAGCATTCACATGTCACCTTAATCAGCAAACAAGAAGAAGTTAGAAGTTTGGAAAATGAAGTTAACATACTGACAAATAATCAATCAAACAAACGAACAAAAACAGATTAACAAGAACATCCAAGACAGCACAAAGAGGGAACAACGCTTGTCAGTGACTGGCTGGTAAAGCAGCTGAGGACAAGAAGGCAGCACAAAACTCCTCACGTCCACACTCTCCCGTCCTATATTCAGCCCGGAGCGCAATTAACGAACAGGCCGCAGGTGTAAAGGGGCGGAGCTTACCCTCGGGAGCGGAAAAGCAATACAGAAACATAAACAGGGTTGGGGAGTAACGAAATACAAGTAACTTAGTTACGTATTTAAAATACAAAATTTGAGTAACTGTATTTCATT
Source organism: Opsariichthys bidens (assembly GCA_037194245.1). NCBI lineage: Eukaryota > Metazoa > Chordata > Actinopteri > Cypriniformes > Xenocyprididae > Opsariichthys > Opsariichthys bidens. The sequence continues at coordinate 19,321,712 of CM074283.1, forward strand.
ACAGTTACATTTTAAATGGGTGGTAATCAGATTACAGTTACGTCTGAAAAGTATTTGAGATTACCAAAGTGATCACTTTGAATTTTAATGTCATTTAAACAGCGATTGGTGATTCTCTGACTCTGACAGTCTGAAAAAGTGGAGTTAAGTTTCATCAACATTTTAATACTTTTAAGAGGGATCATAAAAATGTTATTTTTATTTAGTACTGTCCTGAACAAGACAAAATGACTGAATTTATAAAAACATTGCCCAACTGTCCACTTAACTGTCCTGTCATGACCTGATGATCCACGACTGCTTTCATGTTTTGTGATAGTTGTTTGTGAGTCATTTTATAATTCACTCGTCACTGCAACTTTTTCTCACAATTAGTTTTTTTCCCCTCACAATTGTGAGTTGCATTTCACAATTCTGACTTCTTTTTCTCAGAATTGCGAGATTTAAACTCACAACTGCAAGTTATAAAGTCAGAATTGGGAGATATAAACTTGCAATACTAACTTTTTTCCTTGCAATTGTGAATTTAGTATGTGAGTTTATATCTCATATTTTTGACTTTTCTCAATATTGCGAGTTTATATCTCATAATTCTGACTTTATAACTCGCAATTGCAACTTTATATCACACAATTCTGAGGGAAAAAGTCAGAATCGTGAGATAAAAACTTGCAATTACCTTTTTTGTGTTTGTTCCACACTTATTAGTATTCCAAAGTATTCTAAAGTATTTAGATTAAGTTACTAAACTTGAGTAATGTAACAAAATACGTTACAAATGACTTTTTAAAGCATGTATTTTGTAATCTGTAGTGAAATACATTTTAAAAGTAACCTACCCAGCCCTGAACATAAATATACATAAATGACGATAACATAAAGTTTAGACCGTAACAACAAAAAATGTATGAAGTAAACAAATGTTTCAAACAGATTTACTAAAAATGATAAAGAACAACAGGAAACTTTACAATAACGTCTCATTTAAAGGGATAGTTCACGCACAAGGCGTCTAAGCGTACGATACTCCTACATCATGCATTACGGGTTAATCAATTGGCGCAAACTAACTTGGACATTCAGTGTATGGTTGTCTGCCGGAAGCTAGTTATTTGAATTTATAAAGTTTTAAATATGGATATTTTTCTTACAAAAATGTCCCAATCCCTTCGCTTCAAAGGGCATTTATTAACCCTCTGGAGTCGTATGGATGCATTTTTTATGGATGGATACATTATTTATTTATTGATTTTTTTTTTTTTTTTTTTTTTTTTGAAATTTGGGTTCCCATTCACAGTCATTATAAACCTTGGTGGACTAAGGATATTTTAAATATATCTCTGATTGTGTTCATCTGAAAGAAGATAGTCAAATACACACAGGGTGAATGAATTGAGGGTGAATAAATCATGGGGTAATTTTCATTCTTGGGTGAACTATCCCTTTAACGTTAGTTATGGCATTCACTTGAGCAATAGTTACATTTGTTACAGAAGTTATTAACGTTAGTTTAAAAAAAACACACAACTGATCTTTGTTCGTTCATGTTAGCTCAGGTCCATTAAATGATAAAATTAATTAAATACCGTTAGGCTCGGATCTCTTCCAGCAAATTAATATATATACAAAACATGAAAAATATTTTAAAGGTTTAGTAATTATCTTAATCACTTGGTGGTGCACCTTATTGGCTGCTGCCCCAGGGCACTCGCCCAATCCCGTTTATGGATAATCCGGCCCTGAATACTGTTCAGAAACAGAAAGTAGTGCTGCTGCAATGTTTACAGGGTTATTAGTGTCTCCTTCACTCCTTCCTCCATGCGCTTCTCTTCAGTGTTAATGGAAAAGTATTCTTAAAATGCATTTTAAATTTAACAATTCATAATAAATAATTATTCACAGTATTTTGAAGTGCTCACTATAAAAATATGGTGCATGTTCATTATTGTGTATATTGTTTTACCATATATTGGCACATGTTGAAACTAATTTTTTTTTACTAATAAAGATTGTGCTGGCCAAACAATTACAATGACTAGTGACTGGGAATCAGCTGTAACTTGTTAGATCTACTGTAGCATTCTGCATGCTTTTAATTACACACAGAGATAAAGAAGATCGATTACATTTATTTGATTGAATTATAACATGTATTTGAATGAATTAGAATGACCTGCATCTGTGCAGCGCCTCTCTCTACTAACAATGAAGCAGTGAGATTAATTACTGATAAAAACAGCACGGTTACCCCCCTCGTTGCTGAATGATCCCCCATTTCACAGACAAGGCTTAAGCCTAGTCCCAGACTAAAATGCATGTTTGAGCTGTTTTAACTGAAAGCAACTTACAGTGACATCTGTTAAAATAAATCAATGCCACTATTTTGTCTCAATCTGCACACCAGTAATGTTTTTTTTTTTTTTCTAAGGCATGTTTATAAAAGCTTCTTATACATGGTGAAATAAATGTAATAATTAGAAACACTCTCAAGTCAATATGATTTATGGAATATTATTTGTGAAACTACTTTCATATAATCATGTTGCATAATTTTTAGGTGTACAGTCAAGGAAACAAAGGACTATTTCTGGTGTTCTCCATCCTTCAGTTCATCATCTCCATCTTTATCACAGGATTTGCCTGCAAAGCCACCAGCAACAGAGACTCTACAGAGGTCACTGTGGCACTAAACCAGGTAAATTATTTGGCGATAGAGTAATTGTTATATCATTTTAACCAACAGCGAATAGTAAACTTTCATTTAGATTCAGCAGCTCCCAACCAGAAAGGTAAAGCTGACAGAATGAAAAGGAAATATAAATTGACCAGAATATGCTCCATTGTAAACTCTCTTTAACCTCAGTGGTTAACTCTAAACTCTTTCCTGCATAGTTTAGTTCCATGCTTGATCAGACTCTCTTGTAACTTTACAGTAATCCTGAAGACTTTGATTAGCTTGTTCAGGGGGGTATTCCAGAAAGTTAATTTACTGTCACATATACCCCGAACTCCCGGTTGATTGACCCAAACCTTGCTTACTCGAGCTAAGCTGGTTCCAAAAAACACATCTGGGAGTAGGTTCAGCTAACCCAGAGTATGGTCCCTTTTAACACACAAGACATTCTCAACAGAGCAATGAATTGATGATTCACCATGGAAACAGATTCTAAGAAAATTTGTGCGCCATTCTTCTTTTGTTTAATAAAATAATATTTACATTACCTACTTACTGCAGATCGCCACCTATTTGGTGGTTGTGCAATGGTTTTTTTCTCATTCTTTTCATTTAATAAATAACCTAATTTTTATGCAGTGAGAATAAGAATTGTATTGTTTGTTTGATGATGATTATTTAATAAAATATCACATATGTATTTTATTATAGAAATTAGCATAGAAAAATTTTGTTTTAAAAAGGGAAAAAAGCAGATCCATGTGTGAGATTACAATAAAATAAATACATATATTATATTACATATAAATTGAATGATTTAGTTACATCAATATAACTATATTAATTAAATAACATGTATCTGAATACCTCTTAAGCAAACTAACCCTGGAACATAAACTTCTCCGGAGCAGGATATGTTCAGAGAGTAAGTTGCCATGGCTACTTTCATACCCTGAAAGTTACTTCTATTTTTGGAACCGAAAGTTGAGGTTATTGGTTTACTTACTCTTAAACATACCTGGGTATGTCACATAACTGGCTTCCTGGAATACCCCCCTGTGCTGTGTTTGTTTTTAATAACAACAACAAAAAAGTTCTATTTTTGGTAAATGTAAAAAATGAAAGAAATAAGCCTTAGGCTGAAGGAAATGTAAAAATTCATGTCTGTACTGTGGAGGGTGCAGCTCAAACAAATCTTTAATCTGTGCTGCCATTCTAAATAGCAGAAGAATAGGACGCAGGTGAAGAAAGTTCCACACAACTTCAGGAAAAAAAAAATACAAATGTGATGTTTATCTGAAGTCATTTATGCTTATTGGAATGGTTGAATTTGATCTTCAAAAGTCAGCAGCTTTTGTTGGTTAATAAAATGAAATTAAATACATATATATTTGTGTAATTTAACATAATTAACTATTGCAGCTTTTATAATATTCTGAGTTTGTGCTTCACTGATTATAATAATTTTGGTGAATAGTGAATATGTTTATGAGCAAGTGAGATTAATAAATGCATGCTCTTATTTAACCATCATGTTTATGTAACGGAGGCCAGCTAGTAGTTGCTGTGCGAGTAAACCTCACTCCTCTGACCTCAAGAGATGCTCTAGCGACAGACGGCAGATGTTGCAGCCTTTAGCCTCCTTGTTAAAGCGTCCGACTCCCATGCCCATGTCATGTTCGAGGCCCGTTCAAAGCGGGTCGAGTTGGACCCGGGTGGAGGGGTTACATTTACACAGCACACACACCTCTCCACCTACTCCTGATTTCTCTCAACGTGGGGAAAAGAGAGGTGTCAGTCAATGAATGAGAAAACAAAGAAACTTGCATGACTTATTTTAAAAAGTAACTTTTAAATACTTTAAAAGTTATGCATTGGTGAGTTGGCTTGCATGGTTTATGTTTTGCATTTCAGAACTTGTGAACCGTTAAGGTAACATAGTGAGCATCAATGCTTACTGGTTTTCTCTGTGCATTGTGGGACTTTTTAAGGCGGGAACATTTAAATGCGCTGGAAGGATTTTGCAATTGAGACAGCCCTTAAAGTGGCCTACTCCCTGATCAATACTCTAACTACTGAACTAAAGAGCTGATTGAGATGCACCCAAGGTCTTCTGTATTTCAAGAATGTTAGGCAGTTGAATTTGCTCAAGGTTGGAGCTAAGCTCTGCAGGACCACGAGGGCCAGAGTTATAAATCCTGGTCTAAACTGTTCAACTGCCTTTAGTCTTGTATTGTTAAAATGTAGTTATGCCACAGCACATACTACAACTCCTTTACTCCTATAATTTAAAACAACAACAACAACTGCACTGCACTGAACTGTATTGTATTAAAATGATATGAGAACTATAGGTCAATCACAATATGTTTAATTGTGAACAACAGCCTTTCCCTATCTCCTAAACTATTGAAATGGGTGACATTTCAACTTTCTTCACTTTATTAATCACAGTGCAGCCTATAAAATAGTCTTTATGGAGTGTAAACATTGTTAGTGAAATTAACAAAAATGGTAAGTCTAATTCTCTTGTGTACTAAAATATCTTGTCTGTTTCTTCCCAGGGATCCTGAGACAGAGTGAGGAGATCCTCCAATCCAAACGTTGCAAGGAATTAATATCTCATAATGTTGCTTCTAAGCAAGCTTTTTTTTTTTTTTAAGTGTTACAGGAACTTAACAGAAAAAAAGAGAATTGAACATTGAAAATACATCAAATGACTTGTGACGTGTACATCAAATGTTGTTGACACTTTTGTGTCTTTTTTTTAAAATAAAATAATATAATGAAAACAATAATTTAGAAATACAAAAAAAAAATACAACAAAGACACAAATTAACTTTAATTGTTGATTTTAAACTTTATCTCGGGGTCAGTACATTTTTAACATTCAATGAGGGATAAGGTATGTTAGAACTGTCTTCAGCCCAGGTTTCAGTTTAAGGAACAAGAATCGTCAAATATTCGGAATAATCGGAAAAATAATCGGAAACTATGGCATTCTGTTGTAGCTGTCCAGACATCTACATTATTTGTGGTTAATTCATCCTCTGCATCTGGTCTCACGATCTGCGAACTCACTTGCATCTAGTGACCAGTATTTCACTAACAAATTAAATGGTTTTTGGTAGTGGTGTTTTATTACAACCATACCCAGAATGGCAAGTAATATTATACCTGAATGCTATAGCAAGCTACAGTATGCTTATGCAGTGGAAACCCAAAACCTCTGCGGCCTCGTGTTAAAAACTTTAAGTAGATTTCATCCTAAAAGTGTGCGTATGCATAAAAACCATGCATAAGCACAAAAGTTTTCAGATTTATAAAACCATGCATATGCCAGAACCCGAGCAAAATTCCCTTTATAATAAATACCCAATCAGCAGAAGATTGTGCATACGTGCATCTTCACCCTGTCTCCTCCCCAAAATAACCATATGAGCTTGCAATGCCTAGTTTTACCATGCATAACATCAAGTGCATATACATTTCCATTCATATTCCCATGCACGGGATGCCATGGCATTACAAGACATTAGGAAAATATGACCTCGTGTCGGTGGGCCTGCTAGCACTATAGCTACTTGTCGGACAATCACCGAGCAATTCCTTATGTGTCTGTCATTATGCCATTATATTGATTCCCTCCCAAGCCATCTGCTTAGACAGAGTAAGAGCATATCATTGATTATTCACACAAATACATTTTCTTAAAACATGAGTTCTGCTATGTAGAACACAATTTAAAGCAAAATTATCATGTGCCAAGCAATCCCAAGTTGAAGGCCTACTGCAAAAATCTCAATCAGGTTTAAGTCTGGGCTCTGTCTGGGCCACTCGAGGATGTTCACAGAGTTGTCCCGTAGCCACTCCTTTGTTATCTTGGCTGTGTGCTTAGGGTCATTGTCCTGTTGGAAGATGAACCTTCACCCCAGTCTGTGGTCCAGGGCACTCATCAAGGATGTCTCTGTACATTGCTGCATTCAGCTTTCCTTCGATCCTGTCAATTCTCAGCAATCCTCGCTGTAGTTATATTAAAACATAACATGCCACAGCAAGAGTTAAAAAGTAGTGCATCCACTACAAATATATTTTATTTAAATTCATATAAAAATGTGGATAATCTGGATAATGATTTAATGTAATTTCAGTGCTTAACTCCATCAAGGAGATTGGCATATTTAATCTAAATATGGAAATGCAAGTGTTGAAATTGAAAAAAAAAGGGTTTAAATCATTCTGTTTACTTCATTTCTGTACTCACTCCAGTAAAAGAGTGCTTATGTATGGTCAACAGCTTATGTACAGTGCACATATACACTTTTTTTATGAAGCCTGATATGTGCGTGGAAAACTGAGAATCCATATTTCAATGCCTTTTTTTGTGCATACACAACGTTTATACACTACATAGGCTTGAGGAGTATTAATGCACAATAATGCAGTCTGATCATGTCAGATAAAGAATCTCTCCACAGTACTGTCAACAAAACCAAAGGTACAGGTACAGATAGCAGAATGTTATGAAATGCAAAACTACCACACTGGTAAACAGCCTGGCACTTCACTGGTGTGAAACTATGGCCTTCTGTTGTAGCCGTCTAGACATCTACATTATTCATTAATACATTAAATGATTATATCTACATTATTATTATCATTCTTTCCCAGGGCAACTTAAATTGCATTCAGTGTATACATTCTATCAGTTAATCCTGAGCCAAAGTGGGGAAAAAAACTTTTTATGGAAAAAAATGAAACAGTTTTGGTAATGCCTCAGTAGCGCTCCAGTGTGCCGCTCATTAATGAGCACTCATTGCTCACAGGTGATATTTCAGATTTGTTGAATTTTGATGATTGTCTCCATCATTTGAACAGATAAATGAATGACCAAAAACAGGATTATTGTGTTTGTGTTCTGAACACAGACACATTTGCTGGTGCGTTTAAGCACAGATATTTTTGTCCTCAAGCAAAGGCCATAATTTATGATTTCTTGTTGTTTTTAATTAAAGTAAAGCCCTTTGAATTTTAGGAGGAAGGGCATCAACATAATGCTATATTAAAAGTATAAAGCAAGCTCATTTGAAGCAATAAGCTCCTCCTCAGTGGTTCTTCTCTGTCCACACAGAAAGATACAACATAAGAGCAATCAGCCATCCACATCAACGACTCCTTTCAGGTAAATTATTTTATGCATCATTTAACATCTATAAGTTTTTATTATGATGCCTACATTTATTTGCACAATTTGATAAACATCACTTAAAAATAACAGTGGTCTACAGCCAAAATTCTTCTGAAATAAATGTAGCCAAACTTTACTAATTCTGGGTCACTGAGAACAACGAGAAAATTATACTTAAAATTGTTATTTGGCTCTAGTTTTCAAGATTTCCTTATTCCAAAAGGGGTTCAAATCATTATTTTCCTCAAAATTATATTAACAATACCCCATAATAACAACATGAAAGAAGTTTGCAAATTCTTTGAAATCTTTGAAAATGTATTAAAGATAAAAAATGAAAAAATCACGTGTAAATAAGTATTCACAGCATTTGCCATGACACTCAAAATTGAGCTCAAGTACATCCTGTTTCCACTGATCATCCTTGAGATGTTTCTACAACTTGATTTTAGTCCACCTGTGGTAAATTCAGTTGATTGGACATGATTTGGAAAGGCACACATATATATACTCTATATACGGTCCTACAGTTAATGGTGCATGTCAGAGCACAAACCAAGCCATGAATTCTCTGTAGACCTCTGAGACAGGATTGTATCATGGCACAGATCTGGGGAAGAGAACAGAAAAAGTTCTGCAGCATTGAAGGTCCCAATAGACACAGTGGCCTCCATCATCCGTAAATGGACAAAGTTTGGAACCACCAGTACTCTTCCTAGAGCGGGCCGCCTGACTACGAACCCGACAGTCACTGATCCAGTATTTCTCTGTGGAGAGAGCAACTACTACCTATTGGCAGAACAGGAACTGGGAGACTAGTAAGGATTGAGGGAAAGCTGAATGCAGCAACGCCAGACAGAGCCCAGACTTGAACCTGATTGAACATCTCTGGAGAGATCTGAAAATGGCTGCGCACTGATGCTCCCCTGCAAAGAAAAATGTGAGAAACTGCCTAAAAATAGGTGTGCCAAGCTTGTAGCATCATACTTAAAAAGACTTGAGGCTGTAATTGGTACCAAAGGTGCTTTAACAAAATATTGAGCAAAGGCTGTGAATACTTATGTACATGTGATTTATTTATTTATTTATTTATTTTATTGTAATACATTTGCAAAGACTTCAAACAAACTTCTTTCAAGTTGTATTTATGGGGTATTGTTTGTAGAATTTTGAGTAAAAAATGAATTTATCCCTATTTGAATAAGGCTGCAACATAACAAAATGTGGAAAACGTGAAGCGCTGTAAACACTTTCCGGATGCACTACTAAATACATTTATCATAACTTTTTATCTCAGAAAATCAAATGAAATGAGAATATAATAATGACAACATTTTTAGCTGTGCAGTCCTTTTTTATTACTTTTACTTTTTTTTATTACATTATTAAACCTTGGCAGTACCAAAGTTTTATAAGACACTCTGGACAAGGGCATTAGCTAATGCTTTAAATATTAATACTGTACTGTACATGAAACACAGGAAAAACAAGTTGTAAACTGCAGAATGTAAACGCTTAATGACAGGTGAATTTGTGTAAAATGGAAACCATCAAAGTCATCTCAGCTGACAAAGCTACAGTCGTCATCCAAGGAAATCCACAGGTGCCACAAAATACTCTTATTTGTGATGATGGAAAGGCCAGAGGAACATATCATAATATAACTCTCGAGGAATACAGAGGACAACCAAATAAATTCGGGGTAAGGCATTTAATGCGGAATTATAATTATATGATTTGAGGAATATTTTTAGCTTCGTCTGTTATAAAATGAACCGAAAGCTGTGGTTATATGTCCTTAAGTGATTAGAATTGTGCTGTCCGATACTGTATATTGCATAAAACATTAATAGCTTCTTTTTGTCTGTGTTTATGTACTCAAACATGAATTATATGCCATCATGCAAAAATATAAACACTTGACCCATGTCTGCCCTCTATAGACTGCACAGATAAAGATTGGAGTTGCTGGTTTCTTATTTGGCATCATACGCACCATCAACAACACTTACTATCACCAAGATATTTTTTTACTTTCCGGCATATCCTACTGGGCATCCCTCATTGTAAGTTTAATTTAATGGTTTTACTTTTGATGCCTCTGATTTTAGTTAATAGACTGAACTGTGAAATGCCCTGTGTTTCTCTCTCAGTACATCGGTGCTGGAGCTCTGTCTGTTGCTTCGCAGAATAAACTTCACCTGTGTGTGGTATGTATGTACATATAAAGAGAGAAATCTGTGGGTGAAAACTGTTCTTATGTCAATTTGTTTCCGAAGTATTTATACACTATTATTCACACACACAAAATATTGCATGCTGGACTTAAAAATGTAGTGCATCATTTTTACAAACCTCTTTTTAAGTCATTTTCACATGGAATTTTGTTACCTAAAAACTTTAATACTTTAACAGTTTTGCTTAACTTTATTGGTTGGTGCAACACCATATTTTAGGATATTTTTAATAAAGTCTTGCCCTATTATAAAATATAAGCTTGTTTAGATGAATCATTTTAAGATCTAGTTGTAGATTAAAATGAGTGGAAGAAATAACTGACAACTGCTGAATATTAAAAGACAATTATTTTTTTGACAAATGCAACTTAAGGACTGCCATCTGAGCGCCCCCTCTGGTGACAGTCTTCAGTGTGTGCTCTACAAGGGCATCTTGGTGTCCTTGAAACAAAACAATTGGATACTATATGTATAGTCATATTGTAAACCCTAATGTTGTCATTAATAAAGCAATCAATGAAAAAAGTTTCCAAACACCATTATATAACATTCATCTAAAAGCAACGTTCTACAATATTTTTTCTTTTCATAAAAGTTCCATTTACCATTTCCGGCATGCATGTGCATGTTTAATAATGTATATTCAAGATTTAGTAAGTTGCCAAAATGCCAACTAAACTTATTTAAAAGAACAGGAACATGTATCTTGAGAATGTGTGATAGAGAAAAACTAAACACAACATTATATATGCCTGGTTTCACAGACAAGGCTTAAGCCTAGTCTCAGACATGCATGTTTGATTTTTCTTTACTGAAAGAGACGTACCTAAAAATAAGTCAGTGCCATTGTTTTGTCTGGAGATGCACACCAGCCATTTTTTTTCCCCAAGGCACATTTATAAAAGCTACTTAAATGTTAATTATTTAAAGCCTACTCCTGGCTTAATCTGAGCTCTGTTTGTGAAACCAGGCCATAGTTACTTAACTTCACCGTGGATAAACATAAGAGGTCTGCCCATCTGAAATGCTCATCCCAAAAGTGCTTAAATATCAGTCATGTTCTGCATCATAATCTGCTTTGATCCTAAAAAAATAAATAAAAAATGTGTTAAACTGACTAAACTCAGGATTATATTGACTTTTCCCAAATGACTTGTTTCTTATTATTACAAGTTAACCATAACCAAATGTATTTTGATCAATACAAGCTGTCAAAAATATAGCCGCAGATATCGGTATCAGCAAAGGATTTAAATGGTAGGAAAAAACAATCAAGAAAACTGGACCTCTAATTAACACAACTGACCTCCCCTAACTCATCTAATATAACCTAACTGTTATAAGTTTTAATAACTTGCACATTAATCTCAGCTTTGTTAAACAATGAGAGACATTCATCCTTTTACAAGGATGTGGACTAAATGGACACCTGATTCATTATCGGTTTACATAGTTAAAAACTGAATTCAGTTTTTCTTCCTGTAGGTAAGAGCCTCTCTTCTAATGAATGTGATCAGTGCCATAACTGCAGGGGCCTCCATTGTTCTGATGTCCATACTTTTAAATTCCTTTAAAGAAACTTTTAAGGTACAAATTTCCATTTTAAGGTACTAAATGTAAAATACTATATAAATGTGATATGTATATGTTTTTTTATGTTTACATTTTTAAGTTTTAATTGCTGTTTTATTTAATAGTTCAAAATTTTATCATCATTTACTAACTGAAGCATTTTTATTTAAACTTATAACGATTGTGGTCATTCTTTTTTTTTTTTTTCAAAACAATGCAAAGGGCACCACAAAGAGTAACATAAAAATGGCAAAGTAGTCCATGCAATTTGTGAAATGTTAGTGTTCGAAAGCCATATGAACACATATACCTCCTTATATATGTCATGTGTATGGCCTGTTTAGTTCATTTTCCGTCATGTCTGCATTAGTTCACATTAGTTGCCATATGGTGTTTGATTAGTTAATCTTTGTCCAGCTGTTCCTGTGATATTAAAGACTATTATATTATGATATTCACACATCTTCTTCCCTGTGCGCTTTTCACAGCCACGCAACATTACAATACAGCAGGGGTGGCCAACGTCGGTCCTGGAGAGCCACAATCCTGCAGAGTTTAGCTCCAACCCTGATAAAAACTCACCTTCCTGTAGCTTTCTAGTAACCCTTAAGACCTTGATTAGCTTGTTCAGGTGTGTTTGATTAGGGTTGGAGCAAAAATTTGCAGGATTGTGGCTCTCCAGGACCGACGTTGGCCACCCCTGCAATACAGTATTATGCGATATAATAAATTTGGAAACGAATATAATTTACGGGATTTTATTTGTAAAACTACATTCATATGATCACATTGAATTGTATTATTTTATATACAGATATTTAATCTGGCGATGACTGGAATATTTCTGGTGTTGTCCGTCCTTCAGTTCATCATCTCCATCTGTATCTCAGGATTTGCCTGCAAAGCCACCAGAAACAGACACTCTACAGTGGTCAGTTGGACACTAAACCAAGTAAATGATTTACAAAATCCTTCATCGTAAACTACATCCTTTTTTCTACTGCTAAATTGTTGAAGTTGGTGACAGTGGGTCCAGGGCTGGAGCTAACAATAGGCAAAGCATGCAGTGGCCTAGGGGAGCAAGAGGAGCAAAATACTAGGCTATTTTTCTATTGGATATAGATGAATTCACAGTGACTTTCACCTGTAATGAAATCAACTATTGTCACCGTATCAAAGTGTGTCCCACTTTCTGAATATATGAAAAAAAGGTATGAAAATGGAACTTTTCTGCAGCTGACTGACTTCAAGACACTGAATTATGATGGTGCCGAAACGAACATCCTTCGCGGGGTGCAAAATGAAAACAGGCACGCGAAGAAGTGCAGTTCGTAACCTAGCTGTGTGAGTTGTCATCATCTCTTTTGGATTTATTGTAATGTATTCAAAAAATAAACTTATTCTGTGGACCTCCATCATTTCTGGGGAGATCAATTGCTGATTTATAAGTTTAAAAAGAGTACGAGCACTGCCAACGCGTCCAGACTGTTTTAGACTTTGAATTTGTGCATACAATGAATGACATCGCATCGGGAACCGACTAGCATGATACTGAAGTAAAAGCAAAGTTCATATTCAAAGTCAAAGAGCTAGGATATTTCAGCACTAGAGTTTTTTTTATGTTTAAAAAAAAAGATACCTCTGTATGATGTGACTTGACATGACATTAAGCTGGCTCTGCAGAACAAGGCCGCAAGCAGTTTCAGGCCGCTAACTGGCTCTGCAGAACCGGGACAACAGTTTTAGGCCGCCTGCAATTTCAGGCCACTAGCTGGCTCTGCAGAACCGGAACAGCAGTTTTAGGCCGCCTGCAATTTCAGGCCACTAGCTGGCTCTGCAGAACCGGAACAACAGTTTTAGGCCACCTGCAATTTCAGGCCACTAGCTGGCTCTGCAGAACCGGAACAACAGTTTTAGGCCACCTGCAATTTCAGGCCGCTAGCTGGCTCTGCAGAACCGGAACAGCAGTTTTAGGCCGCCTGCAATTTCAGGCCACTAGCTGGCTCTGCAGAACCGGGACAACAGTTTTAGGCCGCCTGCAGTTTCAGGCCACTAGCTGGCTCTGCAGAACCGGGATAGCAGTTTTAGGCCGCCTTTAAGCTGGCTCTAATTATTAAGTGGTTTGAGTACCACTTTGTCAAGCCAAAAAAAAAAAAAAAAAAAAAAAAAAGTTTTGAGGCGGGGCTTTTCTTAATAGACTTTTCCCTCATTTCCTCCACTTATGCAGTTTTCTTTCTCTGTTTGCATTCACTGATTTGCCAAAGTCATCTTAAATGTTTAATTGTCACTTCAATTGAGAATTTTGAGAGAACATCACATAAGCTGACTTCATAAATAGACATTGATTTTCCTAAAATGTTTTATTTTGAACTCACTATTATGGTGTTTCCTTTGCTTGGGCACTTCATTTATATTATTGTAATTCTGATTTAATGTAGTGATGCAACAAGAAATCACAGTTTATATACTCATATGCAACTGAACTTCACAATTCATATACATAGTTATATATTTGATAAACATGAAAATCAAATATTATTTTATGCCAAATAATGATCCTTTTATAAAGTTAATTGTAGCACATATAAACGTACACAAATAGTTGTTGAAAGACATCAAGATGTGACTTGACATGACATCAAGCTGGTTCTGCAGAGCCAGGATATCAAACCAGTTTTTGTCTTTTTGACTGCAGTTTCAGGCCGCTAGCTGACTCTGCAGAACTGGGACAGCAGTTTTAGGCCACCTGCAGTTTCAGGCCACAAGCTAGCTCTGCAGAACCCAGAACAACAGTTTTAGGCCGCCTGCAGTTTCAGGCCACTAGCTGGCTCTGCAGAACCGGGATAGCAGTTTTAGGCCGCCTTTAAGCTGGCTCTAATTACTAAGTGGTTTGAGTACCACTTTGTCAAGCAAAAAAAAAAAAAAGTTTTGAGGCGGGACTATTCTTAATAGACTTTTCCCTCATTTCCTCCACTTCTGCAGTTATCTTTCTCTGTTTGCATTCACTGATTTGCCAAAGTCATCTTAAATGTGTAATTGTCAATTCAACTGAAAAATTTGAGAGAACATCACATAAACATCACATCAAGCTGGCTCTAATCTATGTGCATCCTATCCACCTATTCACCCTAGTATTGAATATTACTAATGTGACACACTATTTAAGATGGATGTATGCACATTAAGATCAAGCGCATCTCATTTTCTCCTCCAACTTCAAAATCATCCGACATCGTTGTTAGACTTTTTTGTTGTTGTTGTAAAAGGCGTTTGACTTAGTCTTTGCATGATCACTTTGTAAACACTTGCTCAGTACTTCCACCTACATCACGCGTGACCTTTCCAACATGATTACGTAACGTGGTGCATTGCAAAACAGTGCAAGATGAGCATTTGAGGTTAATAAGAATAGAATGTTTTTTTTTTTTAGAAAATAACTGACCGTTTCATTATATAAGACCCTTATTCCTGAAAGGTTTCTGGGTGAGCAAAGAGTAACTAAAATATGGTGTGAATGAAAATGGAGTGGCAAATATAAATGGTAAAAGGATTGTCAGTGGGTTAGTTTTCAATATTTAAAACTTAATTCTATCCATTTTATTTGTTTATTTTCTCAGGTATTGTAAAATGCCTAAAATATTAATCTAGATTAGAGATTAAATACAATATAAATACTTACTGTAAAATATTCTCTTTCAGGACATATCCTAAGTACAGCCATCCTCTTTCCCTTTAGTCTTGTTTATCTAAACCCAGAGATTAGAATATGTGTACCAATGTTTTAGTGAGAGTATCTAGACTAGAGTATACCTAGTGCAGCAATCAAGGGCCCAGAAACAGTAAGATGATCTTAAATATCGATTGAACGGTAGAGTCTCCCTCTCCTCCATGCATTTATGCTTTGTTATCATTCCCTCTACCTACTTCTGCTCTCAAGGAGGATGAAGCAAGAGGAATATCCTTTGCCCCTTGTGAAATAAGAATCCTGTAGTAAAGTGATTCCCTTCTCTCTGCTGTAACTGGAATGGGAAAAGCCCACAGCCTATACCACAAGACAGATTTTATTCTCTATTTTTTTCATTTCTTAGGAATTTCTGAACACAACATTACAGATACAGCCTAAGATCATGTTTTTTAAGAGTAAAATTGTGGAAGCTGCTAGGATCCAAATACTTGATGAATCGTGTACTATCTGATATATTGGCTTAAATATCTTGAATTTCCCCACGTTGAGCCCATAAATTAGCCACTTGTCTGGTGGACCAGACTGATAGACAGTAAGAAAGAAAAAAGGTTAACCAATATGTCAAACATGAATGTGAGAAGAGTTAATGAGCAAAATATCACATTAAGAAAGATGAATACTGATAAAAAAATAAAAAAAATCATAATCTGCTGTCAGCGAGGAGGGGTCGTTTGGCATTTAAAATAATCCAACAACATATTTTGCTTTGAACAGCTTTTCTTTGCATATGATTATTTAGTAATATTAAATATTATAATTCTCAGATCAGTAAGTTTTGATCTGTGTAAAATATTTTACATGGTCACTACATTAGTTAATATGAACTAATAATGAACTGCACTTCTACAGCATTTATTAATCTTTGATAATGTTAATTTCAACATTTACATACATTAGTTGTACATTAGTAGTGTACAACATAACATTAGTTAATGCACTGTGGACTAACATGAACAAACAATGAACAACTGTATTTTCATTAACTAATGTTAACAAAGATTAGTAAATACAGTAACAAATGTACTATGCATGGTTGGTTCACGTTAGTTATTACATGAACTAATGTTTGACTAATGAACCTTGTTGCAAAGTGTTACCATATATATTATATACCCCCAACACTATTTTAGCAAAAAATATAAATAAATGAACATTTACATTTTAGTCCAAAAACAAAATTGCCAGTTTATTCATTCATCTCTTTTTTTCTGCCATAACAGCACAATGTATTTATTTGAACAATTACAGTTAAAACCACCATTTATTTTCTCTTTTCCATCTCCTTCACTAACATCCCTTTCTCTTCCCTTCCCTTCTCCTCTCTTCTCGAGGAGTCATGCTAACCCATATCAGCACAAAGCACCTGCTCACACCATTGCTTTCATAATGACATGAATCCCTCCGGTTCAT
Organism: Opsariichthys bidens; assembly: GCA_037194245.1. Taxonomy (NCBI): domain Eukaryota; kingdom Metazoa; phylum Chordata; class Actinopteri; order Cypriniformes; family Xenocyprididae; genus Opsariichthys; species Opsariichthys bidens. Next base: position 19,338,539 of record CM074283.1, read on the forward strand.
CCTTCTGTCCAACCTTCCTCTAATCTGCCTCTTTTCATTAATATTCACCCTGATACATTATAGTTTTGTGTGATCCACCAATCCACAGTTTTGTGCGGTTCGTGTCTCATTTCGAAACAATAAAACACTCTTTGTTTTTCATTAAGCGGCACACTTGTTTCACAGTTTCAGGTCAAAAAAGTCATCTTAAACTAAAGCTGGCCGTGATCTGTTGTCAATATATATTTATAGTACTTTTTCTGTTGGAATTAAATGAGATACTCTTTCAATAACAAGAATAAAGCATTTAGAGTTGAACTGACTCAGACAAGAAGGAATGATCGGAAACACTTGATTTACAGCTTTGTTTTTAAGTTCCTAAGCAGATGATCTGGTGGTTTATTTGAAGAAGGGATCTTAAGGAAAACAGTATGACACTAGTTAACTGAGAAAAGCAGCGAGATCAGTGAATTGAGCACACATTCATAGAGGGAGAGAATAGAGGTGTTGCATTTGCAATAGCTTTCACATCCTGCTTTTTTCTTTGCAGTCTTTAAACCTAGAGGAAGTGATAATGATGGTCCCTCATTTTACCTTGATTGGTGAAGCCTCTGAATCAGAGAGGAGGTTCGGCCCTTCAAGATGTCAACACATAATCATGTCCCTTTTTTGTCTGCAGCCATCTATCCACTCAAGCTGTCTTACCTAGTTATTCACTCACACATCTTACGGCATGAAACAAAATGCGGATTTTTGTGAATTCCTGCAAAAAACAAACAAAAAACCCTTCATATTTCAATATGTTCCTTAAAGGGAAAGTTCACCCAATAATGAATAATTATCCCCATTTACTCATCCTAAGCGTATATGACGTTATTCTTTCAGACAAACACAATCTGAGATCTATTCTCATTTTTGACTTCTAATTCATGTGTTTTGTTTTGCTCTATCCTCTATGTTTTCGTGTTCGTCATTGCATCATGTGTCGGGTCAGGGGTTACTCAAATCGATGCGTACGCCCATCTGCCTGAAGCTAGTTATTTTACTTTATAAAGTTTTAAATATGGTTATTTTTCTACAAAAACCCATCGCTTCTTTTCTGAAGGTCTTTATTAACCCCCGGAACCATATGGTTTATTTTTTATGATGGATGGAGGCCTTTACTTTGGGATTAAAAACACACCCCCTAACATTATAAATCTTTGAAGAGTCAATATATCTCTGATTGTGTTCGTCTGAAAGAAGACAGTCATATACACCTAGGATGGCTTGAGGGTGAGTAAATCATGGGAAAATGTTCATTTTTTAGGTGACTATTTTCCACCTGGCACCAGTCTTATGCTAACATACTTCTGAGTTTTTTTGCTACATAACTGCTCTTAAACATCCAAATAACATTCAAACAATATATCAATCAATTTGCACTAAAAAAAAAAGATTGGACCTGAACTTATAATATAAAACACGCACACATTGGCAGCACTAACAGCAACAGTTCCTGTTTAGTAGGAGCCAATTCACTTCATTCATTGCTTGTTTACAGGCTAAAAATAACTTCATTTTCAGTCTAAAAAAATACACTCTATCCATCAGTTAATAGTAGAATCTACTCTGTATCACACTACTGTAAATCTTCTTTCAGCACATCTTATAGATGAAATCATTTTAGGGCATTGTAGATAAAGAAATGAGTGATTTTAGGATACAAAAGAGGAGTTGTTGATCAAAACAAGGAGCCAAAAATCTGTGTGAAGTAATATGCAAAATAATAGTGTGAGCTTGTGAGTTCAGTTGACCAAAAAATCCCCCTTTCTTCCTTGTTTTTGATCTGTGGAGTTTCTCAACACTGCGAACTCGTTGTTATTATTATTGTGATTTCTCTCGGAATTCCGTGTGGCACTTTAACTCCTGCATGGGGTGGTGACATTATAGGTGCCGTCCTCCAGAAACTCATCTTCGCTCAGGCTTATATGAAGGCAGGTGTCATTCACAGATGAAGAGAATGGGATGGTTTGCTCATAGCCCAGCGGTGTGGTAGAATGCGGTGGAGTCCCACCATCCACAGCTGGTTGATCCTCAGGTAAGCTGCTGCAGGTACTGGATGTGGAGATGAACGCGGAGCTCTGGTCATCAGAGGGGTCGTCTCTGGACTGGGGGGATATAAGGGATTTGTCATTTGAGCGCACGCCAGAATCTTCGCTGGCTGAACATGACACGCTGTTGCCGTTGGTGTGAGAATAGAAATCCCCCGGAGAAACGGAACATAGCGTGATGTCAGGAAACGAGGAGCTACCGTTCACGCTTGTGAACACGTTTCCATTTACAGGTGTGAAGACAGCTGAAGACCCTGACTCCGCCTCTACAGCCGGAGACACAGTTCTGTTTGACCGCTTGCGGTTCAGGGGCTGAGGAGGTGGGTCCAGTTTAGGGATGCTTTGTTTATATCTGCGGAGACAAAAAGGAAGCAAATTTTGTAGGTCAGTCAGCTTGTTGGAAATTTTTTTGTATAAAATTACTAACACACAATATCATAAAAATGTCATAGTACATTTGTCCTAACCAATTTGAAGTAGTCAAATTTTTTAAAACAAATCTTACATTGAACATTTAAAACAAATCTTACATTAAACAATTAGTACAGTCTGCTTCCTGATTGAATATGTTGCAGTTAATTTTGACGTTTTTCACAAGGAAAAAAGAGGCAGAAGAATTATAAAAGAATGGAAAGCGATGTCATTTCTAATTAAACGATTAAAAATAGATTTTGTTAATTATAATAGAGCTGAAATGTAATAAAATAAAATATAAATATTGTAAACATCGATAAAAATATATTTAAAACAAATAAAAATTTGAAATGTTGCCTTATCAACTAACTGAATTTTTTTAAGTAATAAAATTACTAAAACTTATCTAAGTAAAAAGCTAAATAGAAATATTTTAAAATAACAAAAGCCTATAATAAAATTACTAAAAATGAAAATTCAAAGCTAATTAAAAATACTAATAAATACCTTAACAGTATAAAAGTAATTAAGGATATTATGTAAACTATAAATAATAAAAATATACATTTTAAGGCTTCTGTTATCTTTACTTCTATAGCTTGATAAATGTTATAATCTGAAGGTAGAGCATAATATAAAATAAATATGATTTGTGGGTCATTTGTGGGAAAAAAAAGATTTTACATATGCGATGCTTTCTGGAGTCTACTAGATGCAGTAAGAGCATGCAAATCTTAATAAATTATGATGAGATGACTCTGTGTTTCGAATCAGTTGAGTAAATTTTTCAGTGACGTACAACAAGTGAATTTACTGAATTCTTTGAACCAATGAAACCAATTAAAAAGATTCTAATCATTAGAATAAATCCCCCCTCACCACAACAATGCGACATGATGCACCCACAGCCAATCAAAAAATTATTGATTTTAATTGATTAATGACGTTTAAATGTAGATTTGTGACCAATGAGATTTCAGTGGCCGGGGCTACACTGCGCTGTAGAAATAGAACCGACAAAATATCCTATTGCTTGACATGACTGCAGCTAATTAGCAGCTGATACATGGAAGAAGGATGACTTTAATCATGTCATGTCTGGTCAAGGCATTGTGTCAGAACTGAAGGGAAGTATAGGGAAATCACAGCAGGGAGATAAGCACAATGCTGAATCATCAAAAAGAGCTCTTGCACAATTCTTTAAGACACAGTCTACATTCTGCATGTGCGTGTGTGTGTGTGCGTCCGCTGTGTGTGCACTTATCTCTGTCCCACAGTTCCCCTGCTGGGTGAATTAAGTAGAGAAAGAGAGGGGAGAGGAAAACGGGAGACATAGCTGCAGGTTCTTGTATTGATGGCTCTACTAAAAATAACTGCAGTGCAGTCACTCAGCATTGGACAGAGAAAGCACAACATAAGACTCTCTATCCATCTCTTTGTCTCCCTCATACACACACAAAATCAACTCAAATCATATGATATGCAAAACATAAATAAATACATTAAATAGATACTATACAGCAGGTATTGAAACATTTTCTTAGTGGTGTTTCCCTTGCATAAGTCGACACAATGCTTATGGGTGGTTGTCAGGGTGTTGCTATACATTTTCTAAGGTTTATGGGGTTTTTTTTTTTTTTTTTTGATGTGTTGATATGCAGTTGCTAGGTGGCTGGTCATTGATTGGTTGTTGTTTCAAGTTTAAAGAGCCCACCCCAAAGTTTCGATAATGTTCAGCTCTCTAGACACAACTTAGGAGCTGCCTTCATTTTGAGTATATGTTTTTTTTTTCCATCTGTTTTATCAGACATTTTAGTCTGATCTGTTAAAGTAATATACTTTTCCTCAATCAGCAACACAAAATGTTCATTCAAATCCCTAATCCTGCATTGATAGACTAATAAATACACATACAGTCCAACAAATTCAGTGTAACTTCACAAAGCAACTACCTTTGATCTTAGACCTTGGCTGCAAGTGAATGAATTTTCTGTTTCTTTTCCACTTTCTCTTCTTCCCCTAATTAGCATATGATCACATCAGCAGTCCTGTCTAGCCCCCGACAGCCGCTGTCACATCTCCTCCTACACGTCCTTCCAGAGAGCACTCATCTCCTCATCTTAGTGGACCTCACATTGATTCATCTTTCTGTGGGTGTCCAAAGCCAAGTCATTTCATTTTCAATATTTTTCCACAATATATGCCTCTCCTTGCAATGACTTTCGGTGTACGTGTACTGTAATGTTATATATGTGTGTGTTTGTAAATGTAAAGAACCCTTATAAATCTTGAGAATATTAGATTTTGAATAGTGGTGGCCCTTAGAATTGTGATGAAATGCTGCACCAGACATTTAATAAGTCTAATAATATAGCCTTAAGTCATGAAAAATGCATTAATAAAGAATGAGCTTAATTTACTCCTCATAGTGCAAAATCTCATTATTCAATGTTGCACTTGTTAAACCTTTGCAGAGGTGCAGGAGCTGCGGACGGGTGCTGCTACTGATATATTGTGTTCATCAGATGAAATATTAAAAGCTCCCTGAGGGAGAACATTAGACTTGCTCCTGATCATGGTAATGTGTGTGTATGTGTAGATAGATACTATTTAATTCTTGAAGGGGAATTTAGTGTGTGTGAAGTCCACATTTGTATATAAAGTATTTTAAAACCCTGTTGATATTTGACACCAAGTAAAGCACAAACACATACACAACACAACTTCTTTCTTTCAAATTCCATGTTCTATAATCAGCTATTTATAGTAGTAAACACACACACACACACACACGTATATATATATATATATATATATTTTTTTTTTTAAATATTTTAATCATGAAAGGTCTCTGAGCCGGTACTCAAATCCGGGTCCCCTGTTGAAAGAAAACAGATATAACTGTCTTTACAAATATTTGTACAACTTTCGGGTAAAGCCCCGACCAATTCCGTTTTTTCAGAATACAGATTCAGATACTAATAATTTTGAGATTGTTACATATACAGATATTGGCTCCATGGCACACCCCAAATAACCTTAAACCGAACGGCGGGTTCAGACTATACGATGTCAGCCAGATTTTGCCACAATCCATTTGATGTAGGGTGTTGTGGTGATTCTTAAACGACAATAGGCATCAGGACGCAAGAATTGATCATTTAATCTCGTACAGTGTGTCATATTGGATGACAACCAATGCCGTGTCTGTGACGCTTCACAATGTCACGACAGAAAAACTTGTCCACCACGACAAGTTAAAGGGTTAGTTCATCCCAAAATGAAAATTCTGTCATAAATTACTCATCCTCATGTCATTCTACACCTGTAAGACTTTCGTTCATCTTCGGCAACAAAAAATAAAGATCTTTCTGATGAAATCTGAGAGCTTTCTATCCATTCATTGCCTGCCTTTGCAACTACTTCTTTGATGCTTCAAAAAGTTATCGGAAGAGATTGGAAAACTAATCCATATGAATCAAGCCACGTTTGAGCTTCCGGAAGAGGTTTGTTCTTTTGCGTTATTCAGGTTCGTTTGAGCTTCTGCTTATGTTCACTGATCAATTTTCATTTTTAGTCAGCACGATGTCAAAAACGTCTTATATTACTGTATTTGTGGGAACATTCGTTCTTCACAATGTAAGGTGTACCAGGACACACACACACACACACACACACATAAAGTAAATCCATCATTCTGATGGACATGCACGCACCCTGTACTCATCATTCATCATCCATTCAGCATGCCAATGTATTTAAAGTGCAATTACAGTTATACTCACAGGAGGTTGGTAAAGTGGAGAAGAGAAGAGAGGAGTGGAAACAGAAATCAGCGATTTGAGATAAAGGAAGAGAGGTCAGGTGAGGGTATGAGATGGATAGAGGGTATCAGAGAGGGTTAGAAGAAGATTAGAGAGAAAGAAGAAGGCTGTTACAGGAGGAAGTGGATAATCAGAAGGGGGGGCTCCTCACACGTGCACCTAAGCGGAGAAAAACAAAAATAAGTCTCTTTCCCTTTCACCACACACGCAAAAGACCTCTTCACAATCATCTAGAAAATCATCCAATCTGACTCCCACTGCAACACTGCAATTACGATCACTGCATAATGCCCTATTCCCTTTCCATTAACTTCTATTGTTTTTTTTACTGAGATAATGACTTAATCTATCCCGTAGCCAATAAATTAAATAAATTAACCCTTACATCATCTCTCTGCATCTTTACATTTTCATAAGACATTTACTATGTTTATTCTTGTTTTTTTATTGTGGGGATATTACCCAATGAAGACTCTCTCTCTCTCACACACACACACACACACACACACACACACTTGTGATTAGTCTCAGTAGCAGTAATCAAGCAGCGAGTGGAGATTATAGAAGATCAATACAACAGCAGATAGACTAATCCATGATGTTAAATCCATCCATGCATTCATCCCTCCTCACATTAACACACAAATGGACACACAAACAAGCTCAAGACCACGAGGCCACGAAAACTGACTGTGACCCACAGTGCTGCATTTATCTACAAAAATCAGCAGAGATTTTCTGGAAAGGCAGATAATAAATAAGCAACAGCACATGTAGAGAGGGATAAAAGAACAGCACAGACATGAACAGAGGGGAGTGAGACACATGGGAGTTTCAAAGCAATAAAGAAAGAAAAGAGATGGCACTTATAAATGGCAGTGGAAGGATGGACAGATTCCAGCTCCAGTTCCAGCTGACATTAACACGACAGGAGTGACAGATAAATGAACGAATGATGGGCAGGTGCATAAAACCACAGTCTTAGTGAGGAGTCACTGCTAGACACACATGACATTACACACTGAAGTCCTGTCTGACAGTTTCTATAGTGTGGATCTACTTCCTCATTATTTGTGACTGTGATGGAGCAGAGTTTTGGAGTACACTGAGTTTTATAGTTTGGAGAATACAACTCATAGACTGCATATAGAATACTGTCCAGCAAGTTAAATGAACCGTACAAACTGGTGGGTCATGTGGTGATAAAAGCTTATTAAAGTGGGATTTGCCTGTGCCGTACGGACTCTTATTCTACCTGACCGTACTGAAGACGTCGGGTTTGTGAAAAATTACCCATTACTTCAGTGTCACAAACTAATATGTTGATTGTGTGCTTTTTTTTGGAAACAGTGATACATTTTTTCAGGAAAACATGATTAATAGTAAGAGAAAAGAACAGCATTTACTTGAAATAGAAAGCTTTTGTAGCATTATATATTTGATCAATTTAACGTGTCTTTGCTGAATAAAAGCATCAATGTCTTAATAAATAAAATCTTACTAACTCCAAAAACTGGACAGCATTAATATTCTGATTATGAAAGTGGCATGTAAAGATATTAACCTGATTGTTACAACAAGCCAAAATGAGATTAGGCCAATATTTCAGTTTAGAAATCTGAGACAAAATCAAAGACAGCTCGCTGTCTGTATTCAGTTTGAGTCGTCACCTTATTCTGAATATCTACCATAACTGAATATTTATTTACTGTACAGAGTAATGGGACTATGGACTAATATCTCTGGGAGAAATCAGAAAAACAAAAACGTAAATATAAAATTTATGGTAGTTTCATATACTGCACAGTATATACAGTAAGCAGTACATTAGCATTCCATTCTGAACACAGCCACAAGTATTTCCTGCATATGCCCTGATTAAATCCACCTGTATCTTTCTAGTTCATTTGTGAATATATGATACAGCCTAGATGTAGTGTTGCCTATCTGTACCCAAGCTTATTTAAGTAAGTGCTATGAGTTTTGTCTTTCAGACAAGTCTAGTCAGAGGCCATTATTCTTTGCTTTCATAAAATGCAGTTGGATTTAGTGCTGGGCTGGCTTTGAACTTCCAGCTACAACAAAAAAACAGAACTTAGTCTCCCCCAGAACTTTCCTTCTGACCATAATATGCATTGAGCATAATAAAAACAATACACGCTATGCTAATTTATGGATTTTTCACAGCAAATTGTTCATTATGTGAGTGTGTGTCAGAGAGACTGTGTGCATCATTTTGAGTCTTTCCCTGGACCTGGGAGTGTGTTGTTAGTGTATATAAACAAATCAGTGGGTGTGTGTATGCGTATGTGTGTGTGAGGTGTTCTACAAGCTCAAAATTGCTCTAATAAAGTGTGAAAATTAATGTTTTCTGTTTGTGAGAGACTGCAGCGATCCACAGGGACACGGACAATTGTGAAATAAATCACTCTCCCAGACAGACGCACACATACTCTTGAATACACACACACACACACACACACACACACACACACGCACCCACCCACCCACACACAGGTTTGTTTTGCTATCTTGGTGAGGACATTCCATAGGCGTAATGGTTTTTATACAGTAGAAACTGTACATTCTGTCCCCCTACACTACCCCTACCCCTAAACCTACCCATCACAGAAAACATTCTGCATTTTTACATTTTTAATAAAACATTGTTTAGTATGTTTTTCAAGCTATTTGAAATATGAGGACGCATGAAATGTCCTCGTAGTTCACATTTACGCTGTAATACCAGTGTCATGCCCATGTCATTATGCAAATTTGTGTCCTCATAAATCACAAAAATGCACATACACACACACACACACACACACGCAAATATGTATACGAACACAAAAACACATATATTATCACTCTTTTTGCTACACAAAGCTATATAAGACAAACAACGAACCAAGACAGTTACTGTAATCAAAGCAACAAAACATCTCTAACTAGCAGGAGAAGTGATAGAGAAGGAATGTGTTTGGGTGTACGTGTGTGCTGCAAAGCTCAACAACTGTTTACTGTAGGTGCTAACCACATACAGGGCGCAACGAATGTGCAGTACTCAAACAAAGGTCACAGTTTTCCATTACTGTTCAAGGAAACCTGTCTGCCAGAAGTCAGAATGGAAAGATTGCTCTCTACCTTCTAATACACTTTCATTAGATTTGTTTACATTGCTCACAACCAATATCCATTCCAACAGGTCTGCTGTCTGCATGGAGTGCAGAGAGGGAGGAAAGAGGAAAGGAGGAGGTCAGAGGGGAGGTGGGATTATGTGAGCTAGTTTTAGAAAACCCAAACACCAGCCAAATGTGGTAAAAAGTCAAATCTTCTCAAACATCTGCTCGTTTTCAACATTTTGGAGAGTCTGAGACCCATAATGTCTGACTCTCACTAACTTCTCGGTTGTATTCCTGGGTTTATTTTGGTGCTGCTCTACTCTGTTCCACAAACGGACACACTGTGTGATTATTTTGTCCAGATGTTGCAGCTCAAATTTCAAATCCAACCGACAGTGTGTTTAAATTACAGATCGGAAAGGAGCAATTTGACTGACTAAGAAAAAAGAAACTTTCAACACAATCAAAAGTGTTCTAACATTGCCTTGCAGCAGTTCCTGATCTCTTGATCTCTTTCTTTGTCAGATTCCTTTCTTTTTTGAAGGGGGGGGGGGGGGATTTCAATTTTTTTAAAGATTTTTTTTTAGATTTAGATGCCTTTTAAATGCCTTTGAAAAGAATCTCTTATGCTCATCATTTGATCAAAATACAGCAAAACAGTAACATTGTGAAATATTAGTACAATTAAAAACATCTGTTCTATTTTAGCATATTTTAAAATTTAATTTTTCCCTGTAATGGCAAGCTGAATTTTCAGCAGCTATTACTCGGTGTCACATGACCTTTCGAAAACAACTGTAATATGCTGATTTGGTGCTCAAGAAACAGTTATTATTATTATTATCATCAAATAATATTGAAAATTGAAAGTTCAAAATAACGGCATTTATTTGAATTTGAAATTCTTTGTGACATTATAAATGACTTTACGGACACTTTTGATCAATTTAATGTGTCCTTGCTGAATAAAAGTAGAAAAATTTCTTTAAAAAAACTTTTTTTAAAAGTTGCAAATCTTTGTATGCCAGATGTCAGATGTGTGTGTACATTTAAGTGCTACAGTCTTGTGTCTTCACCTGTCATCAAGTGCCGCTGAATTCCGAGTTTCTAGCTTAGCAACTTCCTTTCTTGCTGCGTCCACTCCAGCATCACTTCTTGCACTTGCTGGATTCCTATTGGCGGTGGAAGCACCACGCAGGTTGAGCAGATTGAGGTAGGACTCGGCGTGGGAGGAGACGGGAGGGTTTTCTGGCTGTCCTGCTGGAGTGGAGGTGATGGGCTGGTTTGAGAGAGGTGTGTAGAGGTTCTTCAGGTTGAGAGAAAGAGAACGAGTGGGGACACTACTCCATGGTGAGTCTTCTTCTAGAAGAGAGAAATTCAAATTTGAGGCATAAAGTTGTCTTAATAGCGTAATATTCCATATGGAATGTTTTGAACACTTATGTAAATGAAGCTTTTCACTGAGAAATCAGCTATTGGAAGACTGGCCTTACAGTAACCCTTTAATGACAGACACTCAAGGGCATAACGGTGACAAACAATTTTAATACCAGTACAACAACCAGCCAGTACATTACCACCATTGCACCAAGCATAAGCTTATGCATATATTCTCTCTCTCTCTCTCTCTCTCAGAGTGAAAGTGGGCAAGGAGCCTAGTGCTGAAGAATCAAACCCAATAAACTCCTGCACTAAACTCTGAAATACATTAGTGTACACCAACCAACTCAATAACATCTCAGCCTGCCAAAAAACAGTGTGTGCGTAGATGACTGTAATAGTGTGCAACAGTGACCGCCCACTTTTTCAGCAGCCTGGGTTGTGGAAGTATTTTTTCCATTCATTTTCAGATTGAAAAATCTTAAATAAAAAAGGTTCATAACTATGAACCAATCCAACTAGCTCACTGATAAATCACAACAATATATTGTTTGACTTATCAAACAATCATATTTTCAGAAATCACAAAAAATACATATATTTATCAAACAAAAAAAAGTATAAAAAACAGATTTAAATAAACATTAATATATATATATATATATATATATATATATATATATATATATATATATATATATATATATATACACTACCCTTCAAAAGTTTGGGGTAGGTAAGCTTTATTAATGTTTTTAAAAGAAGTCTCAATTTGATCAAAAATACAGTACTAATATGAAACATTATTATTTTTTTCCTGTGATGGCAAAGCTAATATTTCAGCAGCAGTAAATAAATGTCTTTACTGTCACTTTTGAACAATATAATTTTTCCTTTAATTTGACTGAATGAACTACTTCTCTTATCTGTCTCTCTCTCTCTCTCTCTCTCTCTCTCTCTATATATATATATATATATATATATTTGTTTTTATATTGCAAAATATTCAAATATTAAAATTTTTGTGAAGCAAGACTAATATTAGATCATTTGCAGTGCTATATGGGAGTGACTCCTTTCAGGATTATGGGTAGTGTTGTGTTTGCACGTGTGTCTTACTCTGTGCTCCACTGACTCTGATCTCCAGTTGGTTGAGGTGTTTCACTAGCAGGGCTGTATGTTGCAGTAAGTCTCGGTTCTGCAGCAGCAGCTGGTGAGTTCTGGCCTGCGCCTCCATGCGGGCAGCCGTCTCTGCGGCCAGTTGATCCTTTAAAAGCTGCACCTACAGCAGGGACACGCTCAAGATTAGGGAATCACAAAATGACTCAGAAGTCACATATGATCTGAGGATTACTGTGAGTGAAATGAATCTAAGATATAGCAATTCCAGTCCTTGTCTTAACTTCTGACTTGTGTTCTGTGTGTATCACAAGCAATGACAGAGATCAAGCTTTTAATCAATAATTAAGAGGAATCTAAAGTGGTTTTCTGCATAGTGAAAAAGATTTATATTGCTGTTTTGGATGTTTGCGAGATTCAGCCCATCGAAAAGAAAACAAGATCTCTTTAATATCTCACTTTCCCCTAATAGCAACGAGAAAAATGGAGAGCAGATCAGAGAAAACCACCCACGATTTGCTTTCAAGGCCTCCTGCTGTCAATGATATTTGAAGATGTTTCTGAAATGTCTTCTATAATGACAAAGCTGCTCATTTTTCAAACTTTTTATTTACAGAAACTAGGAGAGACAATATAATTAAGTAATTAAATAAAATAATAGTACAAGTTTTACATTTTTTTTTAAACATACAAATAGAAATTTCCCAATAAAAATTTGTTTATAAATTTATAATAAAAAATTGAATTATCTATGATTTTTTAATTTTCATTAGAATATGCATTCTTAAATAAAAAAAAGCCATTTGTTAAGGAAACAAATTAAAATAAGAAATATGGTTTATAACATCTTGATTTTTAGCTGGTTTAGCTAATCTTAAACTGTTTAGAAACTGCAATTCAACTTCAAAGATTTAAAAATAATCTGCTATCCACATTAATTTTGTCTCATTTGTTAAGAAATTTTCTCAGGAATTTTAGGAAAAACATCTGAGACAAGGTTGATACCTAAAGGAAGCTTCAGTAAAAACTACATGAAGTCCCCTGAGATATGAAAGAGCAAACTGTGTGCAATATAATTTTTCTCTGGGTGGGCGGTGAATGTACATCAATCTCTTTTCCAAGCTATTGCTATGCAGTAGCATGACTGTGCTGAATCAGAGCTGAGAGCACATCAGCTTCCTCTCTCTCACAAAGGATATTAGAACCATAACATCATCCGAACCTTATACAGTATCCCAAATGAGAACAAAAATCTTTAGTCGGAGAAAGAACGACAAAAACACCTCAATAAATGAACAGGCAAATGCATGAAGATGATGATTGACTCTATCAGCACTGTGTTCTGTCTCCTTCCCTATATTTATCTGTGCTTCCCCTGGTTATGGTAAATGATTTGGGCTTATAGGGTATGTGAGTGCTTTTTAACAAAGGTTATCAGAAACAATTTCACCAGAGAGAAATGAAAAGGGTTGTCGAGAAAATCTGTTCAGGTGGAGAGCAAATGATTGTCAAACTGCCTGAAAATATATGCATTTTGCAAACTGCATTTTCTATGGAGTTGTAGCGCCTCCGAGTGTAAGGAAAGGGTAGAAGCAACATCTTACCTGTGCTACAGCGATCTGTGTTTGTTGTTGCTGCTGTAGCAGCTGTTGTTGGAGTAACTGCAGGTGGTGTTGAGTGGCCAAAGGTGTGAGAGAAGGAGAGCAAGGGCTGCTGGGAGATAGCGTGTAGAGAGAGACACCCTCCAGGTCTTGTAAAGACTGAGAGATGGAAAACGAGAGAAAGAGAAAGAAGAGGGGACAAAATGTTATTAAACGTTACTATTTGCTTCCTGAAACATTTTTTTCCAGTGAAACATTAACTCTTGCAGTTCACATTAGAGTACATTTTAGTCTTTTCCTTTTTGTTAACAATATTACATGTTGATATAGTTACAGTTAGTGACACTGTAGTTCCCATTGTCACCTTGTCTTAGTCATGCAAAAAAACAAACATTCAATAAACATTTTTCGCAGATTTTTCGTTAATGAAATTAACACGTGTTAATATATGAGGACTATTTTGAGGGTGTATAAAGTATAAATTAGATTGTGTGTGCGCATATTTGCATAGAGAGCACTTTAATATGAGGAACTGCAGAAGCAAAGTGCATTAAAGTGCATCATAAAAAGAGGTATGTGTACACATAAACACACACACACGTATTACTGGCATTATGGGGACTCCATCGACATGATTTTTATACTGTACAATTTATTTTATCCCAATTAAACCTTCCCCTAAACCTACCGATCACAGAAAACTTTCTGAATTTTTACATTTTCAAAAAACTATTTATTTATTTGCTATGATTTATAAGCAGGTTTTCCTCATGGGGACCAAAAATTAAAATAAATAATAAATAATGTCCCCACAAGGTCAGAAATGACTGGTATTACTGGTCCACACACACACACACACACACACACACACACACACACACACACACACACACACACACACACACACATGTTGTGTTTTTATTTTTTTATGGGGACATTCCATAGGTGTAATGGTTTTTATACTGTACAAACTGTATATTCTGTCCCCCTACACTACCCATCACAGAAAATGTTCTGCTATTTTAGACTTTCAAAAAAGATAATTCTGTATGATTTATAAGCTTGTTTCCTCATGGGGACCAAAAAAATGTCTCCACAAGATCAAAATTTACTAGTATTACAATACCAGTGGGGACATTTGGTCCCCATAACGTAGGGAATACCCGCCCACACACACACACACACACACAGTAAGTAAGTAATTTTCTCTAAGTAGCTGTACCTTGTCTGTCATATCAGTGTTTGAGACAGAGACATGGCTCTAGGGATTTGAACACGAAAACGCTCTCTGCTTTCACAACTAATGATATTTTTCTATCATCACCCCTGAACCTTACTCTCACACAAACCTTTATGCATTTAAAGACAGAAGATTTAAAGACATTTTTAGCATGTTGATGTTTTGCACAATGCCAAACATGATACATCATAACTCAATTTGAAAGCAGCTCCAGAAATAACACAATTACTCCTTCTGTGCAACATCTAATGTTAACCACTAGAAGGAGCCGGAGGCTTCATTTCAGGGGTATATCAGAGGGAGAAGACGCAGAGGATGGAGGCAGCAGAATGTCTTCAAAAGTAAGAAAAACTGCCAATAAGAAAAAGACTTTTCATGTCAGTTATCTCCAATGTGCACAAAGAAATATCTTCCATAAGCAGGATGGCAAAGTGATGTTAGTTAAATTCTACATTTGAAAAAGAAAAGAAAAAGAAAGCATAAAAAGGAAGCAACAACAATAAATGTTCCCATTCTGTCTTCATTTATCCTCCAGTAGATCATGCCATGAACGTCAGCAACAAAGCTAATGGAACACCACTGGATCTTTGATGTTTGCTCGACAACGAACACATGAATGCATTATGAATGGACTGCTGCTAAATGAATACATGTAAAATAAATGAATGCATTATCTGCTTTCAGGCTGTCTGCACTGGGAAATTCTGTAATGAACGGCAGAGAGATTTCAAACATTAAACAATTCTTTATTTTACTTTAATTAATATATAAGTTTGACCTTATTTAATAATCCTTAATATAGTTTATAAACTTCTGAACAGGACCTGCAGCCATCCTAAACCTGAATGGCCAGTTTTTTTTTTTTTTTTTTTTTTTTTTTTATAATAATTAAACATCCCCTCCCCCCTAATCTCATTACTGTAGTAATGTACAAATAAAAAATAAATAATACTAACTAAAAATAACAACAATATATTATTCAAAGTATTTATGTATCTACATTTATTGTAATAATTTGTTCAAATGTGTGTTTAAATGCCTTTAATGTTGTTTTTTCTTTCATTTACTTTAGAAGCACACAAAAATACAGTACAAAAGTTTTGGGACTTTTTGTTTGAAAGAAATTAATACTTTTGTTCAAGTAGGATACATTTGTGTATCCAAAATGTATTAAAATATGAAGTATTCAGCATTACGTCTTCAACATTAATTATAGTAAGAAATGTTTCTTGAACACCAAATCAGCATATTAGAATGATTTCTGAAGGATCATGTGACACTGAAGACTGGAGTAACATCCGATTCAAATAGAATAAACAGAAAACAATAAAACAGAAGAGTTATTTGAAGTTCTAATAGTATTTCACAATATTAGTTTCACTGTATTTTTAATCAATCAAATGCAACTTTGGTGAGCATAACCAAAGACTTACAAAAACAAAATCTTACCAACCCCAAACTTTTCAACGGTATTGCCACAGTCTACGCACTCAGTGAGACCCACGCGTTGACAAGGAAGGTAAAATATATATAATCTATCCCACTAATACTGACAGGAAACTGACAGTGTACACAAAAAAGAAAAAGAAAACCCCAAAAGAAAACCTTAATGAAGGAGGTGTACAATCATTTTATCCCGACCTAACACCATGATTTCTATAAGTTTGCAAAACTGCTCACTCGGCTGACATTTGCAGAATGAGAGGGATTTTAACTTCAATAACAGAGGATACTTGTGCGTTGCTAGCTAATTTCACTCCAGCACAAGGAATCCCTGTCTCACTGAGGCTGTTCAGACGATGATTAGTGCTTGAAGTCAGATGAAGATTTTGAAAATAGTATGCAGTCCTGGGGCATCACAACAGTATAACTGAATACCACGAAGGAGGAACAAGGTAAAGGTCTACAAAACAGAAGAGAAAGTAAGTGAAAAGGGTTTCTTCTTTATTTAAAAATAGCCTTAATTTCCAGCTGACGAGTGATATTTGACAGACGTCTGTGGGGAGAAATGACGCAAGAGCTTCTTTTCTACCAAAAACAGAGTCGTGCTCATCCAGAGCGCTCTCACCTGATGGGTTTGTCCAGGTTTCACCATGTTGAGCTCTGACAGACTCTGAAGAATGTCATCCATAGCGTGCTCACTGAGCTTTGTGGAATGAGACTCCATTCCAGTGACATCATCCGTTCCCTGCTCCATCCCTGTCAGCTGACGACCTGTAAACAACAGAATTTAAGAATACGATGAAACTAGTGACACAACAATGCCCGACACGTTAAATATATCACGTGAAATATATCACTGAAATGCTGTAGCTCCACAGATTTGATTTATTCTGGGATGACACGTGTGCTCTATGCGACATTAATGCTCTGATGCGATGGCATGGTATCACCTTCAGGGCTGGGCTCTTCTCCAGACTGATCGCTTTGGCCGTCTGCAGGGCCGTCTGGCTGCTCATCTGCATACTGCTCAGCGTGCTGCAGACTCAGCTTATGGCACACCTCAAACGCCTGACCGACCGTCCGCACTATTCGCATGGCCTGACTCTGAGAGGAGAGAGGGGAAAAAATAAAGGTTTCGAGACAATTAGAGAATCTTATGTGTCGGTATGTTTTTTCCTTTTAATATTTTGGTCACAATATTGTAAGATTTTCTTGATTTTATTATATAAAATCCTTTTGTTATGCTTTGTGTTATTGTTCATACTGTCATGCTAGGGGCTGTGAAACTACAAAAAGCAAAGGGTAAAGAATGAGAGGATCAGCAGAGACAAACAGGAGAAGAATATCAAGGTTAAAGCCCTCTACAAAAGTCATCACTGTGAAAATGGCGTGTATAACATTAATCCTGGGTCTGGGACATAGAAAGATACACAGAAAGAGAGAACCAGAAGACCGTTTCTTTTCTTTCTAGGTGAAAGGAGACTGCTCTACCTTCTTTTTGGACTTGAACACATTACATCTAAACGAATTGCTGGATCCATCACGAGCAATGTAGCTGAAAATCTTCAGATCCTGAGAATCATGGGATACATAGAAGATCCTTAGAAGAAACAAAGGAGAAAAAGAATAAAACATAGGATAAATATTAATACATACTGTAAGTTCGAATGAAATTGATTTAGTTACATTTTCTGTCTCACCTGTATATGGGGTCCTGCATAACCAACATCTTGCTCTCATCCCACGTCCACTCTTTCCTCTAGAGGTCACACCAAGGCAAATGTCAGAGACTCTCATGAAAAAAATATAAACTTCTAATTTCTAGGACTGTAATTCTGATACAGAATAATGATATTCACATCAGGTAGGGCTAATGACACATGCCTTGGGTTTCTTGCGCAGCACCACTTTGACCCCGTCTACAGAGACCCCTATGCTCACTTTCTTCTTCTTCACGCTCTTTGCCTTGAACTCGTACTGCAAGTAAATAAAGAGAGAATTAAATGCATCAGACTTTTTCAAAGATCAATCTCAGGACCATAACACCTTTTCTAATGTTTTCCATTTAAAAAAAACAAAACACACTAAACATCTTATTATCACACTTTAAGATGCAGAATGAAGTCCTGGGAGCAATTTTAAATTACTTCTCATTAGCACATAAACTGCTAAATTATGAACATAGAGGAATCAATAATACGTCCAGCCTAATTAAAATTACATTATAATGAAGTGTTTGCCATAAGAAACAATGTTTATAAAGAGCAGAAATTGAAGATGACTGGATTCATTTAATTCAAGTTAAATTTGATTTATATAGCACATTTACAACAGCTACTACACTTTACAGCACAACAAGATTAAAAAAAATAATTATTGAAAAAATTTGAAATATAAAGAAGAATTTTCTCAATGTGCACATACACAACCATTCAAAAGTTTGGGGCAGGAAAGAATTTTAAATGTTTTGGAAAGGCGTCTCTTATGCATTTATTTGATTCAGTAAAAACAGTAATACTGTGAAACATTATTAAAATTTAAAAACGATTTATATATTTTAAAATGTTATTTATTCCTGAGATGGCAAAGCTGAATTTTCAGCAGCTATTACTCCAGTCTTTAGTGCAACATGATTTGCATACATTTATATATATATTTTTTTTAAAGTTCAAAAAGAAGAGAATTTTATTTGAAAGAGAAATCTTTTATAACATTATAAACATCTTTACTGTCACTTTCGCTCAATTGAATCTTTCCTTGGAGAATAAAAGAATGAATTTCTTTGGCATAAACAATTTTGACCCAAACTTTTGAACAGTAGTGCACTCTTCACTCTTTCTTACTCTCATACTATAATACATATAATGCCCTTCATACTTTATATTTACATATTAAACACTGTATGTACTGTATGTTACCAGAATACACTGCAAAAAATACATTAAAGATAACAGACGTGTCTGGAGAAATGCATATTTGTGTGTGTACTTTGTATGTTTTGTCTATTAGAGCACTGAGGTGATGTGTCAACATCTCAACACTACTGGAATCAGCTCTGAGCATTATTAGAGTCTCTTTTCCACTTCACTCAAGGAAAGCTATTTGTATATTGTGCGTAAGTGACCATTAAGAGCGTTGCTGCCTATTTGTTGCTGTGTTTCAAATAAGTCATTTATGAGATTCCATAGCTCATATGCTACAGTTTGGAACAGAGCTCATGGCCTTTCAAAATCCTTACGGTCCTCATCCAGGCCTACCGGGTTTTAAAAAGGAAATAAAGCACATTGTTTTTCTGAAAGATAGGGATGAAGACTTGGTGATTATTTAAAAAAAAACTGATTCTTGCAACTTGGCAAGAGATGAGTCCTACAATTATTTATGGTTACACTTTGTTTTAAGGTGACGTAGTTACATTGTACTTACTCAAATAAGTACTGAGTAATTGTCACAATCGTGTCCATGTTTCCTTGTTTTTTCCGTTCCCTAGTCCCGTTCTGAATCATATGTTCCTTGTTTTCAGTCTTGTCTTTATTCTCAATTGTCTTGTTTTTCAGTCATGTCTGTATTCTTATGTTCCTTGTTCTGTCATTTGTATCGCATACTTCTTGTTTTGACTTCAGTCCTGTCACGTGTCATGTGTTCTTTTCTTTTGCTTTCGTTCTTAGTCACGTGATATTTGTTTTGTTTCCCATGTGCTTGTCTAATCATTAGTTCATTTCAGTCAGCTGTGTCTCGTTAGTCATTATGTCCGTCACCTGTGCCTTGCTCGTTATCCTCCTGTGTTTCTCTGTATTTATTCCCTCTGCGTCAGTCCAGTCCTTGTCCGTTCTTGTATATGTAACGAGTGTTTTGAGCTCCGCGTTCTTTCCTGTATCCAGTTTATGTTCCAGTTTTGCAATAAATTTTAAAAACGACATTCCTGTCTTCGAGCGATCCTTCCTGTTCCTGTCCTGAACGTTACAGTAATATTAATTAACTACAGGACATGAGTTACATGTATATTTGTCTGTCATTTTCCTTATCTTCATTGGTTCTGTGTTTCTTTGATTTCATTGGTTTCTGATTTGAGTTCGTCATTCGTTAGTCAGGTGAGTGTTGTTAATTAGTCTCGTTATCTTCTTGTGTTCATCAGTATTTAATCCCTGTGTTTCTGTCAGTCCCTTGTCGAGCGTTAACGTTTTATTGTGGTATTGTGTTTTATCCTGATCCTAGCTCCAGGTAAGGTTATATGTTCCTGACTTCCTTGTTGTGCGCTTCTTCCCTGGACAGGGACCGTAACAACATGTACTTAGAAGACATGTACTTATAGAATTACAGTTGGGGTTTGATTTGGGCTTAGTTACTTGTAATTATGCATAATTTACAGCTATTACTCTAGTAAGTACATGCAGTAACGTGTAACTGTCACCTTAAAATAAAGTGCTATTTTACTTCTAATTCCAAATGTCTTCAGTCCGAATGGTTCACATTGGCAAATTTAGTCTTTGGGTTCTTTAAAACTTGAGGTGGATTTGAATCATTTCTGCTGAAAGACTAAGTATTCATTATTGAAGTCAAGTCCTGGACTGAACCGAGAGAGCTGCACTCATTCGCACGAACACTACACTGATCTGTCCATCTCTTGTAGGCTAGAGGAAAACAAGGAGCGATGGAGGAAGCATAAAGACTGTATGAGATGTACTACAGGAAAAGGACATGACAGGTCTGTCCACGTGTGCAGATAACAAACCTTTATTCTTGCTGAAGAGCTTGAGTGTGTTGAAGTAGCTAAAACTTTAAACTACCTTGTCAGAGTTAATCAGCATCATGGCTCTATATAAGAACTAGAAGAGTGCTTATTTTCACTTAGGCTACTCGTGTTAAATTTCTCATCTATTTGTAAGTCGCTTTGGGCTTGTTACGGTCTTGTAGGTCACATATGAGCACAAAGAGGGAGAATTCAGGAACAACGGGTTTTAATCATAATCAGGAGAAATACTAGAAGACACAATCCACACAAGACACTAAACCAAGTATAATGACCAACCAAGGAACAGAAGAAATACAGGACTATAAATAGATGGAACACAGGGGAGCAAACTAGAGTAATTGATGACACAGCTGATATGGCTGAAACAATAATGACGGTAACCTAGGGGGACAAATGAGTGGAGGGAAAACTGAATAGACAGACAGACATGTGACAAATGAAAACTGAGTCCGGAACACACATTCATGTAACAGGCTATCTGTTGTGGAAATATGCATTTGCTTTATTTCAGCAATAAATTTAGCCCCAAATCCATTCAAACATATATAGTATTAAATCATTTCTGCATTCTGTTTTTGTACTTTAAAAATATTTTTCAGATGGTATTCAACCAGAATATGTTTTGGCGCAGTGGTTGTTGCCGCCTTTTCTGAGAATAGAATTTATTCTCAATAGTTTTTGCTTCAGTAAAGTTTCAGGTTTTTGTTGCATTTTTACCTAGCTTTACTTTTTGGGTTCTCTGTAGTTTTTGCTTTTTGTTTCTCTAGTTCTAGTTACTATTTTTCTTTCAAGTTTCCCGTAAGGTTGCAGTCATTTTGTGCCCGTTTATCTCTGGTTGTCTTGTCTCGCATTGTTTCCTGTCCTGGCCCGCATCCTGTTCCATCCTGGTAGTTGACTCTCCTGGCCCGGCAGCTGGACTGGTGCTCCTGTTACATCACCAAGTGTCGAGCCTCTGGTTCCCTCAGCCACGTCCTGGTCTTTCTATTGCCTTGTCGTCTGGAGTCGCCTCATCCCCGACCAGCCTGTTTTCTTGTTGTGTGTCCTGCCCTTTTGTTTGGACCATGTTCCTGCCTCACCTATCTTGAGCTTTGACTTTGTTGTCAATAAATAACACCCCTCATAACCCTAACCCTAAATCTGAGCTTATCTAGACTAAAGACTATTCTTTTGCCGCCTTGCAATTGATACTTTCTTCTACTTTCATTCAGCTGTGTAATTACATTATCCTAAAGGTTTCCAAAAATTTGTAAATTCAGAGAAATTCACAATTTTAAAAAGTGCCTCGTCCCCCTCTCTTATCATTTGGTGCCTGTCAGAGATGTAATATCTGCGTTATCACTGGTTTCCGCTTGTACTGCATAGTAACCATGGCAGCAGACACGGACAGCTTCGTAACGTCTAGTGGCACGCTCCTGTTGTTTCGTTCAAACATTATGGACCATGGCAAGCAAACTTTGGGACATAACTTTGGGCGTTTCCAAGATGGCGAGAGCTTTGCGACAAACTTCAACTTGACAGAGACGGCAGTCTTGCACGTTATTAGACAAGGTAAGCAAATGAAGGCTACATAAGACTAATCAATGTTATATAGCTCAACACGACGAAGTGTTAGAATATCATCAGTATGATAATCTAATGTTGATCTAGCTTACTGTTAAGTCTTATACAGACAACAAACTAATACACTGAATAACATTACAACTTTCAACACACTCAAATACAGTTTAGTATGATAGTGTAACATTAGACCAAGTGAAACAGTGCTGCGTTACCTCACAGTTTTAATTCGTCAAATAAACTGACCTGTAAGAGTAGTATTTCAGCACTTATGAGTAGTTCGGTAGAATGAAATGTCCTCGTTTCTTTATATCTCCCGGGACTCACGAGTGCCGCTGATATCTGTCTCTCATTAGTAATCGTATCTGCGATTCTCGGCCATGCCCAGCTTCATACCACAGTCATAAAAACATGCATTCCCTCATCCACAAACATTATTTCCCCATAAATATTATTAGATCCATTGGCATGAAGACAAGTTCCATGATTCCATATTCACTGCATCATCAATCTACGCCTTTCTAATTGTTTTGAAGAGTTTAGTGACCCCTAGTGGACGAAAAAACAACATAGTGCACCTTTAACTAGGAAAACATGCAGTATTAAGACTATAGATTTTTTTAAAGATTTAATACTGCTGCCAGAATTTCAAAAGCATTGAATGAATGCCCTCTGACCAACGATGCACATTACTTAGTATGCATGCAGCCGTTTAGGACCAAGGACAGCTCAAGACCAAACAAAATAAAAGCCAAAAAAAAAAGGGAGTTACGGGACAGTCATGGCCTGTAGTGAATACAGAATAAGTCTACTTGTCAAATGCTCCACACCAATTGACCATTCTGCCTCCAGGGTTTCTCATTCATATCACTCTTAACATTACCAGAGACAAGAAAAACAAATCAATAATATTAAATAATAAAAAAAAATACCTTAAACACTATATAAAACTTGCTTTTCCCTTTGAACTTTCTTTAGTCCTTGGATACCACTTTCACCTGTCGTGTCTTGAAACAGCTCCTTACTGCGTGACTTGACCTTCTGTATAATTAGCAGTGGTTGTCAGTATCCAAAGGCCACACTAAATATTAATGCACCCTTCCCGTGTGTTTATGTGAAACAGAATGAATAGGAACGCATGCCTCAAGATCTGAACAAAGACCTCTATCCTTGCTTTGTTATGTGATGTGGTTATCCCCAAAATTATTTATTTTATCTTTCCAAAATATAAATGTCTCTGATGGCGACATTTAGAGAATTAAATACTATTTTGGCAAAGCCGATATTACTACGTTTTCTGCACATTTTTTTTTTTTTTTTTAAATAGTAGCATGAGAAGCAGTATGTGTCATGGTTCTGTTTAGTTAGTTTCAATTTCATGGACTTTTAGTTTTGCTTTTCTCAGTCACATGTTCTCCTTTATCTAAGTTTCCCACCAATCATTCGTTTCCATGGACACTGATTATTCTCACACCTACTTGTCACTGAGTTAATTATTTCAGTGTGTTTAAGATCCTCCTTTTTCACCCTTCAGTTTTGGGTTGTTGAATGTGTGTCACTGTGTTTGTGCTTGGATTAAAAGCCTTCATTTTGGAAATCGCTACACCTTCTTCCTGCCATAGTGGTTACAGTATGCAAGATGCACACAATTATTTTAATACATATCCAGTGAATACAAGTATTTTGCATTGTATCCAGTTTTGTAAAACATGTCTTTACTTTTGGAAATCCAATTAATCAGTAAAGAAGAAGATGAACATATCAACCATGATTTTTAATTTGTTAAATGTCAGATTTAGTTGAACTGTGAAAAATTATTTGAATCACGGGTAATAATTTAGCATCTTTAGAAGTCAAACAAGACTATATAACATCCATTTAAATACAACTAACACCTATGAGGACGTGTCAATTGAGAGGCATGTGCATATGCATGTTTTAAGCACCTATAGCTGTGTGCAGTACAGAATATATGACTGAACATTTTGCCCCACGACAACAACTTACTTAAACCTGCTCCATTTGTGCAAAAAGTCAAGCTGTCAATCAAACTTATATATATATAATTCACATTTTATGTCAGCATTCCTTACAGGACAAAAGGAGTCTGCAAGAATGAAATTTTAATCTTTCTTATTGCTCAAGTGCAAAGTGCATTGAAATATTTAAGATATACTGCATAGCCATTGTTCTCAGTGCATAAACATTTCAGTGAAAAATTTAAGAGCTGCAGCTGAATGCAGCAGACAAAAATATTAAAATAAAACTAAAGACCCCCCCCCCCCCCCAAAAAAAAAAAACCCAACAACAACAAGGGGGTCAGACTTCAAATTTGCGATTAAGAGCTGAATCCAGACATCTGCTATAATCCTGTCGTTCGTCTATGTCTAATTTCCATTTTGTTAAGTAGAATCTGCATAGTGCCCATAGTACTGGGCTTAAAGTTGACAAAGCTGCCATACTCAGCACTTAATCACATTTCTTACTGATCTCTCGCTCAGCTTGCAAGTGATTAAAGGTGCCAGCATATACAGAGAAAATACTTGAAGAACTTGTAGTTATTAGTTATTTTCTCTCTATGCTCCAAATGTGTTTACGCAAGTCAAATGTGAGTAAAGCTGTGCTTTTATTGGTCAGTTTCCTTTGCATCATGTATCAAGATGGATTGAAAAGCACGCTCTGTGAGCTTATTGTGGCTTTATCTGTAGCTGTCATGAGACATGCAAACACTTTGCCGTCAATCGCACTGATAATATATATATGTATATATATGTATATAATATAAATATGCGATTTCGGGGGTAGACAACAGCAAGAGCAAAACAGCAATGAAACCATTGGCCTGTAAGGTTGCCTGTAAGTGCTTAAAAAACAAAAAAAGATAAAGTGCATCTGAGTAATGTCAATCGGCCGGCACCTTGACAGGTGATCAATAAAAAATAAAGGTTCTAAAAAGTTTTTTTTATTAATTTCAAAATGCATGCAATGCATATTTTTAAGTCAGGAACAATGTTTTTAAACAAGTTTATATTTATCAAGGTTCAAAAATAAGGATTTTCTCTAGTGGTTCAAACTTTTACTTGCCCTGACAAAATTTTATTGGCCCATCAAAAAATAAATAAATCCTTAAATAAATAAAATAATTAAAAAGTGTTGTTGTTTTGACCCATATAACATTGTATTCTAATAAATAATCTGAATACTGGTGAAATTCTGATACCTCAGGGAAAAAAAACAAAAAAAAAAACAGCCTAACTAATATAAAGCTCAAACATTATTAAAGACAAGTGAATCTTCAGTAATAAAATAAGAACAAATATGTTTGAAAAATATGAAAAAATGTTTGGATAATGTTATTAAAGATTACATAACATTAACATTATATTAACATTAGTTGGGGAGGTGATCTCATGTGTTCAAGTGTGTGTGTTTGTGTCTGGTAAACAAAATATAAGCAACAGCTCCAATAAATAAAAGTTTTTCAGGTAAGTCTAACAGCATCTGTTATCTGGAAATACCTTTTATTGACAACATTGCTTGTTGGTGAAGGGAGAAAGAAGGCAGAAGAAGCCAAAGAGGGGAAAAAAAGTATGCAATCATGTGTCAAATAAATGAGGTTTGTGTAAAATGTCTGTAGTTATGCAGCTGCTTACTTCACACACACAAAAAAATGAAGCATTTGTAATGTTGTCTGTTCTTTCTCTTAGGAATTTCACCTTTGGCACTAGGGATACAAGAACTACTTCCATTAGACGCTGCTATTGGAAACGACCTTGACCTGCATGGGATGCTGAGAGCGAGTTAGCTTCTCTGCTTGATTGGGATTTCTGCTTGACTTCATACCAGTGGGGAGTGTGTCATTTTGACAGAGTGTGCACTTGTGGAAGTGAGAGAGAGATAGCAACCGACAGGGAGAGAAGAAACAGTGAACAGACTTCCAAACTCATTTCTTGGAAGCTGAGTCGGCAGAGCTACCTGCTGGGAGTGGGACAAGGGCCAATCAGTTGATGTCACACACCCCATGGGCGGGATTTAATAACCTTTACTGCGCTGGTACACCAGAATGGCTTGAAAATTCATTTGGAGTTCCAAAATAGAGTGTGTATGTGAGTAACGATGAAACAGGCAGAAATGGGTTTTCTCCGACAAGCTTTTGTCAACAAGTCAACTTTTATAGATGTGTTACACACATACTTGTATATGCACACACTCACATTTCAGTCATACTGTGCGAAGCATTCAACTGTCCAAAAATCATGCAGGCAAAACATCATTCATGTTTCATGTGGAGTCATGAGGAATATATATATACATATGTATATGATGGTTAGAAATATATGATATATAGAAGTATATGATATTTATATTCATAAGATAAGATTTATTGATAAGATATATTGTTTCTTAAGATTGAAGTTCATATTTCTTACCCCACTGGGAAACTAAAAGTATGAGATTTATGCTGAAAAAATTATAGAAAAAGATTATGATTTTTTTTTTTTTGTACAGACCAATGTAAGCTGTATTGATATTGAGGTTCATATGGCAATGTGCATGACTGAACAGATGACAAGATGTCTGTACTGACAGGAACTCCCTGTGGAACCATGTCACTAACAACAACCTCAGCCATTAGACCCAGCTAACAAAAATTGTTCTAAAAACACTCTGTTAATGTTCCCATTAAGTGAAGACAACTTCTGAATGTTCTCAGAATGTTCAAAACATCCTTTTTTTTTTAAATGTTTTAAAAGCATTTTTAACTCTTATGGAAACACTACATTTAAATGTTCTCTGAATCATCTGAAACAAGTGGGCTAATGGGCTAATTTTTGGATAATGTCTTTAAAGATCACATAACTTTGAACAAACGTTCTATTACTGTAACATTAGCTGGGGAGGTGATCTCATGTGTGCAAGTGTGTGTGTGTTTCTGCCTGGTAAACCGTACATTATGGGGACAAAATGTCCCCATAAAGATGCCAATACCCAAAATCCTTGTCCTTGTGGAGATGTTTTTTTGTGGTCACCATGAGACAAAAACCCCTCATAAATCACAAAGAATAATGTTTTTTGAAAATGAGAAATTGTGTGTGTGTGTGTGTGTGTGTGTGAGAGAGAGAGAGAGAGAGAGAGAGAGAGAGAGAGAGAGAGAGAGATTGAAGTGAAGAGAAAGAGATTGTTGTCTTTCTGATTGCATGGGCTGGGCTTAGAAAAAAATCCATATTGGTCAACAACTAGTCTGGGCCTCACAACAAATCTTCAGCATTTCAGAATGACCTGGACTGCATGTGTATAAACAGCACAGAAACAGGTGTGCACAATTCAAAATAACTTGGTTCATTTTATTTGATGTAGTGTGGTGTATGGACATGTGTCCAAACAGAAGGACACCTTAAAAAACAGGGCCAAAGTATGAGGGCACCATCTGTCCTACGTGCACATTTGCATTTGTGTTTGAACAACAATGTCAACACTCAAGCCATGTCATATGTCCATTGTGTAAGGATTTAAATATAAAGGATTATGATTTTATAGATTAAGGGCAGATCTTTTTCTTTAAATAACAAAGTCAAATGCATTTTTTGTACACTACCATTCAAAAGTTTGCCATCAGTAAGAATATTTTTGGAAAAAAAATAATACTTTTATTCAGCAAGGCTGCAATAAAGAGGCAATATGTAGTTTTTCATCCTCTAGAGTTTGCGTATTCAAAACAAGGGTATTACTGCATTGAAAATGATTTTATAACTACTTTTACAACATTGCAACGTTGCACACTGCAGTAGATTGATATTAGAATATAATATTAAATGATGGATTGTGTTGATAAATGGCATGCAATTGATTTTAAAATGTATTGTATGATGGAGAAAATTCTGTATTACTATTACTAAAAATAAAGCTGCATCTGATTATGCTATGTTAGTTAACGTAAAATAGTGTGTCTCTCTGAGGCATGGTAAAGCATGGTACTCACTCAGATTTAAACGATACGATTAAATGCACTGAACTAGCTATATAACAATGATTAGTTTTCTGTCTATAAAAGGATCAAACAGATGTTCCCTTGTCTAATAAAACATGTAACATGTCTTTAATATAAATGTAATGTCTTTGGTGTTTCCATGGTTTCTACAAAATGAAAACCGGAAAACCGGGGGAAACGCGGATATGACGCCATTGACAGGCGACTCCCTCACACGTCCCGGATCCTTGGGTAAAATAGCAATTTACTCATGATTTTCATGATTTACTCAAAGTGGTTTTGTAAATTTGTTGTTTTGGTTAAGGAGTAACTGTAAAAGGTGACTGCTATTTGATACATAGGTTGACAGGCAGGTAGGACATCCAATCATTGCATTCGGTCCACGTTCTTGTGCTTGAATATTTAAATTGGTAAGGTTTAAAAACACGTGCAAATCATAAAACTTTTGTGACGATTCAGCACTGGCCCGAGCGGGACATCGGACAATCCGAGCAGTGAAAAGTCTAAATTAAATTGGTTGATTGATGCACTGCCCAGTGGATCTTTTGAACAAATGACAAGATTTGATGTATTGCTATGATTTATAGCAACGTTTGCTGACTGGTGTGGTGAGGTGTGTTGGTTCATATTGTTCATTTGTTTTATTGGCAAAATAAGGCCAAATTTCACTTCTGCCTTATTTATTAATTAGTTTGCAGCATGTAGAATGAGATCTATCTATTGGTTCCATCTTGTTCCGTCTTTTTGTCAAATTTTTCATATCAGTTTGTGTAACACCCAGCCATATAACGGTGAACTTCGGAGTGGCAGAGTATGAAGAACCAAAATGAGCAAAATCATGATATTGTACCATTTAAAAATATAATATATGCCAATATTTTTCCAGTACTGGTATATTGTGCAACCCTACTATGCAGCCAGTCATTAAAATGATTATATATTCTTAGCGTCAAAACTTTGCCATGACAAAATGTGCATTGATTTCCATATTTATACTAAATTAAGTAAATGATAATCCATCACTTTTTGATTTTAATGCACGACATGGACGCAAAGAACCACCCGACGTGAAGCGAATTGCATTTAAATCATTTAAAGCACAGCTAGCTGTGGATTGTCCCATTTATACCATGGTCATTTGCCAGCATTGTTATTGATATTTGCAGCGCAATATCTGACCGGAAGGGGAAAAATTAGGTTATTTTTGTCAGTTATAACTAGTTATATCACATTCTGCCTGCATTAAATAATACACAGAGATAAAGTATTTCATTAAATGACATTTTTGTGAATAAATAAATTCTAGCATTTATCAAAGAGAGAAGAGAGAGATGAGAGATGCGTGTGATTTACCTGTGTCTGTTCAGCGTCTCTCTCTATTAAAAAACGAAGCTGTGAGTTTAATTACTTCAAAACCAGCGATGTTACCCACTCATTGCGGAGAAATATAATGTAGAGATTCAGTATCAGAGATATTTTATTAATAAAAGTCGTGATAAGTTTCTGTGCTCCTGAATGTTTCTGTGTATGCAGCGTACCCTCTGAATAATGTGTGTGAGCTTCAATGAAAACAGCATTAATATAGAGCGGTGATTAAACTGACTTGGAAATACCTGTGCTTTAAAGGTTTAATTGCACACCTTCCAGCCAATCAGAATCGAGAATTCAGACAGACCGTAGTATAATCTTATTTATTTAAAAAACATTTATTTGAATTAAAACAGCATGATTTACTTGTATCCAGAATTTTGATTTTGACACCACACTAACATTGTCCACATCTAGACTTTAATAGTGAAAAAACACCATTCCAAAATGAACAAGTCACCCATTTCATTAAATAAATTGCAAAAACATTTATGATGCCATTTTCAATTTACTCAGCAACAGCATCTTAATTGACCATTACAAGCTTACGCACTTTCTCTCTCTGTCTTACACACACACACACACAGGTTTGTTTTGCTATCTTAGTAAGGATATTCCATAAATATATCCATAATGGTTTTTATACTGTACTGGACATTCTGTCCCACTACACTAACTCTACCCCTAAACCTACCCATCACAGAAAACATTCTGCAATTTTACATTTTTAATAAAACATTGTTTAGTATGTTTTTAAAGCTATTTTAAATTTGAGGACTATGAAATGTCCTCACATTTCATGTTTACGTTTTAATACCAGTGTAATACCCATGTCATTATACAAATTTGTATCCTCATAAATCATAAAAATGCATACACTAACACACAGAAACTCACAAACAAAGGTCTCAGTTGGGCCAAATGGCTTTCTGTGACAAAGTAGAAATGAAAGAAAGAAAGAAGCAAAGAGAGCGTAGATCAGGCAATAAAGGAGGAATGGAAGGAAACACAAGAAGAGGAAAAATGATAGGAGCAGAAACAGGGAATGAGACACTCCGAGAGAAGGAGAGAGAGAGATAAACAGTCTCCCTCAAGTAGCGCAACCATCTCTCTCTCTCTCTCTCTCTCTCTCTCTCCCTTTCTGTTTCTTTTTCTCAAGCCTTGAGGCAGTTTTTCCAATCACAAAACAAACTAAAACCCAGCAGATAGTGAAGTTCACATTGAGTGTGTGTGTTTCAGCATGCCAGTGAATGCAGGTGAATGTCACAATTTTGAGTGGGTAGAGTATGGCCAAATGTGCTTCACACTCAAACACCCTTAAAGTTTCAGGACTCAGGACGTGTTTCAACAGAGTTGGGGGGGTTGTCATGGTGATATGGGGGTACTGGTCTTGCGTAACTGGTTAACACTGACAGAAATAGTCCTGAGAAGTGAAAGAAAGTATGAGAAAGAAGACAGTGAATGAGAGTAGAAGAAAAGCAGCAAAAGAGGGAGGAACCCTGCTGGGCTGACCTACTGAGAGCAGTGGGATGGAGGATTTACTCAGGGCTTGTTTTTCTTTTCATTAAGACTTACAAAAATGACAACACAAACATTTTAAGACTGTTTATGTGTATTTATTAAGATCAAGAATTCGAATGCTGCGTCCTTGAAAAAATATGCATTAAAAAGTACGTGTATGTCCTGAGGATGTTAATTACTGAATCATTTAGCGATATCACATCTAATGTGATTCAAATGTAAATCATAACAGCTTGTGGTTTGGTTTGGAGGGAGATGGGAGATGGAGCTCATGGATGCTAGTGCATGTAGGCCACTACACTGCATCTGTCCCTGGGCTACTGCACAACAATGAAGCCTTTCATTCTCTCCTTAGCCCCATATCAGCCCCCCTCCCCAATGGACACACACACATACCAACTACTCCCTAACCGCTACCACCTCCTCTCCCTGTCCTCTTCTCTTTCCTTTCCTCACGTCTTCTCCTGACCTCTTTATCACATTCTCTCACTGGTTTTGTAAGTCTGTCATTGGCGTCAGCTTCACAGGAAGATTTAAGATACATACAATATTAATGTATGGATACATTCTTCACAAACTTTGTGGGGAAAAAAAAACATTTTTAATGGGCAAAATTATTTATAAAAGTCCAGGTGGGATTTTTCATTAAGTGTACAGTGGAAGTTCCATGAAGAATTTGGTAACACTTTACCAAATTGGTAACAATAATTGTTGGTAACAATAAGGTTCATTAGTTAATGTGTAGTACATTTGCGTAGTACATTTGTTGCTGCATTTACTAATCTTCATTAACGTTAGTTAATGAAAATACAGTAGTTCATTGTTTGTTCATGTTAGTTCACAGTGCATTAACTAATGTTAACAAGATTTTAATAATGTATTAGTAAATGTTGAAATGAACATTAACAAAGATTAATAAATGCTGTAAAAGTGTAGTTCATTATTAGGTCATGTTAACTAATGGAGTGAACTAATGTTAACTACTAATGAACCTTATTGTAAAGTGTTACCAAGAATCTTTAACATAAATGAACCCTCTCCATTCCACAAAAGGTTGCTCTTATAAGAACTGTTCACTGAAAAAGGGGAACCAAAAATGGTTCTTCTATGGCATCACTGCACCCTTTTGGAACCTTGTATTTTTAAGTGTTGTTTGGTGAAATATTAAAATAAGAAGTTATATTAAGGTGGGTCACAAACTGGAAGAGTTCCATTTAACCAATGAGTCATACTTAACTTATATTTGCTTATCCATGCATTCATTCACTGACCTATAAATTCATGACTGACAGTGGCAGATTTAGGAAAGAAGTTATCAAATTAAATATGACAAGTTCTTTTGAGCACTTAAATTGGACAACTCAATGCGTTATTGAAATTTTTGTTTAAATGATTTTTGTTTATTACTAAGAATACTGTCATAGAAAACATAACTTGCAAATGTTACATTAAAGAGCTGTTTTTTTTTTACTTAATTTAATTAATAAAAATGAATTTTGTTGGTTTAAATTATTTGTATTTAGGTAGATTCAGCAATATTAGGCCTAAGTAATATTTTTTGACTTGACCAGTAAATTTCGATGTTATCATTTTTAGCTTATAATAATTTGTCACCATGTTTTAGTTAATTCAATAAATTAGTGCAATGTGACCAAGATTTAGTAAATCGCACAAACTATTGTGCAAATGATTTACTTAAAACAAGGGGACGAATTATATAAACTGTATATATATGCCTGGATGTCATGCACAGCGTATTCAAAGGCTAACCTTCATACAACCTACTAAAAGAAAACATACAGAAGAAAAATGAGGACTGGGTTTGGGGACCTCCTCATGGTTACATCCAGCTTTTCAGAAAATCAGAAATCAATTTATTTCATGATAAATCTAAATTTCATTATAAATATGAAAAAAGTTGACTTTTAGGATCAGGAATTGGGCTTGTTTATAGCCGTTATAATAAATGTAATGTAGTTCCAGTCTTCTAATCCGATTGGACAAGCAGAGTTCAAGAGTTTGTATCACTCGGCCGCAATGTGTTTTGACCAGAGCATTTGAGTGGTGATGAGTGACAGCAGAGCTTATGTCATATTGCTTTATTATATAAAAACAATAGACGTCAATGGTATGAACACATTTAGATAAGCATGTATGTTAGTGCGTGGGTCAACATCGCGGTTGCTAGTGTCATTTTACACAAAAAAAAAAAAAAATCAATATGCACTACAGGGGAAACAAATGACATTATTTCATTTGGCAGTTTTCCCGAATTGATTTGCTCCAGAGAGTCATAGATGCATCAGACTAATCCAGTTTCATCATCTACAGGCTCTTCTTTTGCATTACATACTGTACAGATCTTTCTTGTTTTTGCTTTTCTCATTCGGGCAACTATAAAATCTTGAAATATTCACATGCCTTGGAATGAACTAAAAGATCTTAACAGAGGTGTCTTAATACACATTATATATAATATTATATTTATCTTTCAAAAGACACACAAAACGGTCTGTTCTATTCATAGCTTCATTCTACAGATTAGATCCTTTGAGAAATGAAGGCATAAAACAATTAAAATCTTAATTATGTTAAACTACAGTATTCGCTGGCTGAAATAGATTGGGTTTTCCCAAAAGGAAGGGACAGAATGACGGAGTAACCATAAGACAGAGGGAAAATAAAAAGGGACAGGGTCACAAATGACTTGCAAAGGTCAGAGACATGGTTATGTGTTGTTTCCTTCATTGAAAACGTACCACTTCCCAGTTATTTTTAGCTCTGTTAACATAAGAGTCAAGGAGCTGTCAATCACATACTGGCATTCCAAAGAGACATTCTGCAAGCTGACCTTTCACCCGAACATCTCAAAGGGACAGACAGAAAGAGAATGCTGTCAAGCTATGTATCTGCTGAATGATCTCAGAAACGTTCCACAGAGGATCCACACAATCTTCATCGTCACTATTACTCACACACACATAAAGGTCTGGGAGTTATGAATCTGTTTACAGTTCAATTGTAGAACTGTGTGAATAATGTCCAACATTTTAATGATGTTATGGGAGGAATGTGTCATAACACAGTGCATCGCACTCTGCTGTGTATGGAGCTGTGTACCAATCAGAGTGCCTATGACGAGGTTACAATGGGCATGTGAGCATCGGAACTCGACAAAAAAAGTCACTGAGTGTCTAATTTGAAAAGTTAGAAACAAAATGAACAACAAAGTAACACATTACATAGAAAAAGTGCCATGTATATTATTTTGTATTTACAGTATCAGATTGTTTTTTCCCCATTTTTGTATTGCTCTGATTATCAATGTACATTTAAATTCGGATGTCAATCCAGAAACTTTGAAATGTGTACTTATCAGCACGAAAATGTATATTATATGCAGAAAGCGAACAAAGATCGCTGCCATTATAATCACTGGAGCTGCACTCTTGTGAAAACTCATGCACTGAAAAAAAACAATAAAACAATTTACTTAATTTTTCTTTTGCGGGTTTTTGAGTAATTTCGCATAGAATTAAGTAAACTCTACTTAACTAAGATAAAGAAAATTAACAAAGAAAATAAGGAATTTGAAATAGGCTAAAAGGTTGAGTAACTTCTACTTACTTTAAGTTTCCTTTGCAATACAATTTACTCTGACAATATAACACTGAATTAAACCACGCTTTTAAAGTGAATGCTTTCCTTAGAAATATCTAAGTGAATAATACAATAGATATTGTATAGACACCCTATCTACATATTAGGAGTTACAAAATCTCCAAAGAGCTACAAAGCTCAATGCTGCAAATACAAGTTGTAAATAGAAGCCTTTGGCTCACAGGAGCATTTTAAAGAAGCTGGCTATCAGCAGGTACCGGTGTCATCACATTAAATAAAAAAAAAAAGTCAACTCAACACTCAACCTTGAGCTGTAAGAACTGTTCATTCAGACATGCTTATATGTAGCCCCACAATGGAAAACTTCTCAATTGCATAAACTAAGCTTTGTGCTTTCATGCACACACACTCACACACATTCACTGCAAGTGTGCAAAGAAAGCTGCTCATCAGGGCTTGATTTCAAGGAATTATTTGTCACTCACAACCTCATCCAATGATATTTATGAAAGCTCATTAACTTGCTAATAAGGGGAAACATGGTACAGAGAGAAAAGAAAAAGAAATAGGCTGTAAAAGAAGGTCAGTACACATTATTTACTGTTGTTTTCAGCAGAATTGAATACAACAAAGGCAAGCTTTCAAGACTCATCTCTGAGGGAACCTGCTAACCCATAAATTATCAGCAGTGAAACATATTAAATAAACTGACACTGACATTACCCTAAAAAGCCCAGAAAAACTCTATCACCCCATGTGTCCTGTCAAGAAGGATAAGCTTTCTCTCACTTTTCTACACCCACAATCAAGTCCATAATCTCCGAGGCCTGTTGCCAGTTTCAGAGCAGGTTTAGAGTTGACACAACCATACAAATCCAACCTGGTTTAAATCAGGTTTAAAGCTTGCGCAATTCAATTCTCTGTTGAATATGAGATTGTTCTGAAAAATATATAAAGAATTTAAAGGCAGGAATAAACACTGCTGCAGCACCGAGAGTTTGAGAAAGCAGCTAAATGAAAATGTCGATATATTGTGTGTATTGCCTCAAAATAGCAACCCGCCAACAACACACCTCGTTTTCAGACCAGCACGCCCATGGGCGAACAGATGGGTGCATTTGCTATATATAATGTTATACAACATGGGCGGTGGACGTGAAAATGATAACTTCGTCGGGCTGAAACTAGAAAAAAAAACCTGCGTCACATCTGGCATCGCATTGCGCCGGGCGTATGATAAGGCCCATTGAGTCATTCATTCATTCGATTCGTTCAAATGGCTGATTCATTCAGGAATTAAGTAAATGGCTCTCTTTATGAATGGCCAATTGAATCATTGCTTCAACATATTGATCTGCTCAAAAAGTGGATTCATTCAAAAAAGCACCACTGTGTTCATTGGCAAAACTGGGCAAAGGCAGACAATATTGTGTAATACAGATTATTAACTTCTTGTATAAAATTAGCATCACATTTGCAAAAACAGCACTTGTGTAATATTGCACTTGATAATGCTTAACTATATCATGATATAAATAAGAGACTATACACACACATACACACACATATATATATATATATATATATATATATATATATATATATATATATACATATATGTATAGAGAGAGAGAGAGAGAGAAACTAATACAAATACAAATAGGATAGAAAGGTTTATGAAAATCTTGGAGCTGAGCACTTTGATCTCCTGACAGGCCTGTCACAAGCGCTAAAGGTAACAAGTCATGCACACACACAAATTCCTGCCCGGTGTGATCAAGCAACAAATGCAACTTAATTTGTCTTTGAAATCGCCTTCAGTCTGAACTACGAGGTTCTGTGTGAGTACAAGGCAAGTACAGATAGAAAACTAGCACACACACACAAACTAACCAATCAACTAAAATAAAGGCAGTCATCTCCAATTTCCATTAGCTTAAGACCCTGCAGAGATCACTCATGGGAAATAACAAAGCTTTCTTTGCCCCAGTCTCTGTGAGTCTGTGTGTGTGATCTCTCTTTTATCAATGTGCCGGGAATGAAATATGAAACCTCAGGTGCAAAAATACTATCAGGATACACCCTAAACTAAGCACACACAGACTGTGCAGAGTATGTGATAAATATAGAAGAACAGGCTGTTTTTTTCCCAGATAATGAGTCTTACTCTGCAAAAGACGTGTCTGAGAAAACAGCTGCCGTGGGCTGATCAGCAGTGATTACTCAGCACTGTCTGTAGCTGTGAGTGAAAGTGTCTGAAAGACTTACCCTGATTCTTCTCATAGCAGCAACAATCTCCATGCGACTGTTGGGTCTTGGGACATCCAGGCTGCCAACATACTGAAAAAAAAAACATGCTTGAATGTTAAATGAAGAGGGCTCTGCTTAAGCTCTGTTTTTAAATGCAACAGAAGAATCACTCGGTCTAAAATTAATGAGGCAGCTTCATTTGCACAACAACAAATAAACACACTTTCTGGGTTAATGAATGCCAAGTTACTTTTGCATTTTCAGGACATTGCCAGCCTCATTTCTCAAACTCTATTTATACTTTAATGCATCTAAATCAATGGTTCTCAACTGGTTTTGCTTCAAGACCCACATTTAGACAAGGGGTGACCATACCAAAGTTGCTAAAAAAATAAAATCCTTAAAATAAAACACTAAAATGTATCAATATTACTAAGAACTGCATGGGCAACAATATGGAAAATTAAAACTCAAAATATGCCTGTGCAAATTTATTTTGCCTCAAGTTTGATTATTTGCATAAGTAATCATATTAAAAAAAAAATCGATCAGGGACAGAAAGGGCAAGGGCAAAAATGTAATCTTTTCTTGAAACTTTAAATATGGGTGCAAAAAAAAAAACATTTAAAAGAGTTCCACTATATATATATATATATATATATATATATATATATATATATAAGTACTGTATAGTTAATCTGGTGCAACTTCACACGATCAACAAGGTGGATGGAATAAAAACAAAGTTATTTGGTGTTAATTTTATTCTAGAAAATCATCTGTTTTATACTCCTTATACTTACTCCAATTCTTCAACCAAAAACTCACAAGGACCATCAAGGTAAATGCTTAAAAACACTCAATCACTCAGAACACCTAAACAAATGCCCATATAACACTCATGTAAGGATCCAGCACATCTTAGCAACCACCCTAGAAATCCCCCAAAACAATTTTGTACAAGAACCACTTGTAATTTATACATAAAATGTAGTTATACATATAATTTACTGATTGTATTTATTAAAGACCAAATATTTTGTTTGCTTAGAAAACATGTTAGACGTATAGAAGATATAAAAATGAAAATCAAATTCAGGGTACAAAAAAATAAATCATCCTGTAGCATCCACATATGTTTTTAAATGTGAAGTGTAGATCAGTGCCAGCCGCAAATAGCACGCTTAACCAAGTAGGCTCTGTGTTTACAAACAACATTGTGTTCATTCATGACTGTAATGGCCAGTTCTTAAGCTCTACGGAGATGTTGACCTTAAATACTTATCTCCAGCTTCCAAAGTCTAAATCCAGCTGAGAAGGACAACAATACTGACAACAGTTCAGCAAAAATAGCAACTTATACAGCTGATTTAAGCTCTGAAAGACAAGACCGCTAGACTGCAGTCAGAATGTGTGATTGCATATGTGAGTGGTTCTAGGCCTTGGCTTTCCAGCCAATAAAATTCCTGGAAGATAATCCTGCATCACAAATTGGAGCTAAAATTACTCAGCAATAGCCTTCTGAGTAGCTTAATATACA
Organism: Opsariichthys bidens; assembly: GCA_037194245.1. Classification (NCBI taxonomy): domain Eukaryota; kingdom Metazoa; phylum Chordata; class Actinopteri; order Cypriniformes; family Xenocyprididae; genus Opsariichthys; species Opsariichthys bidens. The sequence goes on from CM074283.1 coordinate 19,377,350, forward strand.
AAGGCTTTAGGTTTCCTGGGACATTTCACTGTCTGCAGATTTGAAACGCTGACAGATAAGCTCTCTGGGAAAACACCAGTATTTATGACATATATAAGAAAACAGACTATAATTTTAATGAAATAGGTAGGTGTCTGAATATGTAGATGTATTTAAGAAATTACTATGGTAAAAATAGAAGACTTATCTGGGACCTTAAAGCATGTGCTAGCTTTCATTAATGGGCACAACTTAAATATTTAACAAGTGGTAATAAGTGGGCAAGTCAGAAATCCTATAAGTGGTGTATATGAATAGGCAATAAATAAAACCAATTTATAATACTAAATAGCTTTAGATTTCATGTATTTTCAGCACAGGGTTCAAAAATTTAGCCACTCTTTGTTGTTTTTAGTGGTGGACAAAACATACTTGCTGTCTAAAAACTCAACCATTGGAAATTGATGTTCAATGTCTCGCAGCCAAGGCAGTTCAATATGGTTTGAGACACAGTCGAGTAGGGGTTTATTCAATGAAATGTAAATGATCCAATGTCAAAGTCAAATCTAACCTAACCAAAGCTTCTGAAGAAACCAAATACCCTCCAGAGTTTTAAAGACATCTCAGCTCCGTTAAAGTACCAGTGTAACCAGCCATGCAGCCATTAATAGGAAAGTTGAGCCAGACTCTAAAAATAGTGCATACAGGTCAGTGACGTTTCTCATCTGAATCTATTAAGTTAATCAAAAATACATTAAAAAGCATGATGAACATGTTTGCAGTTTCTGAATTAAAAGTAAATTTGATATTTTTTGTGGCAAAAAATATAAAGTAAAATGTCTTGGTGGCATGGTTGTATAAAAACCTTGTAATTCTTGACAAAAAAAAAAAAAAAACATTAGAAAAAGAGAAACATTGGCTGAAATAGTTTGATATTTTTTATTACTACAACCAACATGCAGAAAGCGTTTATTGTCATAAAAATAAAACATTAAATAGTGAGATTTAATATATATATATGTATATGTATATAAAATCGGTATCAGCCGATAAAAGCAAATTTTCCCACTAAACAGATTTACCGTTTTAAAACAGCTGATAATCGGGGCGGTGTATGCTGTCAATCAAAAGAGGGCAGAAATATTTGGGGTTTGTGTAAAGAAACTGCTATGAGACCAGTTTGATATTCAATAATACTAGCATTTATATGAATTAATAACATTCAGAAAGTTAAGAAATATTAATTTAATCTTCATAATTTAGATAATGTGTGTTAATATTAATTTGAGTAATGTGTTTATTTATAACTGATATCAGTAACTCTGAAACAAGTTGATGAAATGGAGAAATAAAGGTTTTATTTGCTTTTCTTTCAAAATATAATCATTAAATATATAATGATTAATTACTAATTATAATTAAACTATCATTAATTTAAAAGAAAGTATAAAAGGCAGAACCCCCCAAACTATCAATATCGTTATCGGCAGATATCTCTCTGAATAATCAGCTATCGGTATCTGTGGAGAAATTTAGTAAGCTTTTGCTACATCTCTAAAATATATATATATATATATATATAAATATATAACTTTTTAATAAAAATGCTATTAAACGGGCATTCTTAAGTCTAAAACTTAATTTCAAAACATTTGTAATGAAAATATATAAACTTTCACCTTCATTAAATAAAATAACTTATTATTAAAACTATTAATATATATATATATATATATATATATATATATATATATATATATATATATATACATATATATATATATAAACTTGGCACGTGTGTTTTAAACTCGGATTTATAAAAGATTTTTCCTTTTTTCTCTCGGACATTTTTATTTATCACTGATACAAATGTCTATTTGTTGGTGGCATTTTCATTTGTTTTCTCGCAGCCTTTAGTGTCTGGTGTCGCTGCTACCAAAAACGAGATTCTGACTGTCTGATGTGTAAATTACGCCTGCAACACAGCCAGTGGCCCATTTGACGTACATACTCCAAATGACTACATAAAAGTGTCGGCAAATAGTATAACTAGCAGTAATGACAATGGCTAGGTTTAGAGTAGAGATAGTCTGCTTTACCTTGGCTTGGAAGTGTATTCCGTGTTGATACGCTTCCTCGTTGTGAAGAGGGACTCGCGAATCCGCCACATCGTCCACCAGGTTGTACCTGTTTCTCCCGTGCATTTTCATTGGGACCCGTCCGGATGCTCGGCGAGAAATTTCTTCTGCCAGTCCTCAAGCTTCTAAACTACTGCCAACTAAAAAAAGATTGCCCTAGTTTAACCAGCAAAAACAAGTCTCGCATACAAGAGCGATTCAAAGCGAGGGAGCCCATTATAGTAGCAGCCCGGGAAAAGCTCAATGAAATCACAGGCTCTTCAGCACAAAAGAAATGGGTTGGGCGCCTCTTTCCCCCACTCAGCCCTCAGACATCAGCTGCGTTCATACAAGTCTGGCTTCGGCTCGAGTTGTTGAAGTGGCTTAGCGAGGAGAAGTTTATTAAAAGAGCTGCTATGTGTGAATTCTGCACGTCTCGTGTCCTAATGACATGCTTTACTTACGTTGCTCTCCTCAACCTCTGTTGCAATTCTCACGGAGCAAAGTTCCGCCCGCTGAACAACATTCAAGCCTTTCAAACACCCCATTTAGCATAATAAAAGCAGCACTTCCTTATAGTTCAACATAGATTCATTTCAACAGAACACCCATTTAAGTATATCAGGTAAAAAAAAGTAGTTGTAGGTTTTAGATTTTACTGTCTATCTACAAGATTTAATATATATGCAAGTCATGTGTATAGAATCTGCAGCTTTGAAAACAGATTGCTATGCAAACAGGTGCTAAGAAATTGGCCTTATTGCTCCACAAAGAAGAAATTTTTCATAACCACTTTCTCTTATACTGGTTGAAAATGTACATACTGTCTGTCTTCTGTGGAAGTCTCAGGACCAAAAAATGTCCGTTCAACCATTGCATCCGCACGTGCCTGTCAACCTGTATTTCCATGCCTCCACACACCCTACTCACACAGACAACAGGCTATGCATGTAGACAGATAGTCACAGAGCAGCGCAAACAAACAGCAGCCACCTTTTACAGCTCCTCTTGAACCAAAACAACAAACTTACGCTGTTTTCTCGTCATGTCATAATTACTGAAAGGGTTAGTTCACCCAATAATTACATTTCTGTCATTAATTACTCACTCTTAAACCCGTAAGACTTTATTTAGATAATTTTGATGAAACCTGAGAGTTTTTGAGACATTGAAAGCAACTCAATTACCACATTCAAGTTCCAGAAAAGTAGTAAAGACATCGGTAAAATAGTCAGCGTGACTACAGTTATTCACCTGAAGCTACAAAGATACATTTTGTGTGCAAAAACAAAAACAACAACTTTATTCAACAATTGCATCTCTTCCCTGTCATTCTCCTACACTGTTTACGCTGTACAGATAGGGCAGACTTCCGGGTTCTGTGTCAGAATCTGTGTTTTGGCAGATTCATGAGGACCAGTAAAATGTCCTCGCTAGTTGGTTGTCATAATATTTCACTATATAACTTGAGGAAATTTATGGGGACTTTCCGAAGACATAATGATTTTAATACTGTCCTAACTGTATATTCTATCCTCTAACCCTAATCCTGCCCCTAAACCCACCCATCACAGAAAACCTTCTATCTATTTACATTTTCAAAAAACATCAAGCTGTCACAAAGTCCTCACAAAGACAAGGATTTCAGATATTGGCCATCTTTGTGGGGACATTTTGTCTCCATAATGTAGGGTTTACCAGGAGCAAACACACACACACACACAAACAAACTTATTATTGCTGTGTTATTATACCCCTTGTGACAGACAAATAGCTCAATTAGCTCCCATCTTCACAGTACGCAAAATGAGGTGGTGTTTTTTATTGAAAGGCGTTTAAAGCCCTTGACAGTAAGTTTGCTGGTTTGCAGATGTTATTTGGTCTTGCAACATGCACTTACACTGTCTTGCTAGAGTCATTGACCTATCTCTAGTCATGCATCTGTGGCGAAGAGTCTCTATTCAAGTCACTGGATGCTGCAAAACATTATAGAGAGAGAGTAAGAGGAAAGTGTGGCAGCTTTGTGGTTCAACATTGACACAAGAGCTCCCTCTGCTGCACCAGACCAGAGGCATAAGGTGGCCATTATGGGTTGAGATAGAAGACTAGGAGAGATATCTGTTTCTCAGAAAATAATTCTGTTTAGTCGTCATAAAATATCAGATATTGAGATTTTGTGTCACGTTATGTATGTTTTCCTATTCATTGCAACACACTGACGTACTGACACATCATAATCAGGGATATTAAAAAGAGAACTCTAGGTCATTATAACAAGGAGACACACCAAACATCAAGAAATTACGAAATTCGAGTTTTTTTTTTCCTTTTCATTTATATTTTTCTTTGGCTGTAATAGCTACTGTAGAATGGTCGCTGATTTTTCGCTTCGCGAATCGTCCGAGTCCAGCGCAATATGTTGCTGCCATATGTGCCTCGACGGCTTCCGTCAGTTGCGTTGCGTTGTCAACAGAACCAAAACACCAGCGGCGACAGCACACTGGAGCCTTACTTCTGGTCAGTCCGTTGGCCATCAGCTGACACCTCACCTGTCCGGCTGCATTAACTCTTCCACGTCTTAACAAACAGCAGGTAAACTGAATGCACGCTATGTGTTCATTTGAAGATATGGCGTCTGTTTAACAGCGCGAGAGCAGTTGGTGCCCCTCACCGGCACTTTAACCGAACGAAACTGACAGGGGGAATGCGGTGATGCGCCCTGCCATGCCCTGCTCTCGTCTTCCCCATATTTATCCCCTGATATGTGCTGTTAGTTGAGCATTTCTTTTTATAGAATGGGATGAATTAAGCACAATTTCGTTTATATGCAGCTTTTAGTGATATTACAGGCGGTCAAGAGCCTCGTTTTCCCAGTCAAAGGAAACTGGACAGCTCTTGTGCCTGGAGCCACTCCTGTCCCGCTAGATCGCCATCAAAAGCATTCAGCACACTGCAGTGATGTGCTATATGTCAGTGCTAATAAGGTCTTTGTAATGTTCACACTGTAATAATGGAGTCCGTGTGTATTTACGCTAGTTTATCAGACTCCATAGTTGACTGTTTTATAGACAGTTTATAATTTGGGCAGCACCAGCTGGTCCATGTTAGCAGCTTACGCTAGTAGATTATCCTGACATATTCACCAACCTAAATGAGATAACAAACCATTAATTAACACTATGAGCGATCATTATGAGAGAGTGAAGATTGAGCTCCAGCAGATGAAGGCGGTGGAGAGCGAGGCCGCTGCCGACGAGGAGCACCTGTCCCCGGCCGCGGTGACTTCAGTACCCGCTGACGTCTCTTTCGCGGCTCGGAGAGACTTCTCCAGAAGTAGCATCAATGGGAGAAGTCGGAGTAAAAGTAGAAGCAAAGCTGACGGTCATGAGAAACAGGTGAACGGCAAACTGTTGTCAGACCCGACGTCACAGAAGTCAGACTGTTCTCAGGAGAAAGGACAGAGCCGCGTGAGCAACGAGCAAAACATTAAAGGTTCGCTGAGGCTTTTGAAGGGCAAAACGGCAGCAAACGGTCACGTTGAGTCATGTCAGAGACAGACGGATTTGAAATGTGAGCTCCATGGCAAAGAGGACGGGAGCAAAGTGGCCAAAAAGAGGAGAGCTGTGACGGTGGACACCTCCAAAGCGAAGACGTCCCTCGAAGCGCTGAAAATGAGCATCAGACAGTTGAAGTGGAAAGAGGTGAGAGCACCACCAGATAACCTTTGACTGTATTTACTTTTCATTCCGATTTTATAGTATTGTATTGCATGCCATCCGTTGTTAGGGAATGTAAAAAAGAAGTCATTATTTATTAAATTAATTTGAAAGTAGAATGGTTTTTAAACTATCAATCCATATAGAGCTGTTCAAGTTTGTAGAACCTGGAAACAATTAGCACTTTTGAACCAGTTCCCTGTGATTTTAATGATCAGTTTTTATTTATCAGTAAAATAAGGCCTGATTTTAACATTACTAACATCACTGTCCCGTTTTGTTTTAGAACCTACATTATACAACGAGTTGATGAATAAAGACTTCAACTACCACAAGGTGGCAAGTTAATGTGCTTGACAAATCAGGCAACCGTTGTAGTCTTTTTTTAAAAAAAAAAAATTAATAATAACCTCAACCTAATTTAAAAATTCTTAGGTTTTAGGTCTGACTGTGTAATTTATGTTGAAGAAAAATGTGGACTGTATTAAAATTGTATTTTGCAGGCTTGGTAATGAAAAATACAAGTTATGGAAATTAATAAATCAATGTGTCTATGCAAATGCTATTCACACTAGCGCTGCCCACCAATGTCTGGTGGGGCCACTCAAGATTTAAAAACGTTATTCAACATCTTCGGTGGAGCAGCAATAGCGAGTAAGTATCGCAGACCTGGCTTTTAATGCGGCTGACGCGGGTTCGAATCCGAACAAACAGTATGCAGCACTATCTGTACAGAAGATAGTGTAACTGCTGCAATATGAAACTAGTATCAGTTTTAATCCTACAGCTATCCCTGATGTCACACTTAACTGTAAGCTAACCCCCCAAAACCCTTAAAGGGTTAGTTCACCAAAACATAAAAATTCTGTCATTGATTAGTCATGTCGTTCCAAACCTGTAAGACTTTCGTCCATCTTCAGAACTCAAATGGAAATCTTTTTGATGAAGTCTGAGAGCTTTCTGTCCCTCTTTCCACTCAATTCATATGGATTAGTTTTATGATCTCTTTATGAACCTTTTGAAGAGTCAAAGTGTCTATCTGGAGGTACAGAAAGCTCTCAGATTTCATCAAAAAGAAAACAAAAAATTGTGTTCCGAAGAAAAACGTAAGTCTTACTGGTTTGGAACAACATGAGGGTGAGTAATTAATGACAGAATTTTCAATTTTGGGTGGATTAACCCTTTAATATACCTACGGAAGGGCATGTATGATGTCCAGTTCTGTTTGGTGTTCGTGTAATGTATTCCAGTCTAAATTGTCACTGAACGATCTCACTGTTCCAAGTATTTTAAAGAGAAACAATTCTGTCTTGAACTGCTATACTTTTTAATGTATTTGTGATTCTGTGTTAAATAATATTGTTACCTTTATACTATATGAACCCATTGGACTTATCTACACTTTCTTTAGGCTCCCACAATGTAAACAAACACTTACTCATGGCCTATAGGCTTAATATTTCAACAGACATTGCCAGTCTTTAACCTCGTCCTTCTACACCATTTGACGAACGCGCGCATTTGGTTACACTTGCCCGTTTGTGTGAAGTCACTCTGCATTAAAAAAAGAAATGCTCATAAATACATTGATAAGCTGTTAAACTATACCATGTATGAAGTTCTGTGTGGGGCTCAACACCTGGCAGGCTGAAGGTAGCATATAGTCCTGCTGAATGAATGTCTACACCCCTTTCTACTCATCTCCACTGAAATATTATGAGCCTTTGTAATTCAAAGCTGCCTTGTTAAAGGTCGGTTTCAAGTTTAAGCGTATCCATTATACCTTTTATCCTGTCTGTTACTCCAAAGGTTGTTTCAAGTGCAGGAAGATTTCCCACCTGCAGTTTTGAAAAGTTTTGAAGACTATCATTTCTTGATGTTATTTAGAAATATATAGATCCAAATATCCAATTAATAACAAAGTATGATATGTAAGCTGTTGATATTGTAGAGGAATTTTACGGTTAAAGACCCAAAAGACCAGATATTATAAATGAGGACCCGGAGTAGGAGTTAAAAAAAAAAAAAAAAAAATTACGAAACTTTTACTGAAAAATAGTTTCCAGCTTCAAGTCTCACAAGGAGTTCGTAGGCCGCTCTGCGCACATTCACATTTCCACAGCAATTATACTCTAACAGAGTCCACATTACTTCAGGTTAAACGATTCTGATTGAAAATGTAGACAAGGAAAAATAAACAAAATTTGAAAGAAAAATAGACAAAATGAGTAATCTTCCACTCATGGATAGATAGTCAGAAGCATATCTTCATCCATCACTATACTGACACTCGCACCCTGGATTTAGTCATGATTTAGTCTGCAGGTCTTGAGCAGAGTGCCAGTTGTCCATCAGTTCCATTAAAGGACCTGCACAGAACACTTAGGGCACATACAAAGATACACATGATTCACAGCTTCTTCAAGGTTGATGTTGGCCCAGGCTTTAACTATAAAGTCAAGTCAAGTCACCTTTACTTATATAGCGCTTTTTACAATGCAAATTGTGTCAAAGCAGCTTTACAATAACGGGACTAAACGGGCAAGATTCCCAAAACTGATACTGATAAGTTGTACTTTTCTCTCAGTGAGAGGTACAGACAATATTCATTTTTATTCTCTAGTGTTTGAAGATGAAAAGGAAAATAAATGCTTTAACATAAGTTTTAAAAGTCATCCAAATAATTTAATATTTAGAAAGATAAATGTTGATTAATAACTTGATTATGAATCTCTCAAAAATCACCCAATATGCTGTCTCTGCCTGGCAGCATATTGAAGCCACTAAAGTCACCATTTTTACTTTCTTAGTAAACAACTTACTAGAATAAGTTGACATCTTGGAAGTTACACACAGTCAGTATCATGTCAGTTGGGGGAGCATCAAAATAGTGTTTGCATGTTTTAAGCAGACAGTAATACTCTAATGGTAGCCGACATGGAGTTGCAAAGTTACTTATGGTAATAGAATATCTTAAGTGGAGTACTCAAAAAAACTGTTACCTCGTTAACAGTTGCATCTGTGCATGTAGAAAACTGTCCATTTTCATATTTAGATCAATGGATTGCATTTACAATGCAGTTCAATGCAATAAAAAATTTTAATGTGTAAAAAAATAAAAGGTTAGAACAATAGACGGTTTCAACGGCAATAACATAAACAAACGTTTTGTGGCCCAAGCTTAACTTTCTGTAGACTTCCACAAAGAATCAATAACAACAGAGAAGATTATTTCTGATAATCAGCTTTTAAATACATTTTATAGCCCTTTATAAGAAGAATGAATGAATTCTTATAATGAATGAATGTATTAAAACTCCCATAGTGAGGAATGAGAAAAGTGCTTTTTGAAAGGACATTTTTGAATTTCTGACTCCTGAGATGCATTGATGATATAGTGTAGGTCAAATTGAAAATCTTTTTTTCCAATTTCTGAAGTTTTTGGCACTCCAATATTCTTCTCATTGTATTGTGACAGTTTCACATGTCTTTTACCTGGTACAACTCCAAGTAACTTCGTTGAGGCTAAAGGTGATTGGATTGAAAAGGCATGTCCTCATTTCTGACCTGTTCCATGGCGACTCTGACAGAGTGATGAAATCTTATTCTTATTTAAGAGATCTATATAATATATTATGATCAAACAGATCTATCAAACAAAGCTAAAATGCTAGTAATTTGAATCAAATTGTATAAACAATGACAGAATTTTCATTTTTGGTAAGTTTGAATAAAGATATTTAAGAACTAGCCATTAGTGCAGTCCGGAGTGCTGGTCATTAAATCTGACAAATGTGTATCAATATTTATACACAAAGAAGGCAGAATAATTATTAACACATAATGCAAGAAGGAAAAGACCATTGTGTTTAAAGAGGAAAAAAAATTGAGACCATTTCGTTTATGCTATTTAAGGCAGTGATCTATCAAAGTCATGCACATGAGCATTAGTGCTTCACAAAATTGCTGTAGTTCAGATTAAAGCAACTGGAGCGAGTAAAGGTCACTTGTTAATTGTTCTGTAAACTCTGTTTTTGAACACACACACACACACACACACACACACGGGTTTGTTTTGCTATCAAAGTGAGGACATTCCATAGGCGTAATGCTTTTTATACTGTACAAACTGTACATGCTATCCCCTTACACTAACTCTACCCCTAAACCTACCCATCACAGAAAACTTTATGCATTTTTACATTTTTAACCAAACATTGTTTAGTATGTTTTTAAAGTTATTTGAAAAATGAGGATGCATGAAATGTCCTCACATTTCACGTTGAAGTTGTAATACCAGTGTCATACCCATGTCATTATACACATTTGTGTCCTGATATGTCACAAAAACGCGCACACACACACACACACACACACACACACACACACACACTCCCTTAGCCCTAAACCTGCCCATCACAGAAAACTTTCTGCATTTTTAGATTTTCAAAAAAATATACATAGAATGATTTATAACCCGTTTTCTTCATAGGGAACAAAACAACAACAACAAAAAAAAAACAAGCTTTGTTGGGACATTTTGTTTCCTCAACTGTTTTCAACATTAATAATGATGAGAAAAGTTTCTGGAGCACCAGATGAGTATATTAGTATGATTTTTCAAGGATCACTTGACTCTGTAGACTCCTGAAAATTTAGCTTTGCCATCAGAGAAATTTTAATCATCCCAGGAAATGGAGAAAAATTCCATTTAATAGAGATAGTGTATTGTTCAGTGATATTGGCTTTCATTCATGTCGTTTTATGTTAAATTAAAGAAATTCAGCAGAGATTTAGTGTGAATATGTATTACAATATAAAATATTACAAATTGTTATGTCGGGGGCTGTTAATCGTGATTAATTACAGAAAAATATGCAATTCATTTTTTCTTCTTCTGATTGACAGCACTAGTGGGGGCATTTTCACAACTATAGCAAACCTGTAAACCTCCTAATCTGATCAGATTTCGAGTTTCCTCTGCACCTGGTGACCAATATAGAAATACCTCCTCACAGTTCATTAGCCTGTTAAACAGTGACATAATCCTCTCAAAATCCAGCTCAAGAAACGTAACCTAGCCTATACTAAGCACACTACCTGCATCCTGATTAGTGCCCTTGATAACCGACATCACGCTCGGCCCACACTGTAGCCTAGTCATCATATACTGTGTCTCAGAAATGTATGTGAAACTCACATGATCAGTATAATGGACCAAAATCTGAACCAGTGGTCCGTATGACCACAGAAGCTCCAATGCGTTTCACCTTAGCTGTAAATTTGATGATGGCACAAATCTCAACAATATCTCTTTAGCTGACACTATTGCTGTTGTAGAAGTACAACTGTTCCTTCAAGTCATTGAGTGTAGCAGCCATGATGTATATACATACTGTAGGAAGGAGTAGAAATTGTATACAAAACAATTTCCCATTCTTGGAAAAAGGCTCCTGCAGAAGTGATGCTATTCTGGTACAGTTAGTCATAAACATGTTGTTTTTTTGTATCCTTGTCAAAAGTATGACATGTTTATTTTGTTGTGATTGATAGTTCCCCTCCTGTAAT